>LPNX010341549.1:194786-222184 GCA_001517045.1 Pseudotsuga menziesii
ATACTCTTAAGTAACTGATTCAGTTTAACATCATCACACTAAGAAATCATCCTTAGTAACTTAATAGGGTCTACCCCCCTTGGCTTCATTAGGAGTTGAGCCTAAACAGAGTAGTCAAGCACAAGGTGACAGCCTTGACTCGAGACTTGCCCCCAAGGACACACTGAGTGGCTTGAATATTTCTGCCACGTGACCCAGGTGTGTGAAAGGCGGAAACAAGCCCATACCAAGGGCTTAAAACCCTAAAACCACAAAAGAAATCTATAAAAGGAGGGTGGGGGGTCACTCTCAAAACTCCTCTCTTGCATACTGTTATGCTTCCCATGGATGCCTTGAGACCTCTTTTCCTCTCAATCCATCCACATCCCCCTCTCTTCCACTCATCTTCCCTATTGAGCCATAGCTCCTCCATTGCTAAGTGAGATAGGGAGGTGCTTCTTGCAGCCAAGCATGGTGGCCCATTTCACCAAAGGAGAGGTATAACATAGTCTTGTTTATGTGTTTGCTATGTTAGTTTAGTTGTTTTCTGACCATTAATTGTTTACAGGTTTGATTTCTAACATGTTTTGCAGGTTTATTTCTATTTAATATTTGTTTACAGGTAGCCAAGGCAAAGACCTAACCTTGTTTATAGAGGGGCTCACGGCCATACTCTTTCTTGCTCTTTGCTTTCTTTATGTTCTGCTTTTCTTTCTGCATTTTCCACATGCAGGAACCTGCCCTTCCATCCTATAGATAGAAGGGAGCCATTCCTACCCCTGTAGCAAGGAGAAATACCTGCTACAAAACTGGCAACCATACTAGGTCGATCCCATAGGATCCCTAGTTCAATTTTTTAAATTTCAAGTTTTTTTCACTTTATGCCCTAGTTTTTAAAATTTCTTGTCAAATATAGCTTAGATCCCGTTTATTTTCAGTTTTTATTGTTGCTGAAGCCTCTGCAAGGAAAATCCGAGTCTGTTTGGCCACAGTACAGTTTAGTGTCGGCCGAATCTGACTCGGGATCAGAAAAAACACCAAATCTGGGGCAGGTCACACTTATCGAGCCTGAAAATGGGATGAGGTTGCTCTTTTAGGCCTCATAGGTGCAACTATGTCACCCTTTCCCTCCCAAAAGGTGCGACTTCACTCAGACAGGCAGATCGCTTCTGTCTGTCAAATATGTGCGACCCCCTCGCCCATTTCTGAAAAAATTTCGTGACCCCCTCACTGAAATTGACCTAAAACGTGCAGTCTGTCAATGAGTACTTAATTTTCAATTTAATAGGGACTGTCAGTGTGGCTCATCCACCTCTGTCCAAGCATAGTAGTCCTATTTTTGTTTCTATTTTAATTTACTGCAATTTCATGAACAAACAAAGTGTAAATTCAAAGAATTTTTTTTTAATGTCTTAATGAATGTAGCTTAACTAAAATTGACATAAAATTAATAGTCTTGCTTACCCTTCCTCCTCTACCCAGTCATCACCCTTTAGGGTATTCTGGGATATGACAAAGTGCATAGCTTGTATAGTCCCAGTCCCTTCACTGAATATTGTTCTAAACCATTAAAAATGGATGACTTGGAAGGTAGAGGGGGTAGAGAAGGAGGGATTCTCATGGTGCTAAGCGTCCTCCCTGTTGACCAACCTTGCATCTGGGAGGTGACCTGTGGATCTATGGATGGGCTTAATCCCATTTTGTTGAGAGCCCAACACCTTCTCTTGGTCAAAGAAGAATATAGGTGTAAGGTAGTCACTTAGTTAGGCCATCAACATTCAAGGTAAAAACAATTGTATCTGTTTACAACTTTCTGATTATTTACTGCTTGTATTCATAATGATATGAACTCTACCACAATATCATGAATTCATAAACCATTTGTAGCCACCTAATACCAGAAAGATAGAAAAACATATACACCATACCACGTAATCAACCCAACTCAGTTCATGACGCTAAGAGAGCCCTTAAAATTTATCATTTTACACTAAGTTCAAAACATATGCAATATTTGAGGACATAAGTCCCTGACTACCTTAACCATGGGAAGTGCTTAGGCTCAGCCCAGAAACTCATTGTGAGGAGTACCACGAGAACCCCAAAGTAGCTGGCCGTTGAGAGGAATTGCCAAGCGAAATGGGCAATGAACCCCACCGATTGAGTAGAAATGCCCGTGAGGAAAAAGCCAAGCGTTGTCTTCTGGAAGTCTTGGTAGCCGAGTGACCACCTACAACCAATAGGAATCCATTGAAACTGGGGTCCAAATATCATTCCCACCAGTTTGATAAACATCTAACACAATTGATCCCTCATGCTCTTCCTCACGCCTAAGAGGCGAACCACCATAATTCATAACACTCAACCGACACCGTTGAGACTATTCTCGATGACCTCTCACACCATCAAAAGGCCACACAGCCTCTGATTCAGATTCAGACCCATATTATTTGAACCAGACCTACACACTACACCATCAAGCCCCATGGTTGGTGCAAACCTGGATCCATTTTTCAGCATAGCCATAGCCAGTGGACCCATGTCCAGACCACAATTTGTCACTAACAACCCTACAAGTGGCCCTAGCAGGTTCATGCAAACGATCATCAGTCAACTACCACCACCCATAGTAACCACTCAGGCTGTCCCACCTGCAACACTTACAGGCAGTGGACCTTCCACATACACTACCCCTCCTGTCACATAGGGGGGTAGTGCCCCATCCACATACACTATCCCTCCTGTCACACATGGGGGCAGTGGCCCTTCCATCCACACTATCCCTCACACCACACTTAGGGGCATTGGCCCATCTACAATGGCACCACCATCACCCCCAGCTATGTAGGTACATTATGCACCCGCAAACCCCACCATACCTTCCCCATCTCACATCAACCTGGGGTCAAATATGTCTTTCATGGCTCGTCTTAACTTGCTTGATTTGGCTCAATTGACAAATGAGCCCATCCGCCATCAAACCTTTTGGCCCCCCATGCCAACCAAACTTCCCTTAGACATTCCCAAGTTTGAAGGGAAGGTAGGGGAGTGTCCCCAAAATCACATCATGACATTTCATCTATGGTGCTCCTCAAATAGCATCGTAGATGACTCGATCAGGCTAAGACTATTCCAATGCACCCTCACAGGTGCGGTAGCCAAATGGTACATTGAGCTACCGCAAGCCAAGTACCTAGATTTCAACTCCTTAGCTTTCATGTTCCTACAGTATTTCCAACTCCCCGTCAAATATGACGAAGGGGTGTAGATCATGTTATCCTACTGCCAAATCACTGCGACACATATAACTGACCACATCCATGAGTGGCGACGACATCGTAGTTTGTGCAAAATCCAACTTGATGACAAGATCTTCTTGGATTGGTTCCTAAAGACCTTGCTCCCACCCATTGCAAAGGACACTGCATTCGAATGTCCCCAATCCAAAGAGGAGGCCATACTGAAAGCCCAACAGTTTGACCCGATCTATGCTCAGTCTGGATATCTGTACACTGTCATTCCAGACACTCCCCACCTGGGTAGCTCCTACCAAGATGCACTGGGGGCATCCCATGCTGCAGACGACATCATAGGCTCGGTCTCCCAACAACCCCAGCACCGTCCAACACCACCTGTCGTTACACCACAACTAAGCAACACTGCTAGTGTTTCTTACCAAAACCAAACTCTGGACTATGCCAGAATGATGTCCCAGTATGGAGAAACAACTTCCTACACACAACCTATGCCACCGCAACAGGCTGAGGCCATGGCTTGGCCAACACAGTAGTACGCAGGGAAAATGCCCACATTTGTGGCACCACCACCCACCCAAATATACTATGCACCACCAGTGCAAGCAGTCTAAGCCCCCGCCTTTGCTCCACCTGCTCCGTTGGGACAAGTATTTGCACAACAAAACCGTCCCAACCATCCTACCCCCAAAAATCAACAAGGGAAAGATAGAAATAATCGACCTCGGAACCAAGCCAATAACCAACCACAGGGAGGCGATCAACAACCAAACCCTCCCAACAATGGCACGGCAAACCGACCCTCCCAAAACCCCCCACGACAAAATCCACCAAGACGCAATGCCCCATTGCACACAAATCAACCCTGCACACTCTGTGAGGTCTACAGACGCTACACATTCGAGTGTCCCCTCATGGGTCGTGCTAAGCAAGCCATTTGGAACGAGGTTCAATAAGCCTCCAACACTACGAACCAAGCCCAACCCAACCTGGCACCACAAGGACCTCCTCCTATGGTGCTTCAAAACTCATTACCAGTCCAAGGACCGGTGGTGACCGCACCCCCTCCCCAAACCAATCCCAATGCTCCGGGGGCACCTCCCATGGTCGAAATAGGTGTCCACCACCTGCTAGCCATGATGACTGAAGAGGTCAACCTGCAAACCAGATGGAATCAATACAGAACCACCACCGAAACCGCTGAAACATCATTGGAATCTACATCGAAATCGATCAATGCACCTCTCCATTTATCCCCTTTCCCTCGCCCCCCCATACACCGAGTTTCCAATAATGCCACGACTAGAGCTGTGGTTAGCTATGGCATCTTGGATGATTTGGCCTAAACACCTACTGCCATGTTTGATCTTGAGGTACTTAAAAAATTCCCAACATAGTGGAAAGCCTTACTAGCTACACTTGGAGCCGTAGACCCCTCTGACTCCAAGTTGATCACATTCGACACGGAGAATGGAGAACCGCGCATGCCATACACCATCGCCTTCCAAATCCTGGTGTCTATCCAAAATTTGGTTGTGAACCTATGCATAGTAGATGAGGGGGCATCTACGTGCGTTATGTCTACCCTAGTCTAGCAGAAAATTGGATCTCCAATTCTGCAACCATCCTCCATAACTCTGTGGGATTATGATGGCCATCCCACTAAAGCCCAAGGCATCCTCCCCCATGTCCCCATCACATTAGCCAGGAAGATAGTTTTGATTGACATAGAAGTTGTCAACACTCAACTAAACTATAAGCTTCTCCTCGGAAGAAGTTATATGTATTCCATGAGAGCGGTCACATCAACTGTCTTCCGTCTCATGATGTTCCCCCACGAAGGGAAGATTGTAATGCTTGATCAACTCACTTATCATGATCCGTAAGGGTTAATGGAACCTGCCAACATTATCCCTACCATCACCACTATTGAGCCACATTAAGGGACAACCACACACGCCAATGTTGTCCTTGCAATCAACACCATGGTTGACAACACACCAACCTCCCCATTGTTGAATGTGGGCCCTGGGTTGTTTGCCGATACCACCATGATAGCTCATTTCCCCTAATGTCACCACCACTGACACAAAATGAGACTGCATACTTGTGCATGCTCTCATCCAACACCGCTGCACCCAAACAACAATTGCAGCCACAGCCCCAACCGCAACCACAACACCGCCCATAGCCGCAACATCAACAATAGCCGCAACATCATTAGCAACCATAGCATTACATGCAGCCGCAACCACAACTGCACCCCCACATACAATCACTAGGGAGTTATCTGGGCTCCTCACTAGTCCATACAATTCCCTTCCTCTTTCCCCCACCCGGTGTCATGAGCAAGCCAGTAATGGCCACCCTCAACTTGCCCAACTTTACATTGGGCATTCCGGTGTGGTATCTTGATCCACCAACTCAACCATCGATACCCTAGGTAGTCTTAACACCTATGCATCCCATTGCAGTCAAGTCCCATCCTCCACCTAGTCCACAAAAACCAACCACCGCACCCACACCTGCACCGCCCCACCCAAAAAGGGCCAGGGGAAAGAATGCCAAAGCAACCGTAGAACCTTGGCAGATCCTGCCTTGCGCCGTCTATGAACAACAGATCCATCCAAATCAGAACTACCTTGAGATTCCAATGATCTGTGTGCGATTGGATGCCATGGACACAACTGAAAACCTCCCCATGGTTGAACTTCCAACTGCACCAATAGTCAGAAACAAGTCACTAAGAACAAACCATGCTTTCGCTCTCTGTGGTATGTATGGAAATTATTCTCACCATTGCCAAGACTTGTCCGAGTATTGAATGGATCTAGCCAACCTTCGACAACATTCCCTTGAATCTGAGATCACTCTAATTGAAGAAGTCCATCCCCCACCTCCTTCTTTAGACACCATGTCCATTTACATGATGTCCAGTTCTATAGACCCTCTTGTCTCGACCACCACCAATGATCCATCAGACTTGTCTCTTCCATTGTTTCCGCAACTGCAGCTCCATCTGCAGCTGCAACCTCAGTCACAACCTCAACCTTAGTTACCAAGGAAATAGTGGAGTTCATTCCCGATCAAAATTTTCCTTTTCCTTTTCCTTTTCCCTTTCCTTTTCATTTTCCCTTTCCTTTTTCTACCATCCGATATCGTGAGTAAGTCTATCTTGGTAACCTGCAATCTATAGGATTTCACACTAGGAGATCTTGTGTGGTACCTTAAACCATCTACCATACCTCTATGGCCCCAATATGTGTTGAATCATGTCCAGCCAATTGAGATAATGTTGCACCTACCTCTAGGTCCATCAAAGACTCCTCCCGTCTCCAGGCCTACCCCTCTTCCTCCAACAGAGATTGGGGGTAAGGCCACAAAAACCACAACCAATACCATTTACATGATCTCTAGCACTATTTTCCCTTCCATCTCATCAGTTGTGGAAGATCCACCTGATCTATCCCGGCACCACTTACGTGATGACGGAGATATATGTAAGACCGCCTTCGGCTTTACCCCATTCCCTTTAAACCATAGTGTGGAATCGGTTCTTCCCATAAAATACCAGATTTTGTCACCTTTCCTTGCCAATGACCTTCGTCTCAGCAAGGGGACATACCTCTTCGCTGACTCATATGGTCGACTCTTGAAGAAGCCACGCAACAGGCTACACCTCAAGAGATCCTATGCCTAATACCACCACTATGAGTCCCTTATAGCATAGTTTTTCCCTTTTTGTTTTTCAACATTTTTTCACCACAAGTCAAGGGCAGCACCATTAGTTGCTAATCCAAAGTCACTCAGAGTCTGTTCGAGACACCTCTCACACCTCCAAGCCCAAATTTCCATCTCCTCATGAGACAACTGTCTCATGTTTAACAAAAAAATTTCAGGACCGCTCCCTGGAAGTTACCTCGATTTACGAGCCACAACATGGCAATGCAAGTGTCTGTAGACCTGTACTTGCATCACTCTTTCCTACCACTACTCATGCGGGTCCTTGGGCCACCGCCTGTTAAGGGTTACCATTTTTCTTCTTGTTTTGTATTTTAACACATAGTTGTCTTCTTTATCCACCACACCTTATGCGAACCTTTGGACCATTGTCCACAAAACAATTTATTTTTCTTGTACGTATTTGGCATATAATTGCCCCCAAACTTTCACTCACATCACATGTAGTTAAGTCTATTCATTGCAACTCACACACACACTCTCCTAACCTCTGTCCGAGAGCCACCTCGGTTGGCATGCCTCTGCTGCATCGACTCGCAAGCGTCTGCCGCGATCTATCCCACGCATGTATTGGTATGTTTGAGACCCTTCTACTCCATCCATACTACATGGATGATCTTTGGACCACTATCCACCATCCCGACATGGGGCAACATCTGTGCCACTGCAATTGGTTGACCATATTAGAGTTTCGTTTAATCTCTTTTCTGACTCTTAAAAATAATGAAACGATTTCCGAGCGTAGTTGCTTCCTTTCCGACTTGCTAAAGTATGGGAAAGGGTGTCTACATCATCTTGTTTACCTCCTTTTGCGGACCATGTAGACGATTAATTGAAAAGGACCTCCTTGGCACACTCAAGCCAAGACCGTTCCCCTCCGCGTACTTTTATTCTTTCTCGGGGAGAGGGGCCGTACCTTACAAAAAAGCTCACCATGGGTTGTTGTTAAGCTCTTTTCTATCCTTCTCATCAAGAAAATATTGCCGAGCAAACTTGGTTTTTTTCATTCTCGTAAAAGTATCTAAATGACCGTCCAGTTAGTATAGGTTTAACCTTTTCCGACCTGATTGGAATACCAATGGTAAAGAAGTCTCCAATCCCCTACAGGATGGGTGAGCTCTCCTATGTATACTTTTATCCTTTTTCAGGCATAGGAGACTACCAACGAAAAAGATCCCCCACTGGAGTCTTCTTTGTGCTTTCAGACTTTCTAAAATTGAAAGCACCATCGAGCATTTACCTTATCGGGCTCACCAAAAATCCACAAGATCGTACCATAACGGTGTCCCTAGACACCACCCCATAGAAAACAGTTTGGCAGCATTCCCCTTTGGGTTTCCTGTGTTTAGAGTACTCTAACATGTGTCTTCCTTGGATCCCATCAATATCAAAAGTGTTCACCTCCTCCAAGTATTTCCCTTCTGCAATAACATTCCCGGTATTACAACTATAATCTCATTCCCATGAGTAAGTTTCATTTGCTACCTGGTCTTCCCTGTCATCATACTCTGAACAAAGGAAGTTTGAGTCTATCACACTCCCCCTGCCCCTATTCAATTCTTGCAAACCATGTAGACCATCAATTGAAAAGGACCTCCTTGGCACACTCAAGCCAAGACCGTTCCCCTCCGCATACTTTTATTCTTTCTCGGGCAGAGGGGCCGCACCTAACGAAAAAGCTCACCACGGGTTGTCGTTAAGCTCTTTTCCAGCCTTCTCATCAAGAAAAGATTACCGAGCAAACTTGGTTTTGTTCATGCTCGTAAAAGTATCTAAATGACCGTCTAGTCAGTATAGGTTTAACCTTTTTCGGCCTGATTGGAATACCAATGGTAAAGAAGTCTCTAATCCCCTACAGGATGGGTGAGCTCTCCTATGTATACTTTTATTCTTGTTCAGGAACAGGAGACTACCAACGAAAAAGATCCCCCACTAGAGTCTTCTTCGTGCTTTCAGACTCTCTAAAATTGAAAGCACCATCGAGCATTTACCTTCTTGAGCTCACCAAAAATCCATGAGATCATACCATAACGGTGTCCCTAGACACTACCCCATAGAAAATAGTTTGTAAGCATTCCCCCTTTGGGTTTCTTATGTTCAGAGTAATTTTCAATGTGTCTACCTTGGATCCCATCAATATCAAAAGTGTCCACCTCCTCCAAGTATTTCCCATCTGCAGTAATATTCCCGGTATTACAACTATAATCCCATTCCCATGAGTCAATTTCATTTTCTACCTGGTCTTCACTGCCATCATACTATGAACAAATAAAGTTTGAGTCTATCACACTCCCCTTTCCCCTATTCAATTCTCCCCCACCCACCCCGATTTAGTGGGTCAGTTCGCAGATTGTCTCACACCTTTCGGTTATTTCCCTCACGCTTCTAATCAAGGAAACATCATTGACTTGACTAGGGGCAGGTCTCCCTCCGTCGATGACAACACATATATTCCATAGGATAGACCCAGAGGTCCCTGTATCCTGGTTTCATTAACCTCATTGATGAGCTCCTTGGACCACTTGAGAGGAGTCCTTAATGCCTCTTGAAATGGTTGTTTCTCATGTGCTCGACTCCAACTACATCATCGCACCATTGATATTCGTACAGTGTTTGGTCCGCACAGTAATTGGTCGAAGACCTTGGATGTCACCTGACTCTAGCACATTGATGAGTCTATTCGAGGGACCTAAATAGGTTATGTCCCTCGCGATTTCTGGGTTGCGTTGGAGACAGTATTCAGAAGCCCCAACAATGCTTCTATATATATTTATGATTGATGCAACATACTTGTACCACAGAGAATCTGACTCTCAATCAGCAATTCCATACAGCTATGTACCATTCCATATCTCGCAGACCATCAGTCATGAAGATATAGAATTCCATTAGAATTCCATGGGTCCAATGTACCAGATTAGTATTGTATTCAGCCTCACATTGAGGCAACCATTATTGTCTCATCAGCTATATATGATCGGCTCTTGTATTTTAGAGCATAGATCAAATTATTCTTTTGACATTTTCATGAGCATGGGGACGCCTGCCTCATCCATATACATGTCACACATTATTTGTATCTCACCCATTAATGGGAACCATATTAATACAAAAACCAAAAGCCACCATGCCCCAGCCCCGGAAGCACCACCTCTATGTAGAAAATCCTGTGATGTCCGTTGGCCATACTATGAGCTCCTGCCCTCACACATCAGGGGGCAATCTATTAACCCAAAAAATCCCTCACTCAGCTCTACATGGCCTACACCACCCAAGGACACCCATGATCAACCCTTGTAACACCCCATTAGACCCCCACACCCTCAAAAAGGCTTAAGAATGAAGAAAAGGGCTTTAAAACCCCAAAAAGGAGCCTAAACAACTCTCCTAAGGGCTAAAGCCTCCAAAGAGGGGATAAAACCCCTCAAAGGAGCCTAAAACCCTAAAAGGAGCTAAATTTAGAGCAGAAGGGGCTAAAATCCCAAAAAAAGGGGCTAAAGCCCATACCAAGGGCTTAAAACCCTAAAAACCCAAAAGAAAGCTATAAAAGGAGGGTGGGGGGTCACTCTCAAAACTCCTCTCTTGCATATTGTTATGCTGCCCGTGGATGCCTTGAGACCTCTTTTCCTCTCAAGCCACCCACATCCCCCTCTCTTCCACTTGTCTTCCCCATTGAGCCATATCTCCTCCATTTCTAAGTGAGATAGGGAGGTGCTTCTTCCAGCCAGGGCATGGTGTCCCATTTCAGCAAAGGAGAGGTATAACATAGTCTTGTTTATGTGTTTGCTTTGTTAGTTTGGTTGTTTTCTGACCATTAATTGTTTCCAAGTTTGATTTCTAACATGTTTTGCAGGTTTATTTCTGTTTAATATTTGTTTGCAGGTAGCCAAGGCAAATCCCTAGCCTTGTTTGCAGAGGGGCTCACGGCTATACTCTTTCTTGTTCTTTCCTTTCTTTCTGTTCTACTTTTCTTTCTACTTTTTCCACACGCACGAACCTACCCTTCTGTCCTATAGACAGAAGGGAGCCATTCCTACCCCTATAGCAAGGAGAAATCCATGCTACAATAGTTATTATGGATTTCCATATGGCTTGGTAAATTAGGATTTAACTTTCTTCAAAAGTAAGTTTAGATGTTTGTTTCCTGAATCATTCATTTCTGAATTGAAGCTGTAGGAAGGTATTAATAATTTTGCATCCTTACGAAGGTAATTTAGATTAGATTAATCATGGGAGGAGTTGGGTTGAACAGATAGGTAGGATAGTTCATTTAACAACATTAGCCAATAGTGTAAGCATAGATAGTGTGAATTATCTTTGCAATAAAAATACTTCCCTGGGTTGACAATTTATTGAACATTCTGTATGTTGGATTTAATGAACTTGCATATAGAGTGCCCAACATTTCGGCGCCGTTACAGGGGAAGGTAATGATTAGACACCATATTATTTGCATCCATTCATTTTTCTTCAGTTTTTAAGTTTACATGTTTTGGGTTGCATGAATATGAGAAGAGTACAACGTGAAATTCCTACTACCCCCAGAACTCCCCAGAATACTAACATTGCAGGTGGTCGAGGTCATGGTATAAACCCAACATTGGGAATAAGAATGTTCATTGACGATCTAGTTGCCAGAACCAATTCCTCTACTGGAGCTCGCCATCAGGTATTCTCCCTCAAAAGAAATCCAATTACCCCCAGGGTGGACGCATCAGTTTCCACAATGGAGAACACAGGAGGAGCTATGACACCCTCAGGTGTCCTTGTGGAGGAAGAGATATTTAGTGCTAAGGGAGAAGGTGATCGAGATGTGGTCTATCACATTAATGAGAAGGAGGTGAAAAAGGAGGAGTGGACACATTTTCATAAGAAGCAAGAAGATCAGAAGGAACCAAGGCAGGAGAGAGAAGAAGAAAATATGAATAAAAAATGCGAGCCATAAGATCATGAAGAGGTGATGGGGGGAAATCATCACAATGACGATGATCCCCCGCCTAAGGGAATAGTTGCCACACTCCAGTTCCCCATTCAATAGCCAGAGGGAGTAGCCCCCATGAAAAACATATCACCATCAGTATTACCTCGTTCTCATGGAAAATCCATGGAGGATTCAGATGAATTCCTCTTTGAGTTTGACATCTTTTGTTGCAGCTATGACTACACTTCCAGCGAGCAGAAGTTAAAACTTTTCCCTACTACGTTTAAGGATAATGTGCTACATTGGTTTATGATCCTGGGTGGTGGAACTGTCACCACCTGGGACCAAATGAAATAGGTGTTCCTAGAGAAATACTAGGATTACAGCAACACCAAAGATAAAAGAGAAGAGTTGTTCAAGATGGTATAGAGGGACGAAGAAATATTGGAATATTTTGTTCAGAGGCTCCTATATAATGTGCAGAGGGCTCGACAGACTAATATCGGGTTAGATGTGCTCAAGATAATCCTACTTCATGGGATTAGGGAAGACTGCCTAGGTATGTTGAACTTGCTGGGAAAGGGGTATATCTCAAAGGAATCCTTTGAAAATAATGTCGAATTATGAAAAAGGTATTCCAAAGGATCTTCTAGGAACAACAAACAGGATAAATTAGAATGAGATGTCTTAGATAGAACACAGAATTCATCCAATGGAGGAGATACCCGAGCAGAAATAGGAAACCTTCTCGATAACTTCAAAACAGAAATGATGAGCTCCATCTGCTTAGAAATATATGTCCTGAGGGAAAAGCAGAAACACGCAGTAGAGGATATAACACTCGGTGTATTCTTTCCCAAATGTAGGAAGAAACATCCCCTGAAGGAGTTCCCACTTGACAAAGTAGAAGTGTGTCAGCTCTGTGAACTGAACCATGATACAAAGGAGTGCCCCTCACTGCCTCAAGTGAAGGTAGTTCTGTAGGCATCAACTCTAGAAGTGGAACGGACCTACTTCATTGCCCAGAAAAAGCCTTGGCAACCTCGAAACCAAGGTATGACTCTAGACTCGTTTCCATTTTCAAATAATATGAATAATTGGAATAATATGCATCACATGAATAAACAATTACCTTCACCTTATTCCAACCATCAATGGAATCCTTCTCAACCTCCTATGCACAAGTTCAACTCTTGGACATAGCCACCAAACCAACAGAATTCTTGGTCTCCTGGGTGGAGGAAATCCCATTCAAGAAACCAATTTTCCCATAGCCAATCTCCTCAACAGTTTCCACACCAATAGTTTCCTCATAAACCATACCCTCCTCAACAATACCCTTAGCCATATCAGCAGTACCAATAGTCGCAGCTGCAACTCGAGAACAATGTTGCACCTAATATGCCTATATGACTGCAGCTGCCTGTGCAAGCTAACCCCAACCCAAACAAAAAAGTAGTCCACCAGTTTGAGACTACCAACATTCACACTTACTCCATTACTCCAGCTCCCTATAATGATATCCGCTTATAATTAGGGATGGTAGCGGAGCCTTTGGTCATTGATTATGTTCCATCCTCTGCGTCTGAAGAAAGGATGAAGCAGTAATACTCATCCAACGCAGCAATCCCCATTATTGAGGATGATGAAAGTCCTACCGAGACACCAGTTGAAACACAAAGAGAAACATTTACTAAAACAAAGCCTACACAACTAATTAGAGAACCATCATACCCTGAAATACTGACACTACAGAAGGCAGTAGGGAAACCTCAATTTAACCTCTTAAGAGAGTTGAAAAACCTCTATGTCAAAATTCCACTGCTGCAGGCCCTTCATGATGTGCCTATCTATGCCATAACTATTCGGGATATGTGTACAAGAAAACTAGGTAGAAAACCCAGGTATCCTCCCAGTGTCCATGTCATAGGGAAACTATCTAAACTGATAATGGGAAAAACCCTCCTGGCCAAATACAATGATCCTGGGAACCCCATTGTCATTGTGTAGATTGGGAACACGTAGATACCAAATGTATTGGTATATTTAGGTGTAGCTATTAATGTCATGACCATAGAAACTGTATGAAAACTTGGGCGAACCAATATTAGTCCAACCCCTACCATTTTAGAACTGGCAGATAGGTCCACCATCAAACCTGAGGGAATCTTGGATGACCTCATTGTCTCAATTGATTTATGGGAATACCCACCCAAATTTTTGGTTTTACAACCCAAGTCACATCTTGGGGGGCACCCGCTGATTTTGGGAAGACCTTGGTTGGCCACAGCTGCCGCTTGTATCAGCTGTTGGTTAGGGTCTATGACCATCTCAAATGGGACTGAAATGAAAAACCTTACCTTGTATCCTCCATATCGGCTGAGTTTAGAAGGTGAAACTCCATTATGGGTAGAGATAGAGGAGTAGGAGGGAAATCAGCCACTGTTAACAATAGGGAAATCCTTGACCTTCAAAGATGAAATAGAAGATGATGCCATTAACAATTTCATCAATGAACCCACCACTGTCAATAAACAAATTTATCAGATCCTGAACAGTACTCTAGGTGAAACAAAGCAAGAAAATATCATAGAGGAGACATTAGTCGTGACACCCACATAATTCCAGTGTTGAATAATTCAAAAAGTGTTCCGGTCGAGATATAACTCGGAAAAACACTGAATATCAATCCCAATCTTACTCCTGATGAAAAGGAACGCATAATCACTCTCTTGAAAAAGCATAAGGGGGCATTCACCTGGGAGTACATGGACATGAAGGGTATCCCTTCTAATCTATGCTCCCACCACATTTATATCAAGAGTGACTCACGGCCTGTGTGCTAGCCACAACGAAGGATGAACCCCAATCTTAGATACATAGTGAAGGAGGAAATTCAAAAACTCTTGGAAGCATGGTTTATATACCCAATCTCAGATAGCGAGTGGGTTTCTCCACTCTTGATAGTACCCAATAAATATGGTAAATGGATGGTATACGTGGATTATAGAGAGATGAACAAGGAAACACAAAAATACCACTTTCCTCTACCTTTCATTGACCAAGTACTTGATACCCTGTCTGGGAAGAATTTCTTCTCCTTTCTGGATGGGTTTAGTGGGTACAATCAAATCCAAGTTACTCCTGAAGACCAAGACAAAACCACCTTCACCTATCCCTAGGGTACCTTTGCATACAAGGTACTCCCCTTCGGTTTATGCAATGCACCAGTCACCTTTGAGAGAGATGTGACTGGAATCTTTTCGGAAATGGTTAATGACAGTATGGATATTTTCATGGATTATTTTACCCCTTATGGCAGTGACTTTGAATAGGCACTGAAAAACTTTGAGAAGGTTTTAACACACTGTAAGCAAACCCATCTATCTTTGAGCACTGAGAAGTGCCACATGATGATGAGTGAGGGTGTAGTGCTGGGGCACTTTATCTATGTTGATGGTATCCATGTAGATCCATCCAAAATTAGGGTAATTGAAAACATACCCACTCCTGGAACATAGAAAGAGGTACGTAGATTTTTAGGGTATGCTGGTTATTATAGAAGATTTATAGAGAATTTTTCCAAACTAGATTCTCCTTTATTTACCTTATTGATGAAGGATGTACAATTCATTTGGAATGATGCATGCCAGACAGTGTTCACTGAACTTAGGAAGAGGCTGTCTATAGATCCTATCTTAAGGGGGACCAATTGGCCTCTTCCTTTTCACATTTCCTTAGATGCCTCTAACACTGACATTGGAGCAGTGTTGGGACAACATGATAGTCAAGCACAATATATAATTTATTACATCAGTAAAAAATTGGCCCCTACTGAACTCAATTATACTGTTATAGAGAAGGAATTTTTAGCCATTGTTTACTCCATTAACAAATTCAGACACTACATCACTGGATACCCCACCTTTGTACATGCTTACCACTCAGCCATCAAATATTTAATGAACAAACTGGTTACAAATGCTAGAATAACTAGATGGTTGTTACTGTTACAGGAATTCGACATTACCATTGTTGATGGACCTGGGAAAGAAAATGTTAGGGATGATTTTTTATCTCATTACTAACAGTGATGACAGCATGCTAGTTGAGGATTCTTTCCCAAATGAACACTTGTTTGTAGTTTCAGCTCATTCCCCTTGGTATGCAGATGTTTCTAACTACTTGGATGCAGGTAAGCTTTCGACACACTTTTCAAAAAGAGAGAAAAGGAAGATCATTCAAAAAAGTGCCAAATATTGATGGATAGATGGTCATATTTTTTACACAGGCCTTGATCTTGCGATCAGGAGATGTGTAAGGGAGGATGAATTCTTCCATATTTTGAAGGCCTATCATGATGAGCCATGTGGAGGAAATTTTGTAGACAGGAGAACAGGTCATAAGGTGTTGAGAATGGGTTATTATTGGCCAACGGTTTTTAGGGATGCCAAGAAGTATGTCGAGTCTTGTGACAACTATCAGAGAATGGGCCAAACTAATAGATTAAATGAAATGCCTCTTCTACCATAGTTGGTGGTGGAACCCTTTGACAGATGGGACTTAGATTTCATTGGGCCTATCAACCCTCACTCAAAACAGAAATCTTACATTTTAGTTTGCATTGACTACATGACAATATGGGTAGAAGTTGTGGCTTTGGCAAAGGCCAATGACTAGGCTATAATAGATTTCCTGTATGAAAAAATATTCAGTCATTTTGGAATAGCCAAGGAAGTAATCACATATGGAGGACTGTAGTTTGTGTCACATAAATTTGAAGCTTTACTACAGAAGTACCATATTCAACATAGAATAACTTCACCATACCATCCTCAGGCCAATGGCCAAGTGGAAAGTACTAATAAATTTATTGAATCTATCCTCACCAAAATAATCAGGAGCCATCACAGAGATTGGGCTGACAGACTTCTGGAAGCACTGTGGGCATATCACACTACATGGCGCAATACTACAGGTTTCTCTCCTTGTGACTTGGTGTACGGCAAGAGCATTGTCTTTCCCATTGAATTTGAAATCAAAACCTTGAAGACATCCATGGAGGTAAGCTTAGATGTAACTGAATGCCAAAGGAATAGATTGAATCAATTGAATGAACTTGAGGAAAAATGTATAGTCGTTGTGGATCAGACAACATTAATTCAGCAACATAGATCCAATTGAAACGATCGGTTCATCAAGAAGTGAGTATTCTGTGAGGGAGACTGGGAATTATTATATGATTCAAGATTCAAAAGGGACTTTAAAGGTAATATACACAAAATATGGTTGGGTCCATATCATATAGACAGATTGTTTGATAATGGTATAGTCCACTTGGTCACCATTGACGAAAACCATACACCATTATTTGCTAATGGTCACAGGCTGCGACTGTACCACAAACCAATTTCAAGGGAGGCATTTATTTCACAGGTTGCAGCTGATCTGGGATACCAATTAGAGTAAGGGAAAGAATCTTTCTCTACCCCTGTCAATATTTAGAAAGTCACTGTGATTTCCACACAAAAATTTTGTACATAAATAAATTGATGTTTATTGTTTTTGTTTCTTTTTGCTTTGTTTTCCTTTATGCTTGATTGTTTTTTGAAGAATGTGTGCAGGAACTAAATTAGGTAGCAATGGACATGACCGGGGCTGACGATTGGAAACCCTATTCTAACTTCCTATTTTTGGAAAAAGCTCCATTAAATAGAAAATAATTTGAATGATGAATAGTTTGACGCAGCTGCAACTCTACAAAATTTGCCTATTTTTTGGCCCTGTCACAGCTGCAACACCGTAAAAGCTTGCCTATTTTTCCCATTCCACAGCTGCAACACCGTAAAAGCTTGCCTATTTTTCCCATTCCATAGCTACAACACCGTAAAACCTTTCCTACTTTTTCATTCCATTGCAGCTGCAACACCGTAAAACCTTGCCTACTTTTTCGTTCCGTCGTAGCTACGACACCGTAAAACATTGCCTACTTTTTCGTTCCATCGCAGTTGCAACACCGTAAGCTATTTAAGTTTTTCTATTTCTTACAGCTGCAACTATGTAAAAAATCATCCATTTTCCTATTCAACATAGTTGTGCCTTCGTTAAAATTTTTCCCACTTTTACTCTTTCTAGCAGCTGTGACTCTGCTAATTTGGTTGATTTTTCCTATGGCTTATGGCTGCAACTCCTCCAAATTTGTCCATATTTGGGATGAAACTCCTCCAAATTCATCCAAAATTTCTGCTGCCCATGATTTCGTTGATTCTGACTTGCCTCACAGCTTTAATCATGATTCCATCAAGACTGACAAGACAACTTTTGTTTTGCCGGGAGAAGGATCATGGCGGCATGCGCGCAATAATGTTTAAATTTGAAGGCTGCATTGACAAGCTGTATTATTTTGAGAAGTCACGGCTCATCTCATAATTATTAAGGTACAGTTTTGGTTATTTACACGATTAACCATTAAGTATATTTGACAAAGTTAATCATACCTACCTTTTTATACCTATCGTTACACCCGTACTTCATTAACTGTCCATTCCCACGATCTAATGGCCACTCAAGCTTATCTTTATGACTGCCACCCTTTCCTAATTTGGGGAAAAATATTATCAATGATTCCATGCTTATGACTGTCTTAACTTTCCAAATTTTTCCAACTCTAACCTCAGTTGTTCGTGCATGTTCTGCACTGAAACCTCCATTATTAGGGACGGTAATTTGCTAAGATGATACTGGAATTTAGAAAGAAGGATAACATGGGAAGCCTAGCCCAATATGAACCTCCAAACATGTAGGCATTTCAGAATAATGCTGAAGTTTTTGCTATCTTCGAAGCCACAGGCTGGACCGAGTTTTTCCAACATCTCAATGGTTTTCATCGTGAAACTGCTCTGCAGTTTGCTTTAAATCTTACAAAAACCCACTCGAATATCAGGGGTTTGCAGATAGAAGTTTCTGAGGCGATTGTAGCTGAGGTTAGCGGCCTCCCATGGGTAGGAAGAGCTTGGTTTGGGAGAAGAACTCCCAATTCCACTGCAGTATAGGAATTTTTGGTGGCAGGTGAAAAATTGCGTCCATCAGGGAGGGGAATAGAATTACAGTCACCTCCTCACCTGTGGGATCAAGTAGTCGTATTCCTAAAAAAAATATATCACCCGTAAAGGTAGGTACCAGACTATCTATTATTTTTAGTTTCCAGTGCTATCTCATTTATGCCACATAAATCTACTTAATGTTCCATTTTTTCTATTTAAAGACCTACATCATATGCTGCGATTTTTCAGATCAGCTAAGCATCCATATTCTTCCTTTACCCATCATGACCTCATTAAACTATTAATATTAAGGGCCTTAGCTCATAGAAATCAAACATGGGAACGATTTAGTGGAAAACCTCACACAGCCCATGGACCTGTACTTTTACCTGAGGTTCCAATTAGAGAGGAAGTGAGGGAACCTACACTTGTGTTGTATGTTCAATTGGAAGAAGAGCAGGAGGACTAGAGTTCCTCCAATTAAGTTGGGGGGGAAGATGAGACAGGATCAAAAAAAGAGGAAGAATTGGCGGAGGATGTAGCAACAACAAACCCTATGGAGGGGTTGGATAATTTGGGAGCTCCAATAGTAGAAGATGAAATTGGAGCAACATTAGATGCTGCTATAGTTGAAGCCAAAATTGTTGGAGCTGTGAAGACAGAAGAGAATTCAGAGGTCCTCATCGTTGAATCCTCTACTAAATGGAGGGGAACTTTAATTGAAGAAGAAACAAAGATGGCACAGGAAAGAGAAGATGCTAAAACAAGAAATATCCCTTCTACATCAACTACAAGGTTGGAAACCATTTTACCTCGAAGGAAGAGAAGAATCTCAATAGAAGAAATACAAGCATCTCGACCAGTGAGGAGAAGGAGAACCAGATCAGTCATACCAGCTGAAGCAGTGCGAGCAAAATGGGCAAATATTGAATCGAATATCGAATTTCCCATTTTGAGACCTAGGACAAACAATGATCCACAGAATCCTGTTGCATAAGAACCTCAAATTTATTATATTAGAGTATATTAGATTAGATAGGATTTAATCCTGCATATACAGTGTTTGCATCTCACAAGCTACTGTCCCGGGTTGGAAAATTAAGTGTTGTATTAGATAGTGCATATTTAGCCCCGACATTTTTGGCGACATTGTTGGGGAGGTGGTAAAGGTATTAGAGTCTAGATAGGTTGTTTTTATATTACACAACAAGGGGGGGGGGGGAGAACGGTCAGACAAAAGGTAAGAACCCGTGCATCCACTACAGTGTGTTACCCCAAAACCTTGTTTCTCCTTTTATGCACAAGTTTGTTTGACTTATTTAGAGTATGTTTCCCTTTCTGCAAATGTAGATAGTTTACTCTCACATATTTAATTTGTTTTTGAAAATTTTCCTTTTCCTACAGTTACTTTTGATGCAAGTGTGTTTTTCTTTTTAATAGTATGCAATGTTGCTCTTTCTTTATCAAGTAGTAGGATTTCTTTCAAGTAGGGATGTTTATGGTTTCATAGAATAGAGTTGGATTGCTTTCATTTTAAATTTTGATTGCATATTAGATTATCTAAATATTGGGCCAGTTTTACACTCACAACATTTAATTTTAGTTCCTTTGCTTCTGAGTTAATTTTACATTTCTTTAATGAATGCATTTGATTTCATACATGCATAATTTTTCTACGAATAGTTTTAAAAATTGAACTTTAAAAACATTTGGGTGTTGTAAGAACCATGTTACTAACCCACCTATGAAGCAGGATATTTGAACCAGTACAAGTTTAAAGATGTTCCAAAAAATTTTGAGTAGAGAAGGGCTTATTACTACAAAAGGTTTCTTTAATCCTTGTGGCAGCATTAGGTCCCTATTTGGAAAAGAATCCATCTTCCAAAATGGGCAGTAGACCTATAAGTATCCTCAGCATGAAGATCCTGATCTACACATTTCTCATTCCTTATTTGCTGAGGGAGCTCTAGAATCAGGGGAAGAAGCTAAAGAAGAAGAGCAACTAGAACCCGAAATTATAGAATTTCTTGCTTGCCTAGTACTAGAGGAAGAATATAAACTTTGTCTTGGAAATTAAGATACTAAAGAAAGAATCCAAGCTAGTCAATAATCTATTAAGTCATGGATCGAGTCAGTTTTTCAGTTCCATCCATTTACTCTTCAGCAACTTTTGAAAACCATATTAAATTAGAAGCTGGTTCCTCATGTCATGGTATTTGTTCATATACATTATGTGAACAAGAATACTTTAAAAATCCTAATTTGTAGGTGGTTACAATGGAAGTACTCATACAATTGAAAGAATACTTATACTTCCAGTAGTATAGGGTAGTGTAGGGAATAAAAAAAGAAAAATAAAAAGTAAAGAAAAAATAAAGCTCTACTGTGAAAACCAGTTTTTTGGCACAGTCTAGCAAGGGTTTAGCTAGAAAACCGGGAGATTAGCTAGCTAGCCTCCATAATAAAGTTGTTGATGATACTTCATTTCTGAATTTTTTTTTATCTTTTGTTCTACGCTCAGCTAGATGATGGGAGATTTATTAAGGCTCTCCTTTCAGCAAGTTTCAACCCATTGACTCCAAAACATTTTTTGGGGCTGAAGCTAGAGACATTTTTAGGCACCCTGGAGCTTGCATGCCTTAATGGAAGGAATCCTTGTCATTTGCTAAGGAAATTCATTAATTTTTCTTGGAAAGATAATTCTACAGTTCATTCGACTCCAAAAAATCTATTCATGACTGTTAGGATGTACCAAGTGCCTTGATTTCCATTAACATTAAGGGTGGAATATCTCGCATTAGTTAACAACTCTTTTTATTGGTTGGTAATCCAATGATTTGTATCTATGTTCTACATCAACAAACCTATTCACATAGGTAGAATTTCACAAGGGAAGGACATGGATGAAGACCTTGCAGTTCTTTACTCTGTGATCATGGATAATTCTCAGTGGTTGCAGCCTTCATTTTGGATACAGGGAAGCCTATTCTTTTTACAGAAATCCAGTAACATTCAGCATAGTAGACAAACTCTTAGAAGAAATATTCTTATTTTTATAGTAGCAGAATATTTGGAAGTAAAGCAGGAGCACCTTGTCACAGAAACTCCATTCTATCACAGAAATGGCAACATGCAGTAGAAACTCCTGACATTCAAAGTACTTTTGAAGAACTTTGGTCCTTTAAGGTAATGATCCTTTCTTTGAAATATGTTTTTTCATTAAATTTAAGGAAATTGTATCATGGATTATACCTAAGTACTTGATAAGCCCATGCCCTCATATGATTTAGCTTATACTCTCATTTTACCTTTAGTTGTCATCATGATATTTTGATTTTACCTTACCTCTGTCTATCATAATTTGATAATCATCCCTATACGTTATAAATGAATCTTCATCTCTATGGCACATAGTTCCTAGAGATGAAGATATTATCACTTTGAAAATATATGATTACATTCTCTTATCCATGCAACCTTTAATTTATTTTCCTACACAACATTTCATCATTACATTGACAGTTCAAAATTTTCATAAACTTCTATATGCACCATGTACTTGAATGATTGTTAAATACGGGGCTTATGAATTACCGTCATACCCATTGCATTAGAAGCCTCGAGAACTTTGTGAACACTTGTTTTATGCCTGTCCAATAATCCTTACCATTTTCTTAGTTTTGGGTTCATCTTTTGTTTTCGGTCTAAGTTGTAATCTTAGAGAAAATTATGGGGCGCAAGGGAGCTGCATGCCATGAACCAAATTCTATTTCTATATTGGAAGGTTTTCCCAAATTCAACGCCTGCAAGGAAAGATTTGAAGGTGTCTGGTATCAATTGTTTCAAAAATTTCAGGGGCATGATGATGACATTACACTGAAATTCGCCTAGGGATTTGATGGGAAAGTCGTCCACATTGGCGATTTTATCATGGTGGCTTCGGAGTCGTGCCACTGGTCTACCTCATCAAGGAGAACGCTGGTTTAAGAATAAACCCATAGAGCGCATAGTGTGTACAAGGTTTTTAAAAGAAAAACATCAATATGCAAACTGAAATAAGGGTTTCCCTCGATACTAGATGCAAGCTGAATGGCGTAATATGCTCTATCTGTTGCTTAAGTATTTGACCTGCGAAGGAAGGTATGTCACCACCCTAAATTACCATATTCTCCTACTATTGCATTTTGAAGCAAATCTGGAAATGAATTTTCCTTATTTCCTCTACAAAAGTTTAACTAAGATGTCTAGAAGGGTTCAAAAGCATTCTGGTAACCCTTATAACAATATTTATCATCATGGTTTGGTCAAAATTCTCATTGAGGATTAACTGCACCTCCGAAAGGATAGTTGGGTAAATTTTGTGGAAAGAATTCAGGGTCTTCCTTCATCTGCAAACCCTCATTCTACTCACATTCTTGTTTCTCCTCAGTCTGAAGGTCGTGAACTAGTAGTCATCCCTGATCCAGATCCATAACCACCCCTAATTGAATTTTTCTCCTCTGTATTATGAAAATCCAAAAAAGAAACGACCTCAGCTGAAAATCCGTAATGTCGTGTAATCCCCAATGCAGCATTGAACCACCAGAAGCATGACAAAACAATTCATTAAACCCTCTAATTTATCCCTCAACATACATCTGTTTGTTTTTGTTGATATGAAGGAATCCCCTGACTCAGAGCCAGGTTTTCCTTAGAAAAATACTCCAAGTCCACTTCCTCCATCGCCTCCTTAGGAATTCTATTTTGTACATGCTGAACCTTCCGATTTCATTTTTCCTAATTTTGGTTCTGAACCCATGCATGAAGATCTTCCTGTTCCAAAATATGGCCATGTAGAATAAAATCCTGAACTACTTAACCCTCAACAGTTTTATTATGGGTATTTTGATGATCATTCACCTACACAAGAACCCTGTGATGAATATATACCTGAAGTATCGGCCACTTCAGCCATTCCTTCTGTAATTTCTCAGCTGCAGAAGAAAAAGAAGAAGATTAAGAAGCTCAAAGTTATGCTCAGGTCAAATGAACAGTCTCAACAAGAAAAAGATCTATTGCTTGCAGAAACTGAGAAATATAATGAGCAATAGAGAGATTATAGTCTTAATCTCCTATAGAAGAATGAGAAATTGAAGGGAAAGCATGACAAAGAAGTTTTAGATATAAAATTCCTTCAGAAATTAGCAAGGAACTGGAGAGTTGAGGCCTGTTAGCACTTGTCTCGTATCGGTATCATTGAAAATGAAATTGAAAGCTCGATCAAATATACTGGTAGAAACGTGAACATTGTGGTCAATGCAACATAATCCTTGTCAGTGATATTAAAACTCAGTTTGAAATTTTGAAGACTCTATCTAGTTTTTTTGCATGGGACATGCAAATGGATAGGCGTGGGAGAGATATTTGCCAAGAAATAGGACAGTGAAGAATTGGATACCATTGATTTTGTCAGCTAGGTTAAAAATCAGTGTTGAATATTTTTGAGATTTTGGAAAGACATGTTTGCATGAGGACATGCAAATACTCAAGCGTGGGATTATTTTGGCTCGCCAAATTGACACTCTTTTATACTTCTTTAAACACTCCATATATACCTTTGATGTCTCCATTTGATCCTTTTATCCCACAAATCCTTCTACATTTTCAGATATTCACCCAAATATTCAGCAAGTTATTAAGGTATGATAATTCATTAATTTCCTTTAATTTAATGTTTACATGTCATTTCTAGAATGATTTGTGACTAATTACGTTTCTGCAACATACTTTGATTTCTACAACACACGTTATCTTTCAACTATAGTTAATCATTATGATCCTTTCCATACGTGGCTAGCTTGCTCATTAAACTCCAAGTTTATCCATCTCCAATCTCGCATCTTCAATTTCATTGATGACTCGCGTACAAATTAATGCAATCTTCATCTCTAGGCACTACATGCCATAGAGATGAAGATTTGCTATTTGATAGAAAACCAAAGTATATTTTGTTAACTATCAATTAAGGGGTCGAAAAATTGTATTCTTAATTAGCAGATTGAGTTGTTACTATAAAAACGGGAATGGTTATCTCAGCCTGTGAGCTATATGAAAAGAGCCATAGATCGAAAAGGAGGAGGAGAAGTAAGAAAGATAGATGGAGAGAATAGAATAGTGTGTATGTAGACAGGGATGGTGATGATATGTATGTAGAATACAATGAACGATTGATAGAAGTGTTGCGTTGCTAAATGCTGGTTCTTTTTCTGAATATGACAGAGTTATAATGTTTTTATAAAGCACAGTTAATTTGGTAAATCATAATATGATCCAGTTTATATTGTTAATGTTTTTTATATGCATGTAGCTTAAGTCTTTTTAGTTTGTAAACTTCCCAAGGACTTGTGGTCTCGTTGGAAAGGATCCACCAACACAGACCATAAGCCCTTTCTCTATAATTTTAATTGTTTATACTTAGATTAGCTAATTGTTTTTGTTTCCATTAAAAATAAGAATTGTGCTTAATCAACTAACTTTAGGAATCAGATTTTATTTACTGTAATGAGATAATATTCATAGCATTTGTCAATTTAGAACGAGCTCGGGTAATAGGAGAAGTTTAAAAATACTGTTTTCAATACTTAGTATTGTAAGTTTGATTTGTTTTGTTGTAGATTCACATTCTGGGTTTGAAAATCATGCATTAAGTTTGTAAAACTTGGTTCCCAATAAAATAAAATTTATTATATTTTCCTTTAAATTGTAGGATATATCGATGGCATTTATTTTAGTTATGGTTTAAAGCTTTAAGTTTATTCAATTTTGTTCTTAAAGATTAATTGTATTTATTCTACAAATTATATTTACTCTGTTTTAGTTTTAAAATATAAATTAGTTTGAAATAGTTTTGATCACAGAAAAAATTCATTTTTAAGTTGAATCAATGAGATCTATAATAGTATTAAAACATCTTAAAAATCTATTAAGGTAATAAGAGCTTTTAAAGTGTTAAACGATACATCAATTTCATGAGTTTGGTTTCTACAACTCACTCTATTTTCTGTGTCATTTAGTCCTAGTTCACTTTTTGTAACCTATTTTGTTTTAGGTGCCAATAAGTAGTTTTCTGTTTATTTAAGTTTCTGAATTATAGTTCTCATTGGTTTATGCTTTGGTAATTAGAATTGTTTTGAAGATAGTTTAAAGAGTATTTTCATTTTTTTAACTAGGATTCTAATGTTTTATAGGTATTAGATGTGAGAGTATTTAGTTAGTGTTAGTATTTCACATTTGAGTAAGTTTCAGGGTTGATAGATTAGAGATTCTATTATTAAGCATTTTGAATAATCCATAGATTAGAGTAAGCCATCTTAGAGTAGATTAGATTAGATAGGCCTTAATCCTGCATATACAATGTTTTCATCTCACAATCAACCTTCTCGGTTTGACAAATTAAGTGTTGTATTAAATAGTGCATATTTATACCCAACAGTATTTGTCTCAAACATTCTAGACTTGTCTGATGAGTTTTTCTCCCAATAAGTACCGCACCAATTTTGGACATGGGGGACTACCTTAAGGAGAGTAAAGGTGATATTTTCTATGTCGAAGAAATTGTGGGCAGAGAAATACCGTTCTAAAACATTCAACCAATTATATAGGGCATCTGGATCGATTTGTCCTTCAAATAAAGGAATATCAAAGTTAACTTGTACCTTCAAGGGAGTTTCATCCTAGAACTGGCTGCTCGTTGAATATGTACTTTCTTTTACCAACATTCATAGAAGGACTTGGGAGAAAATATCCATCATCTTGTTCATCTGTCGCTCAAGGGATTCCTCAAGCAACGACTTGATAGGATATACTACTCCATCATCTCTCTTTTCTTCTTCCATGGGAGGCCATTTGGGGTGGCGATAATGATTAAGAAAAACTAGTTCGAGACCAAACTCTCTATACACGGACCTCGTCGGGGGTATGCATCGAGAAACAATGAAAGATAAGATTGCTTTGATTCCACTGGTTCGGATTTATGTGTGAACAAAATGAAAGAACAGATAAAGTATCATAATCATAGACATTTTGCAAAGATAACAGAGATACAGTAAACACATATTCTATTAAATGGTAGAAATAGAATAGACCGCAATACAATATCTAGAATGGTGGTAGCTATCTCTAAGAAGATATGTGACTGCTACGCTCATCTGTGCAAAGATGAATACACAATGAGGTAAAAGGGGCCTATTTATAGTAAGAATGAGGGAGAGAACCCCAAAAGTCCAAAATGGAACCCTAGAAGATGAACCATCATAAATTTTGCTACCCCAAGGTGGTAAGTTGAACAGTCAACTTCTCGGAGTCATAACTTTTGCATACGATTGTGGCTAGGGTTTTACCCCTAGCTTGTGCGAATGAGCACCTACTAAGGAGAAGGGACTCCTTAGTAGCAGTTCAGTAAATGTAAATTAAAATGCTAAA
>LPNX010341556.1:7018-21078 GCA_001517045.1 Pseudotsuga menziesii
GCATATTTACACCCTACACTAAATCTAAACCTGAACCCTACATTAAATCTACATTAACCAACAAATCTCAAGCAAAATAAAAAATAATGAAAGTTTAAAGTTAAGAATACATACCTGATTAAATGCTATGGAAACTTGATTGCCCCCTTCCTCTCTTGTAGAAAATCGCCCAAGATCGCCTAAATTGCCAGAGCTCCACTTCCTCCAAGCCAAAACGTCCAAATGAATGAAAAAAACCGGTCCACGGCCTCTTAACGGCGAGTTTTTTTAATTTTTACCTAGCAGGGCAATATTTTCTATCGACTCGCCAAAATATCGGAATATATCGCGATTTTTTGAATGTGTCGGAAAATGTCGCGATAAATTGGTGGCGATATATCGTCGACCCCATCAACTCGCGATATATCGCGATGTCGGGGATATATCGCCGATATATGTAACTATGGTTAAAACAATTACCTTGCTATCACTTAAAACCTATGACAAAGCAGTAATTAAATATTAAAACAAATTAAAAAGACTTACCTTTGAATACTTTAATGATTTAAATATTAAAATGTTTTAATAAATAAAACACTTTTTAATAATAATAATTAAATATTAAAATGGTTTAATAAATAAAACACTTTTTAATAATTAATTAAATATTAAAATGTTTTACTAAAGACATTCTTTTTAATTTATTGATTAAGACCTCCAAGGTCGGCCCCATTAAGAACTCATGCATTAAAACAAGGAAATGTTTATTTTAGAAAATAAAATATGACAAAAATAATCATTCTAATGAAGTCGGCCCCTAAGTGATTTCTTCTTCAACGTGTATGTATACACCATCATTTAAAAATAACAATAATGTGACTTTTGGCAATGAAGAATTTCGCTGATTATTTTTTATGGATGGAATAATGAAGATGAAGAAGTATGAGCTCGATGATTGAGGATATTTGCTGGGCTCAATTGCTCAAACCAATTATTGGATTTCCTGGCCGTATATATAGACTAGTGGGTGGAGTAAAACGTGGGCAACTGGAGATAGACAGTGTTGGTTTTCTTTCATTTCGGGCAGTTGGCACTGCTGCTGTTATCTTTGCCTGATTCAAGTTTTGGAAACCTGGCATCTTTGTTGTTCCTAGAATCCTTTGCCACCATTGCAGAACCAACTCTCAAGTTTCAAGCTATTGACCTCTTGGCTACTAGATTGACAAAGAATGAGATTTTACCTCAGATGGGTTCGAGCAGTTGAGGAAACTCGCAGCAGTTAGGAGCAGTCACGTTTTTTTTTTTCAGCAGCAGAGTATAAATTTTCTTTTGGTAAATTTGCTGATCCGAGTAAGGGTTTTCAATGGTTGGAGTCTGGACTGAGGTTGAGACATTCGCTGGTCTGAGGAAGTTTTAGTTCTGATTTTCGGGTATAGAATGACTAAGGCAACCGTAGTCGCATAGAAAATGTTTTCAATTTTATTTTATCTCTGAAATTTAGGTAGACACAAAGCCACGGAGAGTGAAGACTGATTTGTTAGACAGCCGCAGTCAAGAAGCAAGTGTTTATAAAGTTTTATCTCTATGAAATTCGATATCTATGAGGAAAATTCAGTCTGTTTCCAACAGATTTTGAAGACTTTTAACTTTGATTTGGAACTCTTTCAGACGCAGCATAAGTTACATATTTAAAGGCAACCATCCAAAGTTTGAACTCTATCATGTTACACGTCATCTGATCCCTGTCAAGAATCTGCAACCACAGGAGTAGACTACAACAAGGATAGATGTCTCTGAGTTCTAATATACCACAACCTGAAGTTGCAACCATAGTGGAAAGGGATCAGATTTCTTCAGGCATCTAATGTTATTTTCTTAGGTAATCAAGCTTGTGAAGACAACTGAAGGTACCTAAAGGCATACACTTAGGCAATTCTTTCTTAAAGCAGAAGATATATATTCAATACATTGCACAGTTCAAGCTTGATCATTTCAGATGAAGATCTCAGGATTCAGCTAAAACATTAGCTCTGGTTTTTCGGCATACTTAGAATAAAAGCAGCAAAAGAGGAGCAGACCCGAGTTTTTCCAGACACACAATTTATTTTTGGGGTTGAAGAAGGTGTATAATCTAAGTTTTTTTTTGAGGCATTATCATCACTGTTTTGTAGCAGCTATGAACCTTAGTGCATGAGGTTTTCTTCCACACCACGAATCTACAACAGCAGTATGCCCTAACTAATTGAATGTTGAAACCTCGGTGGTAGCAACAGTAGATGATCAGCGATGTTTTTGCTTGGGGTTTCTTTCTGACTAAGTATTGGAGGCCCGAATTTTGCTGCAATTGTTGAGGAAATCCGAAGTGTATCCTTTTGGTCAACAGAGAACTCGTTAGCAGCAACCGAATTTCAAGTGGTGAAGGGTTTCCACAGACCCAAAACAGTCATAAGCTGATACACTATCTAAGTTTTGTACTTGACAAGTGGAACACTTGACAGTCTTGCTAGGACTCATCTCAGGCCATCCGAGTTCTATCAGTCCTATTGGGGTTTACACCAGCAGCACAAGTACAAGCTAGCAGTCCAAGGTATGTATGCAAAGAGTACAAGTACATATATATATTGTTGTATTTATATGAAGTATACTGTGAAGTATACAATTATGTGAAGTAGTGAATGTAAAGTGTTGTGCAAGTGTATGTTAGCAAAGGTATGTATAGTAGACTGTACATTGGAGTGTACAAGTGTGCACAATGTACAGTGATATGTAGTAGCATGAAGGGGTATGTTGAAGTATAGCAAACAGTGAAGCGTGAAGATATTGCAATGTTGATGATGATATATGATACATATGATGACAATATATGATACATACATGATGATACATGTCTTGACTTGATATGATGATGCACACTCTTCTTGACACATGCTATGATATGATGCGGTGATGCTCTACTATACTTTATCATATACCTATATGCCATGGTATTCTTCTATGCACTATGATGATGCATGCCTTGTGTTCAGCATAAGCAGACCAGAGTTACTTGTTCAGTAATTGTGTATGATGAGAGGTACATGAGCAGTATGTGGCAGTGATATCTGCCGCAGATTCAGAGATTGGATTGACACAGGTTGCCTTATGAGCAATTGGTTTGACTCAGATTGGCTGAGTTGTATGTGCAGTTGGTTTGATTCAGGTGGACAGAGTTTGGTGTGCAGACTCAGATTGACTCGGTTGGATGATTGATTGGTACAACGTAGTTGGACAGGTTACTGGTTTAGTTCTAGTGCAGTGATGAGCAAGTGATGAGTTTATGAATAATGATCAGATGATGAGCAATGTGATACAGCAGACAGTGATCAGTTGATGAGCAGTGTGATGCAGTAGACAGTGATCAGTGGTTAGTAGTGGCAGTGGATGTGCAGTGTGGTACAGATTGTGCAGTATAGTACATGTGTTGATTAGCAAGTCCGCAGGATCAGTGCGGTTGTGGTTCAGTAGTTCAGTGTCTATCTTCTTATCAGGGTGGCAAGACGGGGCAAGAAAAGGAGGTCGTAGCCTCCTTCCGGCTGAAACCGAAAAACCAGGGAGTGGCAGCTTCCTTCAGGTCGTAGCCTGTAAATCAAGGGGTCGTAGCCTCCCTCCAGTTGAAGCTGGAAAATTGAAGTCTTTGTAATAAGGGGGTTGACCTTCTAGTTATTTCTGGAAAACTATTTTAAAAAGGCTTCCGTGGTTTTCCCCCCAGGACTTGGGTTTCCACGTAAAAATCTTGTGTACTGTGTTGCTATGCTTTCTATGTGATGATGATGATATGATGATGATAACAATGTTGATGATGATATAATGATAATGTGATAATGCATAAATAAGTTGTTGATTATAAAAGTTGAAAAAGTAATAAAGACTGCACACACAGATTCACCCCCCCTCTCTGTGTTCCTGGTGTGTTCAACAAAAGCAATTCGGCGTTTGGGAGATAGTGGTTAACCCACCTGTCCTACCAAGCAAGAAGACAAAGACAGCAGTTGAGAAAGACAATAAGATTGCCCTGAAATTTTTTATGGATGGACTATCAAGCCGTGTTCAAGAAAGTGTAAAAGATTACACCTCTGCCAAGGATCTCTGGTTCAAGCTGGAAGAAGAATACCAAAAGAAGAATCAAGAAAAAGAAAAGGAACAAGAAGTCAAGGATGAAAAGCAAGAAGAAAAGCAGGTACAAGCTTTAGATACAAGTGAATGTACGTACTCTTCAATGGATGATAATTCTGAATATAATGATGATGAAGTTGTTCTTACAGAAGATGAAGAAGAAGTCTTGTTGAAAGCTAATGATGCACTTATATACACGCTTTTGGATATTGATCTTAAATTCAATCCGAGACTTAAGAAGAAGATTTCGAGGTCATTTGAAAGTTACAAAGAGGAGACAAAAGCTTTATTTATGAGAATGAAATTTAAGAACAAAAATTTGGAAGATGGGCTAGAAAACCAAAACAATGAAATAGGAAGATTGAAGTCTGAATTAGCAAGAGAACAAGAGAAGATTGCTAAAAGCCCTAAAGGGCTTGAAGAGACAAGAAGAAATAATATTGGCTTGAGGACTCGACTCGAAGAAGCCAAAAGAATAGAAGAAGCCATGAAGCTTCAGCTAGAGGAAAAAGAGAAGACAAATCAGAGGCTTGAAATGGAAATTGTTAGTCGTAGAAAGAAAATTGAGAAGTCAAAAGCTCATGTGAAGTTCAATGAAAGTTCAGTCATCTTGGATCAAATTCTAAAGTGTCAAGGTCTCCATCTGACACATCTGGCCTTGGGTACAAGAAGGAAGAAGACAAATCTGAAGGTGGCACTTGGTCTCCCAAAACTCCAAAAGCGGGTCCATCATCTTCCAAAGGTAAAGACAAAGTTGCTCACCATGCACCTATACATGACAACAAAGAATTTGGAAGATAAAAAATGCTTGAAGAAGTTAGCAATGCACCTCAAAGCAAATTCTTCAGAAGAGAAGCAACTCCAAGATAGAACCAAAGTTCCAGGTATGAAAATGGATTTAATGGTTACTGTTTTTCTTGTTCTAGCTTTGGTCATAAGGCTATGGATTGTAGAAGAAGTGGTGGAAGACACAATGATAAGATTAGATGTTGGACATGTGACCGAATTGGGCATGTTGCTGCTAACTGTCACACCTTGAAATGTTTCACTTCTGGTGGTGTTGGCCATAAAGCCCAAGTTTGCACAAGTTCAAGAAGACAATTCATGAGAAGCTTCTCAAACTCATCAGCAAGAAAAGTCAATGATTCTTGGAAAAAGAATGACGCAAGCAGATATGAAGACCAAAGAACAAATGATCAAGGCCAAGGACATTCTAAGGTATGGGTAAGAAAGAACATTCTGCTAGATTTAAATGAAGTTGATGATCAGTGCACAAGTGAAGGTGGCTGCCATATGGCAAGCCAAACTTGAGGTCTTTCAAAGACCTTAATGCACCTTGAGTTCATTATTGGAGGATGAACTCAAATGGTAAATGGTGAATGCTCCAAACAGGTCCTAGGATCGGATTTCTAACAGGAAGGGATGAAATGTGTAAAGTAATACAGTTTGGCCCTATGTAACCCAAGGAAGAGGCATATTAATTAGGGGAGCAGGAGCAACAAAGATCAAAGCCCAGATGTATGCAAAGTTGATCAACCTGTTCACAATCAAGAAACCAACAACACATGGTTGAGCACTCAGCTTGTTGAAGACCTTATTTGAGTAAGAAAAAGGAGGAGTTACTCTACCCAGACATCAGGTTAACATGATTTTATCATCTTCGTAGAAGTCTATGTATTCAAGACTGAGAAGAAGCACTCTTCAAGAGAAGAGACTATTGAAATGACTTGCTTACACATTGACTAGAGAAATGACGAAGGTCTTGATTCTTCATTTTATCAAGATAAATACAGCAAGAAGAATACAGAAGAATTAATGACAAGAACAGCAGTTGATAAATAAAAAATGCAATGACAACAACTTGGCAAGAAGTCAACTTGAAGACAGCTCCAAGCATGAATTTGGACTGTAGCGGGCGTGAAGTTGTTTAAAAGAAATGATCTCAAATTTCGGGTAGCTGAAGATGTCATCTTGTGATTAAGATTTGATCTCTGAGCATTCCTTTTCATCCAAAGGACAGAAGTAAATCAAGCCATGTTTTAATGACTGAAATCAGCAGCATATGAGAGGTCTCACAACCACAGGGGTTGATCAAATTGACAACGAAAACATTGCTACAACATATTGAAGCCGAGATGATAGTTAAGGATGAAGAAAACGGAGCTTGTTTAAAGCAGCTACAGCACCATACTTGATAAGGGGGAGCTTGAAAAACTTGAAACAACTGCAGAAGTACTTTTTGAAGGAAATACTATTCAGCCTGATTTGAAAAGAGATTTGATGATGACAATCTGAGTAATGGTGTGATTGACAGGGTGAGTATGGATGGCAAAGGAAGTATGGCTCAAGAGTAAAAGTTGACTTCTCCAAGCATAGAGACAAGTCCAAGGATCGTGGCATGGTGATAGGGGGAGCAAGAGTAATTTCGTGTGATCTTATGAACTCTCTTTAGTTGATGCAAATGAAGTGAAGTGACATGGTGATGCTTGTAGGGATGAATTTGATGCATGAGTAACTTTTATGAATTTACTAGATGACTGTTGATGAACTTCTTAAGAACCGCTGGCAGTATGGTCATGTGACACAATCTGACCTTATGTGATTCAAAGAAGATACACATTAATAGGTAGAGCAGAATGATAAGATAAATGAAGCAGCATTGTTAAAAACGCAGAGGTTGTGAATCATGCTCGCATATGTGCAATAAACATATTAACAGGTTGTGAAAATGTCCATCAAAATGCCCGCTTGTGAGAATCAAATTCCCGCTGGCATATCTATATTGCATGCTGACTTATTGACAACGATCTCAGGACTGAAGAAATGCACACTAGATAAATGTAAAATGTCTGCAATATAATTTAAAATGACAGGTTATAGAACTTATGCCCGCAGAGGAACTTGGAATGTTTGCTAGGCATAAGAGAATGTCCACAACAGTGAATGAATGGTGCCCACAGCATAAGTAAATGTCCTCAAGACATCTAGAAATGCCCACAGGGGTAGCAAACATGTCCACGGGTTTAAGATGAATGACTGCACTTGGAGAATTGTATGCATATGAAATAGAAAATTGTCTGTAAAATGCACGCATACTAGATGAAATGCCTGCAACTTTGAATGAAGGATCACATATGGTTGGGTTATTCTCATCTTTGTTCATTCACGATCTGTGATTTGATGCGTTATGAAAATTTGGAGTTATCTATTTCTGGTCTCAAACTGCAGGTCATTGATTGCAAAACGCAATCAATGACCAGAAGAACCGAAGAAATTGATTGCAAAACGCAGGTCATCCTTCATGATTGGTTGTGGAATACTGAGTTATTCAAGTACATGAGATAGAGCCTGCCGTAGTTGACAGAGTATTCACATATTAATGTGCAAACAAATACAGCACTTTGAAACTATGTTATGGATTGAGATGTCTAAGGACTGTGTAAGTGTAAACTTTGTAAATAAAAGAGAAGCTCAGTTGTGTGAAGAAGTGGCAATAGCTGAATGACAGGAACTAACACGTGTAGTTCTTGAATAAATATTTCAGCAGGATCTCATGAAGACATTCAAAGTCAGAGTTTGCTTGAAGCAGCCTTGCAGCAATCATGAACAGTAAGGATATATGTGTTAGGGGGAGAGATCCTATGCAAAAGAAGCAGACACTTCAGCATGTTGTCCAACTATATTCAACGATAAAAAAAATTGGGCATTGTGAAGCCTTTGATGGCTAATCAGCCCTTTGTCATTAATGTCAAAGGGGGAGAGAAAGTTTGGTTGTCATCAATGACAAAGGGGGAGATTGATGAATATGATTGTCATTGATGACAACATTAATGACAAAAGTTAAGCCTGATGACAATGGCAAGTTGAAGACAAGAAGGTAATGGACAAAGAACATTGGATGTGGGCATTGGAGGCATTGGAACACCTACTGAGCCAAATGACCCATACTGTGGTCATTTGAAGATGACTTGACAAAGCAAACAAGCATGACATGACATGGCTTAATGACAAGGTTAAAATGAAGACAAGATGATGTATGACAGATGGAAAACAAGCTAGATGACATAGCAAAGGTGACACAACAAGCATGACAAGCATACATTTAAATGATGCATTACAAACTCATTACACAAATTAAATGAAGATATATACAAGAATAAAAAATTAAATGGGAAGTCGGCTGCAAAGTTGTGTAAAAATAAAATAAATTTAAATTATATAGCAAGTCGGCTCCAAAAATTATTGAGAAAACGAGTATAAATACCCAATGAAGTTTCTCTAAAAAAAACGGATTTAGAATTGCAGACAGAGCTCGCAGCTGTTGATGCTCTGAGGAATTTTTGGGACTGTGTATTGAGGCAGCAGACAGAGGTGAATTTGATGGAGTTTGCCTGAGATTTTTTTGGGAAAAGGAGTAGTGATGCAGCATGCAGCAACATAAATCGGTTCTTTTGAAGTCTGTTTTTAAAGTCCGAGTTTTATCTCTTTTAAGACTTCGGTGGTGAGGAGAGACTGCTCTGAGATTTTCGCATAGCATTGAGGTAGCTGCAGTTAAACAGAGGAGAAAAAAATCGGTGGTTCTAGCTCTGATTTTCGGATGAAAGAAGCAGCAGTAACAGTAAACATATGTCTGAAGTTTTTACAGAGTTTGAGGGTGCAATTCTATGTCCTCTAATCAAAATCGTGGGACTGATATTGGGCATTCTTTTGCAATTCACAGAGGTCATGATGTTACTAAGTGCATTGGAGGCCTAATCATGTACTTCCATTGATGTCTGGTTTTCACTCTTTGTTAGGACAGACCTCACACTCGGTTTTGGGCACAAAAGACTTTGAGTTTAGCTCAAATGAACAATAGGCACAGCAACTATAATCTTCAGATCTGACAGCTTAATCTGCTACAGAATACAGGACTCGGTGTCTTATTGTTTCTCCTGAGTGTACATCATAAGTCTGGGCAACAAGATTATATGATTGGGCTATCCCTTCAATAAGTACACATTCATGATTAATATACTGATTGGAATGGTCAACTTCCAGACCTGAACTTTCTCAATACACTGTTGCAGAGTATATTGAAGTGATGACAACGCACTGGAAACATTGAGAACAATAAGATGTATTCTCTGATCTTGAAAAGACATGCTAAGAGTAACATGCAGATAACCATTATTCATCATGAGCAGTGAGCAGATTAGGCAGACCATATGAGCAGATTGAGCAACACACTGTAAGCGTTTAACAAGTTTATGATATGACTGATTGATGACATGATGCTATTGACAAATCAGTGACAAAGTAGACAGGTTGACAACATGTGGATGTTGATTTTTCTGAGCAGCATCGAGAGCCCTTCTCTTGGGAGGATGGGACCACCTGGTCTGGGACCACGATGAAGACTCAACCCAGTGTTGAGTGACCATTCTGTTGAATGGTAGATATCTGGTCTGGGACCATGATATAGACCCACCTCTGCCCTGGGTAGACTCAACCTTGTGTTGTGTAGACATCTGGTCTGGGACCACGATGTAGACCAGTCTGGGACTGGTAGACTCAGCTTAGTTCTGAGTAGCCATTCTCTTGGAGAATGAAGACATTGTAAGCCCTAGACTGGGTCTGGGCATGTGTGTGGCACTTTGACCCTTGATCTATGGGCTTGGTGTGCTTCTCCAAGGATTAGCTACCCTTGGTCAAGTTACCCTAGTACCAGATCTAGGTGTTACACAGTGTGTGAGATAAAAGCATTAATAACTCTCTTGGTTTATGATGATGTACTTTTAAAATTAAAAAAGGACCGCAAGGGCACTTGGAAAAAGGCCAAAGTCAAAAGTCAAAATAAATAAAGACTTTTTGACCACAGGTAAATGACCACAAGTGAAAGTCTAAATAAATAAGGACTTCTTATAAAAGTCAAAGGAAAAATAAAAGGACCCTTTTGGTAAAAGTAAAAATGAAATTAGGAAAAGATTAAAAATATTATTATTTTTATCTTTCCTAATCTTGTCCACTTACAAGTGAACGAAGGCTATAAAGGAAGATCAAGTCTTCTCATTATACACAAGTTCTCTCTCACAGGTGAAGCTGCTACATTTATTGAAAAAGATCTTTGCCTCGGCCTGGGGCATCATCAGCAAACCCTCGGCTAGGATTTTCATCAGCATTCTTCATCTCAGAAGTTTTGTGACAGCGCTTAAATTTTTCAGGCAGCCCACACTCTCTCTCTCTCCTCTCAGGTTGTCTGTCTTTTCTCCAGGCAACCGTACAGTCCTCCGGGCAGCCAAGTGTTGGGCAGACCCCTCCTCTCAGGCTGCCTCTATTCGTTCTCTGGGCAGCCTTCTAGGGCTCGACCCTTCCATTCTTGCCTTCAGGCCGCTAGCAGGAGCAGCCGACAAGGACTAGGGTCTGCTGCAGACCTACGGGCATACCCAAGTGGGTGTTGCTGCTACCCCGAACCCTCCGGGAAGCTCACGGGAAGGCCCTAAGGACTCCAATCAGGGTTGCTCATCTCTCGGGCAATAGCAGAGTTGCATTTTTGGGCAGCCTGATATTTTTTTTAGGCAGCAGGTAATTTTCCGGGCAGCTAACAGTCTGAGATTTTTACTGACAGCTGTGATTTTTCGGGCAGGAGAGAGAAAATATCACTCTTCTAGAAAAGGCCCTAAATTTGTAATTTTTGTATATTCTGGAAATTGTGGGTAAAATTATCAGTCTAAGTTTTACTGATGAATTTTACTGTTACTATGGGAAAATTCCAGATCTAGAATTGAGGAGCTTTTTGAAGAATTTTCTAAGTCATCTCATTTACGAGATGAGCTATTAATGCTTTTGGGGTTTTTGTCCTTTGAAGGTTTCCCCAGTGAAAAATCTTGTGTCCATGTGTGTTGATGTGATGAATGAGGTTTTTACTACTGCTGAATTGTTTTAAGCAGATCTGTAAATTTTTAAAGTTTATACTAATGCTAAAAATTCAACATGGTATCAGAGCTTAGCATGTGAAAACACAGTAAAGGGACACTGCTGTTGTTTTACACTAGATCTTGGAATAAGATTTGCAGATCTAACGTTTTGGACAAGTGACAGAGATGGCCATCAATGGTTTCAAACCTGAAGAGAAGCTCTATGGTTCAGCAAACTTCAATTCCTGGAAGGCCAGATTGACAGCCATTCTAGATGATAATGACTTGGATGACATTGTTCTTAATGTCACAGAAGAGCCAACTTCAAATGCAGGTAGGCTTGCCTACAAGAGGAAGCAAGGTAAGGCTAGAAGAGTCATTTATGATTCTAGCAGAGAAGAATTGATGCCTAACATCACAGCCTTGAAGACTGCTAAAGAATGCTATGATACATTGGTAAACCTCTATGAAAAGAAGGCTCCCAGTCAAAAGAGAGTCTTGAAGAAGAGGCTACGAACTTTGAAGCTGAGCGAAGATGAAACTGTTGGTTCCTTCTTCACCAAGATCAAACAGGTAAGAGATCAACTCCTTGCTATTGGTGTTACTGTTGATGATGATGATCTTGTACAAACAATGGTTGATGGTCTCCCAAGCTCTTGGGAAACCTTCACGGCAGTCGTCTGTGGACGAGAAAATCAGCCAACCTTTGAAAGGCTTTGGCATGATTGCATACAAGAAGAAGCAAGGAACACTGACAAGGTAATCAAGCAGGATAACCTTGCACTTGCAACAAAGACCAAAAGGTTCAAGAAACCTTTTTCTCAGCAATAGAAAGGGAAGAAACCACAGGGTAAGTTTTCTGACATGTCTAAGATTGAATGTTATACTTGTCACAAGTTTGGACATTATGCTAGAGACTGTAGGCAGAACAAGAAGAAACCCAAGAGAAGGTTTCAGGCATCTGCAGCAGAAGCAGAAGAAGAAGAAGAAGATGAAGAACCAAAGAAGTGTTGATTAAGTTGTCATTGATGCCAACAGTGTCTGGTCATTGATGCCATCAGTTGCGTCTTGGTGCCCCTTGTGGAGCCCTTAAGGGTTAGTGTTTGTTTTGTGTCAAGAGGAGACCTTTTGACTTTGCCCAAGCCCAAGTCTGAAGCCCTTGGAGCCCTTGGGAAAATGGCAAAAGCCCTGTTTTTTTTTAAGAATGGTCAAGCACCCCCAAGTTGGTTTAATCAAAATATTAAAATCAAATATTAAAAAGTTTAATAAATAAGACACTTATATTTTAATAAATAAACTTTTTTTTAAATTTTTTTAAAAATAACTTTTTATTTAATATTAAAATGTTTAAATAGTAAAGTTTTAAATTGGTTTAATAAGTTATTTTTAAACTTAAAAATTTTTATTTTTTTCTCTCATTAAAACAAGGAAAAGTCTAATGAAAAAAATTAAAATAATAAAAATACTCATCAATTTATGGAAATCGTTCATCTTTCTCCATATAAATCTACCTAAGCTTTTCGATGGAGAAAAATGTACTGCGAATTTTTGAAGAAGGGAAATTACGGCAAGATAGCAACTGCGAATTTTTGAAGAAGGGAAATTACGGCAAGATAGCCACTGCGAATTTTTGAAGAAGGGAAATTACGGCAAGATAGCCACTGCGATTTTTGAAGAAGGGAAATTACGGCAAGATGATAGCCACTGCGATTTTTGATTGAGAAGAAATTACGGGCTGTTCATTGAATAAGTAAAGCGTAAAGCTTGCATATACAGGGTTCGATGATTTAACGAGTTGAATGAAATGTGTGAGATCTATTCGCCCTTCCAAATAGCAGACTATATTTTCGATTGCCTGTTTAAATTCCGATTTTGGGGTTCAGCTTGCATATACAGGGTCCGATGATTTAACGAGTTGANAGTCTATCAGTCAAAGGTATGAACAGCATTATGTTTATATGAGTGTACAATGAAATGTACAAACTGTGTGTGTACTAGTGTGTGAGCAGCATGTGCAAACACAGTAAATGTGGTGTATACAGTAGTTTGTTTTTGTGATGACACTTTTCCATGCTATGATGAACTCTCTACAATGCACAGTCTGCTATGCTTGATGATACATGCTATGGTGTGATGACATTCACCATGATGTGCACTTCTTACATGCACATTACATGTTGATGATGATGATGGGTATTTGATGATGATGTTAGTACATACCCTATGACTTGGAAATATAACCTGTGATGATATTCAGCATTAGTAAAGCAGAAATACTTCAGTAATTGTGAATGGCAGTGAACAGTGTGCACTAGCAGATTCAAAGATTGGTACGTGACAGATTTGACAGGTTCACAGGTTCGGCATATCAGCAGTGAGAACAGGTTTTGGTATTTGACAGGTTCACAGGTTCGGCATATCAACAGTGAGAACAGGTTTTGGTATTTGACAGGTTCACAGGTTCGGCATATCAGCAGTGAGTACTGGTTTTTGTATTTGACAGGTCCACAGGTTCGGCAACATTCTACTTATCAGGGTGGCAGGACGGGGCAAGGAAAGGAGGTCGTAGCCTCCTTCCGGTAGAAGCCGGTAAACTAGGGAGTGGTTGCTTCCTTCAGGTTGTAGCCTGTAAAACAGGGGGTCGTAGCCTCCTTCCGGTAGAAGCCGGTAAACTAGGGAGTGGTTGCTTCCTTCAGGTTGTAGCCTGTAAAACAGGGGGTCGTAGCCTCCTTTTAGTTGAAGCTGAAAAATTGAAGTCTATACAATAAGACAGTTGTACTTTTTATCCAGTTATTTCTGGACAACTATTATTAAAAAGGCTTCCGTGGTTTTACCCCCAGGACTTGGGTTTCCACGTAAAAATCTTGTGTACTGTGCATCTTGTTATTTTCATGATTATTGATGATATGCTGCTATGATTGGTGATTAGTAACTTGCTCTTGATCAGATAATTTTTAATAATTGGCAAATACTGATTCACCCCCCCTCTCAGTATTTCAACAATTGGTATCAGAGCGGGTTCCTTCAAGAACA
>LPNX010341588.1:0-14171 GCA_001517045.1 Pseudotsuga menziesii
GTAATAACCAAACTAATGCCTGCTGTGTATTTTCCCACATTTACAGTAAAAAATGGAACTCTCAACTTTCAAGACAGATCTTGCCATCTTCTAACAAAGATAATACCAGGCCTATATCTCGCTACCAGGCATGTTAGATAAGGCTACATTAACTATAGAAAACAAGAAAGGACAAGAATAAAAATTCCAAAAAACCGTGCCATAGGAGCATTTACAATACATAAAGCACAGAAAACAGTGTCCCTGAAATTGTTACACAACTAAGAAGAAATAGCAACAAATGCAAAGAAACCCGATAGCACAGCTTGGTGAAGGTAAAGATGCATACAAATTTCCAAAATATGCATGCATTTTAACCAAAATCCCATTGCTTCTTTTATGTTGATCACAATAGTGGCTTGACCCCTTCAAATCTTGAAAAAGAGATTCAGAACAGGAAGTTGGCAAGGTCAATACATACTTAGAGCTCAAAAACTTAAGGTCTTATGGAGAACTAAGGCAGATATCTATTGTAGTATGAAATCAACAAAGCTGTTTCTATATCCTTAATTTGTATTTCTTGTAATCCATAAATCAAACCCACCCTTGCATATACAAATCAAGCCCATCTCTAATCTTAACATAAAAAGGCAATGCATCTTGCCATCTTCTTAATGGTTAACAAATCAGATTCTATGCATATCGCTTCTTTGAAAGTAAAAGGCAAATCATCTTTTATCCATATAATAGTGTGTTCTTCATATTTACTGTTATCGTGATATGCAGAAAATATAAATGTAGATAGAAGTTTCTCACTCCAAACTGATGGGTTTGTTGGATATGGCCACATAATATCACAGCTAATCAAATTGGTCCAAGATACAAGGGCTTGGGTCTTGGAGCCTTCTCCTTCAATTGGGATGGAATTTCAGCATATCATGGAAGTCCCACTACACTCTTCTTCCACTCTGGCCATGAGGAATGATCGATACCATAAAAAACAATCTTCTTATTAAAATAAAATTGATTATCTATTATGAGGCATGACTTGTTTTGTGTAACAGACCATTGATCATAGTACTGCAGTACTACCATTTTACAATTTAATTTCATTTAAATGTAGTTGCATGTAGCTCCAATAGCTCCTGTAGCAGGCTGCAGTAATATGGTGAGGAATAGATAATTGCTATGCTCCTGTCACCACATCATCATTTCTGCCAAATGAAGAACCTAGAGAGCAAAGATGAGAATCAGTCTTCCTGTTTCAAAGAGTACTTTCCCAGTATAGAAATGCAATCATGTGTTTTCCAAAAAATGTCAAGTCCATTTCAATCATGCAAATGTTTATTAAATGTGTGTTTCTGTTCAGACCTATTCTCACCATGTTTCCATCCCAAAGGCATGAGCACTTACAAAATAGCTCAATAATAGCATAAGCAAACTTCAATTATCATGGATTTGGGGCATAAGCTTTCTATCTTCAAGATGTTGCAAAACAATGTAAATTGAGTAGAAGAGTTTGATTGTGATCAGGTGACTGTATCTCTACTGCCTGCTCATGAGGTCTTCACACAGATTAGATTGACTATGAATCATTACTCAACATTAAATGTGCAATTCTTCTAAACATTACCATGTGTTAGCTGATTCAATAGGAGTGATATCTTAGCTTGCACATTCTGTAAGTTATTTTTTGTGTACTGAATCCAAAGCACTTCAATCAAGACTGATGCAAACATTATAAAAAAGTTACAAAAATTGCGGACCTGGGCAGGACACCATACAGACTAGTTAAGACATTGTTCCCTTTCAATGAGGAAATTCAAGTGCAAATTCCAAAAGAAAGATCCCTGATTCAACCTTCACATGCCCATTTACTGAACCATCCAATCCAAGAATTTAAAGATAGCTTACTCCACATGGAATATCATTACACAAACGGCTGAGAAAATTCATTATAAAAAAAATCAGATTTATTATGGTTGTCATTGTTCATGGTGATGATTTTATATGCTCAAGCATATTTTTTGGTCTGAGTTTGACATTGGATTGAAAAATTAACAGTTTATGGGATATTTGATTCCACTGTTTAAAGACTAAGACTAGTTCTTGGAATGGTGAAGGAGGGGTTAATAATTACTAATTAAACAATCCCAATTTGAACATGGGCATCAATCTACATTGGCTCATGTATTATATCTTGTGCATTTGACATAACTACTAAAGTGAGATATAAAGGGCTAAAATCAGTACCCATGACATCTTACCTCAAAATTGTTTTAGTACCCTTATCTCAGAACTGTTAATTATAGTTCTTTTTACATAGGATTTGCCAAAACGACAGGCCATTGTTTATTTGACTGATTCATTACCTATATTACAATGTCATTATTTCTACTAAAAAAAAAATAGACTGTCCAGTATGCAGTGCACGCAATTATGGTCAGAGGTCTTGATCCTATGTGCAGCAGCCGCATTAGAGGAAAGAGAAATCATGTATAATAGCAGTGAGCGATAACAACGTAATGCCAGCATCGAACACTTAAAGCATTAACAGGTAAAAATAATCAGAAATGGAATATTGCGAGGACTAAAAAAAAACCATTAGGATGCAAGACAGGTAGCCTCTAGGTGTACTTAATCATAAAGCACAATGGCCTGGAAAAAATGTGTGTGCATATAATGAAAAGAACAGAAGATGGAAGGCACGCAATAGTTACCTGACGATAGTTCGACAAAATTGGGGAGGGGAAAAGCGAATCTCACTCCGACAACAAATATAAAAATCAATAAATTTGAAATATCTATATCTGCTACAAACTCTAAATACAAAAAATCCTAGAATGTGGCCAGTACCTATCAACACTGAGCAGATATACACATGTAGAGGTATTATTATAGCCATCCTTTAGCGAAATCCTAATTAATATAGCATGAATAAAGGAATCGAATGGATATGATCTGATCGACCAAACTGAACTGTAGGGATATTAAATAATTCATTAAATTTTCCACAAATCCGCACAATCCCTTTGTTATTGGACCTACAAGAAAGGTAGGAACAGCTTGTGTTGGCAATCGTAGAACCGAGCCCATCAGGAATTTTAGTCAGTGGCAATTGCAAAATTGACTCACATCTCATACCATCATATCAATTCATGTTTGCCTTTCTATCACGCAATTCTGATTGCAAAATATGAATGTTTAGTCTTCCCAAGGAGTGCATCATGTATTTTCCAACATTAATCAGCTGGCCAATATTTTGTGATTGAATTTAATCTACTCTGTCGTTCATCTATACTACAAATTTTCTGAACCCAAATGGTCATCCATTCATCAAAAAATAGAGACAATCTGGACACATAGAACAGGGCATCCACGCTTCTCTCAAATTAGATATTCCCTTCTAAACACAAACATGGTAGGGTAAAACTTGGGTGGATAAAGGCACACTTACATTTCTCAACCTAATCTAAGCATAAGGTAATTCTTGGAGGATTCTAGAATTTCCCAGGTCTCCACATGTGCGAACCAATTATTGTTAAGTTGTGCATTGGTGATTTCTATGTGCAAGTGACAGCGTCAAATTAAACCCCAAAACCATTGAACACTATTGGCAAAGCAATATACCATCGGTAGCAAAAAGGAAGAAGGCTTCAAAGACTCCATGACAAATTCCACCTTCAAACTTCCTCCCTCGGGGTCCTCTAATGGTAAACTGCCACTAAAATATATTATCTAAGAAACAAAGACAAAAGAACATTGAAAAACCACCATATCTATCTATTTTAAAAAAGGTATAAGAAAAAATTGCCCCCAAAAGAATACTAAATGATTTTATAATCCAACTTTTTTTCCTCAAAATTTCTGACCTTACACCCTCGTTTGAACATACCCACGACCAATTATAAAACGAATCCAACTTTTTTTTCTCAAAATTTCTGGCCTTACACCCTCGTTTGAACATACCCACAACCAATTATAAAAAGTAAATTGCATGACTAAACAAAAAACTCAATGGGTACCACGGGATCTCTAATTTTCCTCTACGAAAAGGGGGAATGTAGATCAATCCCTCTTATGAAGAGGAAGTCTCATGTAATGGTCAGTGGAATTTTTCTGCATTTCCTTCACTTTTAGAAGAAATCTTTGTGGAAATTGATAAAGAAAATTGCAGCTGCATAGAAATGGAGACTGGGATAATGAAAGAAGGGAAGCCATCCGGAGGAGTATGGTCAAGAAGCAAGTAGTGACTTTGCAGGAAGAAATAGAAGAGGATCTTGACTGAAAGGTAAACCCTCTTATCCTGAGAATAACAATGGCATATCTATCAACTAGCGTGAACATTTTGAAGGGCCAGTAAGCAAGAAAGGTTCTGCACTCATAGGGAAGAAATCAATATAAAGGTGAACATTGTGAAGGGCCAGTAAGCAAGAAAGGCTCTGCATTCACGGGGAAGAAATCAATAGAGGTGTGTTAAACTTAGAGACAAGGTTAAAAACGCCCTGAGTGGTCTTATGAGTACTAATTATTATAGCACCAGCTAAAATGTAGGCATAAGAAATTCTCAACTCAGTTATTAACTAAATTAACTAGCTGCATTATGCCACATTTAATTAAATTATTAATTTACAATTCATTTTGTTAATAATTTATACAAATAAAGTTATTAACAAGAAACATATATTTTCAAAAAATACACTTTATAATTAGAAAAAATACCACTTTACAATATAATAAATAAAAATAAAGATTAAAAAATACGGAACATAACAGAGAACAAAATTATCGAATTGATAAACTTGAAATTTCTTTACTTACAGATCTCTATAGGTATCAAAATTATTCTCCTTCTTCTCCGCAAAAATTATATGCAAATCATTAAAACTTATAGTATCAAAATTATGCTTCTTTATTAGCTTGATTGATCTCCAACAACTCAGGGTCTTGAAGACATTTAGAACTATAGGAGGTTTTCTTGTAAGTAGGAAAAAAACATATAGACCTACAACAAGTTCGCAGAAGAGCACAGAAATGATAACTAGTTTCATGGCTTGCCAATCTGATTCCAAGTATATCAATCGCACAAAGAACAAGGACTACACACAAAAAAAAGCTAAAAATGAAAACATAATAAGCGAGGCCTCTTGCTCTCCCCTGCCTTTTAATTCCAGCCCTTGTTTCCGCAGTCTTTCAAAAATGAAAACATAATAAGCGAGGCGTGTCGCTCTCCCCTACCTTTTAATTCCAGCCTTTGTTTCCGTAGTCTTTCAAATTTGGGTCTAAAAATTTGTGCCACCTGATTGATCAATATCTATTTAAAGTTAGACTCTCTGCTAACAACTTCTAAGCTATACTGCATTTCTGACGCACAAAATGGAACAAAGTTACCTGTGTTTGGCTATACTGCATTTATGAAACATAAGAGCCAAAAAAACTAGAATGTAATGCATTTCTGACCCACACAATGTTCCAGAGACACAAAATGGAATAGAGCTTTCTAGGTTTGGCTAAAGTGCTCTTATGAAACATAAGAGCCAAAACATGGAACATAATTAAGAGCTTATTGGGTTTGGTTAGAGTGCATTTATGAAACGTATAACGCTACAGTGCCATAAACTGGAAAGTGGACTCGTACCTTTGACCCAAACAGATAAACGAGATTATTCTTGATCAAGATCCCCTCGTTGGCATCTAGAAACTCGCGAAATTGGGCAGTATCTTCATTCGGCTATGCCACCACTCCCTCTTCTCTGTACAGTTTCAAGAAATCAGCGTAGGTCATCACCTTGGGGCCATCCTCCACCCTTTTGTTCACTATCATTCTCCGTAGTTTTCTTCTGTCACGCGGTGGGGATTTTGAGCAAAAAGACTGGCAATTAGTGAGATAAGTTGGGGGCGCCTGCATTGGAGGTGGATTAGAACTTTGAAAGAAAGGGTTTATTGAAGGCGGAACATAGCTATGACGACGTCGCCATAGCGTGCTTCTCAGAGAATTACGAGCGATGGACGAAAATGCCAGAGCTCTTGCCATGGAGTTTAAGGCTTCTCCACTGCATCAGTTGAAGCAATTAGGGAGAAATTAGAGCTTAAATCAGGGAGCTTCGATGGCCATGCCCATTAGGAAGAAGAGGTTCAGAACCAAGTTCACGCATGAGCAGAAGGACAAAATGTGCAGTTTTGCAGAGAAGGGCGCGGACAGAAATTTGGAATAAAATAACCCTAACATATTGGATATTTATATACTTAAAAAAAACCCTTATTACCCCTAATATACCACCAATATATTGAATTTAAATTTTTTAACTTTTAACCACCCCAATATGAACGGACGTGATATCATATTGGTCCCTAGGTGACGCCCCCGTGTTCAAAAACCCCTAACTCTTTGTCCTTCTGGTTGAAGCTTAATATATCACGAGATGGTAATTGCAAGGACTATATATATGAAAAGATTTAAAATGAAATATCACCTCTTATCATATATAAATAATATATTCATTATGAATAAAAATCCATCTTTTGATTTATTCCTCTATGCTTCACATGCACACAGATGCATATCAATGGTAAATGGTGCACTATAAATGTAAGCACTAATGGTAAATGGTGCACTATAGTGGCACTATAAAAGTAAGCACTAATGGTAGATGGTGCACTATAAAAGTAAATGGTGCATTGTATATAAGCACTATAAAAGTAAGCATTAATAGTAAATGGTGCACTATATATATCTTTGAGATAATGTTTATTTTTTCTAATTGTTAAGTTGCTTATTTATGGCATACTAACTGTGATATATTTATATATAATTTCATTTAAAGATGATATTTAAAAAAAAAAAAAATAGACAACTGATGGTCTAATCTTTTGTTTCCTTTATTTCCAAACAATGTACCATCAGAAAAACAACATTATCCTACCCTTAATATCAAGGAAAACCATTGAAACAACATTACTCTTAATATTAATATTAAGAATACAATTGAGAAACAACTCGACTTCTAAAACATAAAAATATAATGTCTAAATTTCTTTCTTTGCACAATGGGCATTACTAATTACAAATAAAAAATGTTACACTATAAAAGTAAGCACTGATAAAGCCAATTAGGCCTGTCCTTGAGGTAGCAGCAATTGACAAAGTTGTTTGGTTAGCCATATGGGAAGTTACCAGTGTTGTTTTGCATAATCCCTCCATCAAAAATCAAAGTAGTCGAAAGAAATATTCATATGTATATCTGCATCCTGTATTGAATAGTGTATTTATGCGCAATATGTTTTACCAGATACAATTCGCTTCACGCTGTTGTTCCAAATATATTTCGCTTCACTTTCTTGGAAGTATAACTGCTTGAAATGTAAACATAAAGGCATAGATTGATAGCACTAATTATTGCCAACAACCAATAAAAATAATCCAATTTACCTCTATTTATATTGTCCACCAACCATCCTTGTTGCCCTTCTCCTTTGGTTATTTTCTCAACTATGGTTTTGAGAACATTGTCAAGAAAACTGGAGACTCCAAGAACACTCAGAGAGAAGGCGGTGCCCAAGCTCCTCATGCTATAAGGGGCTTCATTATAGAAATATCCCTGTATCGCTACTACAGTAACAACTTCTGCTATTCCCACAAGCCCAAACTGTTGAGTTAACCCAGAAAACATTGATAGGGATTGGGGTAATGGGCCTGTCAAGCAAGTTATGAGTTTTTGCTACATGTATCCTCTTCTTTTCTTTCAGAGCCGCATTCACCATGCAAAGAACGGAGATGAAAATTCCAATTCCAATCCTTTGGAGAACAATGAATCCTCATTCATTGCCTGCTATTCCTCTGGCCAGTGGTACAATAAAACGGTCATATATGGTCACGAAAACAAGCCCAGAAATTGTGGAAAATGCTAAAAGAGAAACTGGTGGGACTAGGAAATGGATACCTATCCTTCTATCCATGGTGCTTCCCTGCTTCATAAAGAATGATGTGCTTTGTGATAGTGTAGCCATTCCAAAGGTTAAGCAAGAGAACCGTATGGGGACTATCCTCAATATAAGCTTTGTTTCCTCTACTTGAGTTATTGTACAGACCTTCCATGGATTTGGTTTCACATTGCCCTTTGTACCGGTGTTCCATTCTAAAGAATCTTGTACTATTATGGCTGATTTGTCTGGAAACCTAATGAGTTTCCAACACAAAAAACAGATATCAAAATCATTTTAGTGGTTGTTGACAATCAAACGATCGAAGTTGCGTGGAATTCAATCCAAACTCTTTCTCATTCGTTTGCCAAACCATGCCCCTTATTTGAAACCTCTATACAAGTATATAACACATTAATTTAAGATGTGTATCTCCATATATATGTCGGCTTAGTCCACACAAGTTCAAACCCTGCCCCTTTTATAACATGGCTGATATATATCTCCATATATATGTTAGCTTATATATATCAGAATACAAATAAAAATCAAGAAACCCGGAACATCTGGAAGCATGCGTAAGGCATGAAAATTCCATTCTTTAAATGAAATGATAGAGAATACCTTTCCTGGATAATTCTCGTAGCGGGATTGGTTGAAAGGGAGAGATGCATGGTCGAACCCCTGGCCCCTTGCTTTGAAAAATAAAATTAGCACCCTTTTTCGCCAGAAAGTAGAAGCGAAGTGTTTGCAATCGCCATGTTAACAATGGCTTCGAGGAAGGTACAAATAAGCACAGTGCGACTTGTTTCCAAGAAGGTAAATAACAATAACTTGAACAAAAAGATTATGTTTATACTAGGACAAACCATTACAAGGTTCATGAAGCCTTAGAAGGCGTTTATTTTAAGGAGATAAATCAATATTCTAATGAGAATGGAAACCACAGTCTTGAAAGGCTTGTCGAAATCACCAGTCACAAATCCATCGATTTTATTTCGCTCGGGAAGTTATTACAGAAAAGACAGTGAGTGATGAGGAGTCACTTTTGGGTGTTTGTTTGGAACCTCCTGAACACGCAACTGCAATATCATAAAACTTAACAATCGTGGCAGGTTTTGATTGGAAATTGATCAATAACAAGTTAACAAATAGTGAATTACTATTGGTTAGAGTGACGATGAAATGACCAGTAATTTTAAATAAAACTTCAGAGAAAAACGTCTATCGACGTAAATATGCATGTGAACGCTGATCCAATTTACGGTAGGAAAGGGACGTTTCGAAATAAGTCCAAGTCATAAGTACGTACTAGCTAATATCTACAACATTTTTAAGCTGAATAGTTAATTAGCCCCACAAGGCCTAGAGCTTGTCCTTTCAATCCATTTCAAATTTGTGTATAGATTCTTTAAATATGTGCGTGGATATCTTATTTAGTTTTTATGAAGTTGAGAATCTAAAATTTATATTATATCTATCACAACTCTACTATGAATCATAGCACATGAATGTTTTCTAGGAGTTTTTCCAAATATCTAATGGACCAATTCATTATAACAATCAACACATTTTAAGAATTAAAACAAATAATACCAATTAGACAATTCCCAATTTTTTTTTTTTTTTTTTATAGATATGAATCGCTTGGAAATACCATAATATCTATAAATGACACATTACACTGGTTAAGACTGCAAATTAGTTTACAGTTGTCTGAGACTTAAAATTTCAATTATATAGTTTTTTAGCATAGTAAAAAAAATTAAAATGATACCTTATCTAAATACCAATGACAGATTACACTGGTTAAGAAAATTAGTTTAGAGTTGTTTGAGACTTTAAGTTTCAATTACAAAGATTTTTATCACTAATTTTTAGTAAAAAAGAATTAAAATAATACCTTATCTAAATACCACTTATTCCATGTGACTAATAATATTAAATTTCGTTTATTTTGAAAATCAAAATTTGATTATAATGATTTTTTTAACAAATTGGACACATGGTGATGATCGGGTGGGCCTATGAGCAACTTCATTTGAACATAGGGTGGAGAACAATTATGGAGAAGAGGCGTGATGGGTCCTCTTGGACCTATTAATGGCAAGCTCACGAGTAATTGGTACGGTGATGTAGCAATTGAGAAAACTTATCAAGTGCAGTATAATTTGGTTAAGTACAATTTGGTGTTAGTATTTGGTTTATTTTGAAGATTGTATTAAGGTAGTTTGATTGTGAGGGCATCTTTTTTGAGAGTTTTGGTTGTTGGTCATCGTGATTGGATTTTGATAGGGAGTGAGCAATCCTTTTCTTTGGAGACAAAATCATAAGGGGATGGTGCTAAGATAGGGAGCCAATGCTTTATTAGCAATGGGTAGAAAATAAGAATACCACGTCCTATTGGCCAAGTCTTCATAGGGAGGTTTTAGAGGTGAGTGGAATTTATCGACTTTGTTTTGCCTCCGGTTCAAAAGCAGAGGAATGGGTTCAAAACGAATGGGGAATGATGGGCGCTTAGGGAATTTAGGGGGAAATGGAACTTTAGATTCAAGATGTGGGATCGTCTAGGATTAGTGAAACCAAGTATGCCAAAGCTGTTGCATTGCATTTTAATGGTATATGAAGGCATTGGTGGGTAAGGTATTGATGGACAACATGGAGGATCATAGAAAGTAGATAGTGTCAGAACTCAATGAAATCTAGGAACAAATATGCAAAGTGGATACCAACCTTCAACTCATTGCCATGAAGTAAAAATCAATTTTCTTGCTAAAACAAGCACATGTATGGTCTTCAAGAAACCTTCTTCTCACAGACATCCTAACAATACTAACCACTAGCCAAAAGTTCCCACACTATGAGTATGTCATCTCCTTTGTTTTCTTTTTAGTTAATCTTAAAAAATGTATGCTAACTTGAATAAGCCATATTAGACACCTTTTTAGCCCAAACCATGAATATGCCATTTCCTTTATTTTCTTTTTAGTTTATCTTAAAAAGATATGCTACTTTACATAGACCAGATCCATCTTAAACTTGGATCTAGAAAGCACCAAGAGGGATCCAATTTCTTTAGGTGTAAGTTATTTTTGTCTTAAATTTTTAAATGTTCATAAAAAAATTACACCTCAAACATTTTGATCCCTTTAGTGTTTGGTATATAAGGGTTTAACATGGATCTTTTAATTACTTTTCATTTAGTTTTATTATTGGGTTTTTATTATTTGATAAATTAGGAGACATGTTTTTTTCTATGTTTTTTATTTTATTTTAGTTGGTGTAATGTTAAGTTAAACACACATTGATGTCATCAATGTTATTTGAATGACACTCATTTATTTTAACTAACAAACCATAATCAAATATATCAAAACTCTAAAACCACACCAAAATATATCTAAATTTTATTATAAAAAATTGTTTTATTATTATTATGGTGAATTATAAAGAAAGTTAGTTAATTTAAATTATTTTTTTTGGATTGCAAGCGGCTTTAAATTTAATTATTTATTAAATCTTCATAACTTTTTCTCAAAAATTAATCAACCTACTAAACTTTAATATAATTAAAGTTGCGAAGTATTAAATCTAAAACTACTTGAAATCCAATCTCGTTATTAATCGCCATCTTTCTCTCCTATCTTGAAAGCGGCCGTTCTACTTCTCTCTTCCGGATATCTTGAAAGCCACAATCATATCAAATTAATGAAATTGTACATTCTAATCGCATAGAATAACTGAAGGTCATTTACAATTTTTATAATAAACAATTTTCATAAAATTCAACAATTTACCTTCCGGTAGTGTAGCCCCTGATCGCCAATTCATATCCAGGTCGACTAATCACATTTGCCTATAATTACGACGCTCCTCCTCGTAGTTTAGTTCGTTTCAAGTTGAGCAGAGAAGTTCCAGCTCTATTCTCTCTACATTCCGCTACGATGGAAAACGGCGGCGAAGAGGTAAGCAAGAAGAAGAAGAGCAAGAATTCAGGCTATTATAATTCTGACAGAAATCGATAATAAGAAAGCTTCTAACACAGCCAGTGTTTTCTTTTTGTGTGTAATTGTTTTGCAGATAAACAATACCGCTTGAAGGCCAGAGCCGTTGCCTGCATCTTCTTGTGCTGCTTGCAAGACCCAGAGAAAGAAATGTACAGAGAAATGCCTTCTCGCGCCATATTTCCGGCAGGACGAAGCCGAAAAGTTCCTATTGGTTCACAGAGTCTTTGGAAACGGCCATGTCAACAAATTACTAAAGGTTCAATTCATTTAATCTGCGGTACTCTTCCCATATAAGGCGTTTCTTTCATCTTATAGATGAATTAAAACATTATGTGATAGTTCTAGGGTTTGATAATCGGCCGTTATGGTGTTGCAGGGTCTTCCGGCAGAGCAGAGAGGTGAAGTAGTAAGCAGCATGGTGTACGAAGCAACCGAAAGACTTCGAGATCCCGTTCATGGCTGTTTAGGAGTTATCAATGATTTGCACAAAAAAATAGCAGAGCTAGAATCGCAACTAGCTTCCACAGAAGCAGCGCTGGCTAACATTAGTGTGCAATATGGTAATCTGTTAACCCTAATTACAGGATGTAATGAAGGTTCCGACCCCAATTTTTACAGTGCGTCAACGCAAGAGAGCGAGGATACTGATACGAGCCGAAGCCCAACTGTTGTAAACGATGTAGATCCAGTGCAGCTATGGGATGCACTCTGGATTTGAGCGAGAACGATCCAAATACTGTGATTCGATTTGAGTTTCTGTAGCACATATGTTTCGGAGAATTTCTTGGCTTGTTTTATATTTATGGAAACGTTACTTTTCTCTAAATGAAGGTTTAACGGGCAAATTTGCTCCGAATGAACTGTAATACTTTGGAAACCTGTATTACTTTGGAAACCTGCATAGGTAGTACAGAAAGCCAGAACGACTTCGTACTCATGTTTTGTTCTATTAATGGATGATTAGTGTACGCAGTGTTTGGAAGTTGAAAACCATTATATGATTGAATGTTTTGAAAAGGACACTTTTAAGCATACTATAATTAGATTCACTCTCCAAAGAAGAACTTTCTCATAATTTTGGATATGCAAGAATATAGGAATTTGTATTCTTGATCTTAAGCAGTTAATATTTAAAGTAGATTTTTTGAAGGAATTAGATTGTTTTATTAGCCGGTGCAGCTCTCTTGAAAAAGTTTTTTGAAATACTTTTCATTCTAGAATGGAAGAATGGCTTTGTGATGTATATAAGAGTTTATTTGTAAAGTATTTTTGCAAATGCGTTTTTTTTTTCCAAATTATTTATACAGGTTGTTTTTTCAAATAAGGTTTTTTTTCAAAGAGTTTTTTTTTCAATTGTTTTACAAAGAAGATTTCTTTACAAGGTGTTTTTATTTTTTTTCAAGGGTTTTTTAAAAGGAGATTAAGCAATCATGGGAAATAAAATAAGCCCTAAAAAAAAAGTGATGGTAAACGTGATGACAATGCTAATAGGGAAAGACAAAAACTCAGAAATAGAGCCAAAAGAGCAAGGGTTGCAGAAACGAAAAAAATAAATGAAGATATAAGAACATATCTACATGACAATGTTGATGAAATGGAAATTGAAAATAGGGTACAAGAAGAACAAATGGAAGTTGAAGAGACCATTGTTGATGTAAATAGTGATTTACATGTTAATGTTGATGAAGTCAATATTGAAGATCAAAACCAAGATCCACAAATTGGACCTAGTATGTATATATCATGTATTTTTGAAATTCATTTTTTATAATGAATTGTATTTTTGGACATATGTTAAATTTAATTTAATTTGATGTATAGGTACTTTCATCATTGATGATGAAATGTTAGAAGACATTGATTGCGACAAATATGGAGAAAAATTACCCATACATGTTGCACGATATCGTGCTACAAAAATTTATGATGATATTCTCAAGGATTGTTCAATAGCAGGACAAGCGCACATTTTGAGATGTTTATTGGTGTCCAAGAAGTTAGAAGGTGTCACATCATTATTGGGTATTCACAAGGAGACAAAAGAGTCGAAACTGAAACATAATGTGATAGAAAATATAGGTGATGCAAGAATTTTTTTTGGAAAATCCAGAAAGAAAGATACCAATGTTGCACGTAGAGCAATTCAGACAGCAATTGTTTTAGCTAGTACTAGACAAAAACGTTTGACAACACAACTAGCACAAGCAATTGGAACCTCAAGAAAGACATTATACAAACATAGAAAATTCAGAATGCAAATAGATG
>LPNX010341588.1:47197-72571 GCA_001517045.1 Pseudotsuga menziesii
GGCTTCAATTATGAAGTTTCGTCGAAATTGTGAGGTGCTGACTATTGCCTTTGCAGGAACAACTCCCAGATTGCGGGTAGAGGCAACAACTAGACCCTAGAATAGGCAGCATAATGTATTGTTGATGAATAAAATCCCAGTATAGGCAACGATTTTGTTAGATATGTAATTATTTGTTGTAGTGTGATGTTTTTTGGACTCCAAAGTCTATTTAGCAGATCTTTATGGATTTTATGGTTGCAAGGGTTCCACTGGATTATATCATGTATGATAGTATGTGATTGGCATGTTTAATCAAATACATCAACCTACCTATGTATCTTCACATTCATAGAGTCTATTGTTGAACTTTGTTGTCTTGACCTTAACCAAAAATTACCCTTCGTTGAAGATGAAATATTTGTTAAAAGCATGGGAAGCTTCTATACCTTATTTTAACACTTGGATTGGGAAGTTTCATCAAAACTATAAGGTGTTTATTGATGTTCTTGGAAGAGAAACTTTGATATTTCGGATAGAGGCAAAGGATTTACCATGTTTGTTTATGTATTTTAGGGGAATATATGAATTCTACTTGATTTTTTTTAGTTGTATGCAAGCTTGTAACATAATTGACAAACTTTGCATATTTGTTAATTTTGGTTTGGATTCACAATGATGCTTGCAAATATAAATATATGCAAATAGTGAAGTTTGTTTGTTTTTTATGAGTTAATTGGGGTTTTGGTTTACATTGGGCATGTAAATTACTTATGCAAACTTTGCATATTTGTGGATTTTGGTATGGATTCACAAGGATGCTTGTGAATATGCATATGGAAATAGTGAAATTCATTTGTTTTTTGAGTTAATTGGGGTTTTGGTTTCCATTGGGCATGGGAATTTTGGGTATGAATTTTGGTAAATAATCAAAATTATTTAATTTTATGATTAAATTGGGGAATTGGTTTCCATTGGGGTTTTTGTTTCCATTGGCCATAATTTAATTTATTTTGGTTTAATTTTTCAATTTAGGGAAAATAAAATTGATGAACAAAGAGAAAAAAAATGAAAACAAATGAGGAAAATACCTCACAAATAGGAGGTTGATCCAAAGGTGGAGATAGATGGCTTTGGCACACCCAAAAACGCGTTCTCCCATTCGATATTTGCTCCAGAGAAGTCCAATAGTTGTGCGATGTGGCGAAAAACATGCCCTCGACCTATTTAAAAAAACAGGCTTTCCAAAACACGTGCACGATTGTGTTCACTAAAACGGAGGCGTGATTTTCTTGAATAAAACAAAGGCACGATTTACTTCAATAAAATGGAGGCGCGATTTGGTTTACTATCCTTTTGGCAGCCTTGGGACTAGGTTTGGAAAGTTCGGGATTGCTTGAGATGATTTTTTTTTTTTTGGATCAAGAGTGATTGACTTGACTCCACCATTGCATCTAAAAGGTCCCTCAACTTCTTGCACACACCCGGACATCAGTGGGCACCCAACTAGTCCACTCACTGAAAGACACAGTTTTCTAGCTTGTTAGTTTTTTTATTGTTTTTCAAGTCCTGATCTTCCAATGCCATTTTTAGGCCCTAAATGATGTTTTTTATGATTTTTCTAGTCCTGATATTCTAGGGCCATTTCAAGCAATCATCAGGGCTGACAACACAGAGCCCTTCTTGACCATAAATTTCCTAGGGGATATCGAGCACCCCACACAGAGATCATATGTAAAAGTTGCGCCCTGAGAAGTTGACATATCAACTAATCACATTGGGGTCCACAAACCTTTTTTGGTTCATCTCCCAAGGGTTAGGTTTTTTTTATGTTTAATGTTTTCTCATTTATGATTTATGTTAAAAAGGCCTTTCTATCTTCATTGTACCTCAATTCATATGAATGAGCATAGCCAACACATCTCTTTTCACAGATAAGATATCACCATCTAGAGTTGGTTTGTATTGTTTTATAGTTTACAGTGTTTTTCCAATCCATTCATTAATAGAATTTAGGTTTTACTATACAATTTTGTTTTCTACAAAAGATTCATGTATATTTATGTTTTATATCACTTCCTTCATTTCCTTCTTCAAATAATCAAGATTAGTCGTATTAGAGAATTATGCTCTTGTTGTTTCTTAGTGCATGTCCCTAATAAGATCTAAATATCGAGAGTTGGGTATCAAATTAGTTGATCTTGGGGAAAACCACCCTTATCATCCCAAGTATCCTCACATGTCGGGAGAAGAAAAGAGAGATGATGGAGTAGGATATCCTATTAAGTTGTTGCTCAAGAAATCCCTTGAACGCAAAGGAATGAGATGATGGATAATTTCACCCAAATCCTTCGATGAATGTCGATGATGATGGATGCACCTTCAATGAGCAATCATTTTGGAGGTGCTTCTCTTTCAAGGTACAAGTTGTATTATACATTACCTTATTTGAAGGATAGATAGATGTAGATAATTTAAATAAATGGTTAAATTTGGTATAGGGTTACTTCTCTAGTAAAAAAAAATCGACAGGAAAAATATCACCTTCCCGCTCCTTAAATCCCCCCCCCCCCTATCAAATATTGGTGGAATAGTTACTGGAACAAGCATGTGAGAGATGAGTCTGAACTATACAGGATACAAACACTTGGGCATCTTTTTTTGATGTCGTCAAGGAGTAATTCTACCTTGTTGGAAACTATGATGACTAGCACACCAAGTGGGTGACTTTGTGCCAAGAGAGAGACCAGACAATGTCATATTTCACCAATATATTGTATACCTTGCACTCAAATATAGGTATTAGAGACTCCAAATGACACTTGGAAAGTACCACAGTGACCATGTACATTCAGATAGAGATGGATTTCCTAGACATATCCTCACTAGGATTTTATTATCAGTGTGATGTCAAGATCGAGAAAAAGTTTAAATAAAATATCAAGTGGTAGTTTGGGTTGGAAAATCAACAGTAGCAGAATCCTAGAAAAGGAGTCCCTAACTCACAAAACAAATGACATAGAAAGGGTATCCAAAATCATGGAAACTAGCCTGAGCCGCGGGGAAAGAAGGGTAATAGGAAACCAAAGAAGGACACCAACAAATGGTGTTAGTTTCATAAAATCCCCTCTCACAACATTGGTTAATGTTGCTCAAAATAATCATTATTTGATGAGACAAAAACCTTGAGCTGAGTTTTGGCTCAGACTCTGATTCAAAGTAAGAAAAGAGAGAGTAGATTTTTGATGTGGAACCTAGTGCCACCATCATCACCATAAAGATCCAACCAGAAGAGTCAGAGGAGCTCAAGGAAGTCGAGAACCTTTTCCATTATGGGTGAAGGAGACTCTGCTACATTTCATTATTGGTAGTGGTAGCCAAAAGAACCACATCTCTGTTGAGGCCATCAAAATATTAATGCTACTAACAATGCCACACCCCAAACCATACAACATCAGTTGGTTTAGTTAGGGATGAGACATCTATATTATTAAAAATTTATGTTTATGCTATGGCATCCAGCCCTTCAAAGATGAGGTATTGTGTGATGTTATCCAACTGGAAGTTGTTATGTTCTTTTAGGACAAATTTATATGTGGAAACACCATGTTGTTTATAAATCCATGCCCTATAGTGTCATTGCTACTTTGGAGGGCCAAACATATAGGATACCTAACATAGTCCCGACTATTGTAGTTTCTTTGATCTTGGTGAAGCAATAGAGAGAGGTCATCTCTAAAATTGTGAAATTTGTCCTCTTCATGGTTCAGTCAGAAGGTGGATGGAAAGTATTACAACCTCCACAATCTTAGCACAAGGTCTCCCTAAGTATTAGAAGCACGTTGACAATATTGTATAAGGATACAAGGACAAATTATCTTTCCCTACGAGGGTGCCTCTTGTTGAAATATTGTAACTTCGAAGAATATTCTAAATGTATTTTACTGTTGTAATCTATCAGATATTTTTTATTCCTCCATCGATATGTTACTATTTCATTTGGTCATCATAGAGTCATGAGCTAAAACCTCCATTGTAAGTCTGGTCCATAGAACCCTCCAGAATATAATATTGTATTTTTTTTTGTCTTCCTAGGTGATGTCAACCCAGTAAGTTTGTTGGAGTCGACCTGTTAGGGAAAAAGTCAAGTGAAAGATAGAGTATAACTAAAGGAGGTGTGTTCCTCATTTGAACACACACACACTTGTGTATAGCATATAGGAGAGAGAGAGAGAGATATCTGCAAGGAGAAGGAGCATCTGTTTGGGGTTTTATCTTTGTAATTTTGACACATCTATATAGAGTACTTTTTGTTGGGTTTTCTTCCCCTAAAGGGTTTCCCACGATTAATATGTGTCTATCTTGTGATTGTGTTTCTTTCAGTGATCCTGCATGTGTTGTTTTTGTGAAATTGAATTAAATACTAATGATATCTAGCTAAACATATGGAATCTTAACATGGTATCAGAGCTAGCCTCAATAGGACATCTTTCACAAGGTGGAAACTCTCTCTCCTCTCCCTCCGACAAGAAATTAGGGTTTTTGTCAAAGTTGGAATTTTGGAGATTTGATTGCGTAGAAAGCTGTGCCTCCATAGAGCACATATATTGAGCCATGGATTGAAATTTTTGAGAGGGTATATCTCTGGGGAATTCAAACCCTAGTTTGGCTTTTGGACAAGAAAATTGCAGAAAAACAGAAAACCAAAAACTGCAAATCAAAATCTCATAAGTCAATTTTGAGAGGTGAAGATTTGGAATCTCTAGAAACCAAGTGTACCAGTCAACTCCCCTCAATCAATCGCATATCATGGTAAAGTCAGTTATGCATTTTGAGAAATTTTATTGTTTAGTGACCTCCTAAACAAGATGGCCCCAAGCACTAAGCTCAAGGACAAGCTAGAAGGCATAAAGAATTTTCGAGCATGGAAATATAGGATTGGTCTCATTCTTAGAGAGAATGATATTGAAAAATACATCAAAGGAGAAGTTTCAAAACCTGAATAGGATGAATCTAAGGAGAAGCACAAGAAGGACCTGATTAGGGAAATGAGGATCATTGCTGATTTTATCAAAGATCACTTGATTCCTCAAGTGTAATCCAAAGAGACCCCAAAGGAGATGTATGATACCCTATCCATAATGTATGAAGGAATGAATATCATTAGAAATATGAATTTGAGAGCTCAATTGAAGAGTACTAAGATGAGCCAAGGAGAATCCATTCAAGACTACTTCACAAGGGTCTCCCGGTTCAAGGAGCAAGTAGAAGCCATTGGAGACTCCCTTGATGAATATGAACTAGTTATGATTGCTCTTAATGGTCTCAATATACCTTGGGATTCATTCATCCAGACTATGTGTGTCAGAAAGGGGTGAAAACATGAAGTTGGGAAACACTTTTGCTTGTTTTTTTACAAAACAAATTGCAAAATTTTATGTTTTTCAACATCAACCCCTTCAAACCGACATCTACCTTAGGAATTTCACCTTGAAGTAAACACAAATGTTTTAGAGAATTGAATTAGCTATGTACTCATATTTTTTATTTTTAAATTATCAAAATATAGTGGGGAAAATTTGGAGGGCACCAACGACATATACTTTAAAATTTTAAGTATGAATAATGAGTGACCTTTGTGGCCTCCTTTTTTATTAAAGATAGTTATTTGTTTTAGGGAAACGAAATGTATAATCATAATCGACACTCATTGAAGTTTTGCATGGACTATATGTTTAGTATTTTTAGGGTTATACGCTAATTTTTATTATTTATCGAAATAGCATATGTACCGAAAACGGTGCGTTATTGACACATGTTTTTGTCGTCACATTTTCTTTCAAATGTGACACTTATAAAAAAAACTAAAAGCACCGTTTTGAAGAGGACACTGCAAGGAACAACCTTGTGATTTAAAAACAAAATTGGCTTCGTCTTCATGACGATATTGAATTTTTATTGTCACTAATTTTTAAGTCACTGGTTTTTTTAATGATAAAGTTTAGAAAAAAATCATAAAAAATAGAAATCGTAAATGAAATTAAAAAATATATATATATGATGAGAAAGTAGATTGAATGATGAATCTACGGGTATAAACTCCGACAGGTAATTCTCATTTTTTGCACTGTTTCAAACTTGCTAAAGTGAGACATTTCTGAAAACTGCAGAAATGGTGTTGGAAATGTTGACTAACAACTCTCGGCCGAGAAAATCTCTCGTCTAAGAGATTTAAAATGTCTCGGGCGAGAGTTAGTTTCACTCAAAATCTAACCCAGAGTTAAGCAAATCTCTCAGCCAAATTTTTTTTTCAAATCTCGGATGAAAAACATAAAATATATCTCGGCCGAGAATTTTGTCACATAAAGCTTCAAGAATATTTAAGGGCCGACACATTAAACTCCTGTGATTCTAACGGGATTCCAAAAATTCTCAGCTAAGAGGTGTATAAATAGGCTCTCGTCTGAGATACTTTTTATCAATCTCTTAATTGAGAAGTTTTACTCTGTTTTTTCCGATGAGAGTTTGCAGATATCGTTTCCGCCAAGAGTTCGCAGATCGTTTTTCAGTCGAGAGTTTAAGGATCAGTTTTCAACCAAGAGTTTTTATATCCATATTGTAGCCAAGACTTCACATATCAAAGTTTTTATATCCATATTGTAGCTAGGACTTCAAGTTCTTTAGGCCACAATTTTTTTTTATCAAGGTATTTTCTTTAACCCCTATTTTGGCAGGCTCTTATTTTCTTCATCACCTTATATGAAAACTAAGACTATGGGATATCCTTCTTGACAAGCTAGAGCATGGTAGTTTCAGATTATTTTTATCATTCACCCATTAATTTTGTCAAGCATTTTCTCAAGGCCACCTGAGCCAGTTTCCCAACACTTAGTCATTTTCATGACTTTCTGCAAATTTTATCTTGAAACCCTATTTTGGCAGATCCATAACTTCTTCCTTAGGAACCTTCAAGCCGATCTGAAGATGTGGACAAGTAGACAAAAAACCCATCTACACAATGACCATATGGTGCGGTAATTTTGCTTCAACCCACAAGATATGGTTGTCATTTCCCTAAGGCCACTTAGGTAGATTTGCTACTTTGGTGTAAAAGCAACTTGAATCCCTGTTTTGACAGGCTGTTAATTTTGTCATCAAACACATTCTGTGAAAACTAAGACTACGGAGAGCTATCTTTCTTGACAAGATAGAGCATGTTAGTTTCATATTATTTTAATCATTCACCCATTAGGTACGGAAAGAATTTTTTCAAGGCCACCTGAGCTATTTTTCCAATACTTAGTCATTTTCAGGACTTTCTCCAAAGTTTATCCTGAAACCCTATTTTGGCAGATCCATAACTTCTTCCTCAAGAACATTCAAGTTGATCTAAAGATGTGGATAGGTAGACAAAACAACCATCTACACAATGACCATATTGTTTGATAATTTTCTTCAAACCAGAAACTATGGTAGGCATTTCCCTGAGGCCACTTAGGCAGATTTTCTACTTCGGTTTAAAAGCAACTTGAACCCCTATTTTGGCAGGCTGTTAATTTTGTCATCAAACACCTTCTATGAAAAATAAGACTATGGATAGATATGCTTCTTAACAATATAGAGCATGGTAGTTTCAAATTATTTTTATCATTCACCCATTAGGTGTGGCAGGCATTTTCCCAAGGCCACCTGAGCCAATTTTCCAACACTTGGTCATTTTCAAGACTTTCTCAAAAATTTATCCTAAAACCCTATTTTGGCAAATCCATAATTTTTTCATCAAACATGCTTAATACAAATTGAGATCATGTTTATGTAGAAATATCAATAGAGTACATATTGACCATATGCTGCGGGCATTTACTTTAACCTATGATCTATATGGCGGGCATTTTCTTGAGACTACTTCTAGGTAATTTTACTTTCTTTGGTGCAAAACCTTGTTTTGGCATACCTATAAGTTTTCCGTACACTAGTAATTAGCATATTACTCTTATTGGGTCTTGGTGTTATCTTTTTTTCAATGTATGTATTTAACTTTCAATTCTCATATCTTTTCATGCATTTGATTTTAGGTTTTAATTCCTTCAACATGGGAAATCGAAGGAATTGCGGAAAAAAACATGATCGCACTAGAATTGATGAAGAGGCAAGGAAAGAGAAAAAGCGTGAAAATATGAGAAAGTTAAGAGAAAAAAGAGCAATGGAAAGAAATTTGGAGGCACTTGGCAGTGACGAAGAAATGCAAAATGTGAACCTCGCACATGGTGGTGATGAAGGAATGTAGATTGTCGAGGAACACGTTGATGAAAGAAATGAAGGGAATGGAGGTGACGAGGAAATGACAAATGTGGAGAAAACTATGGGTAACGTCGATATTGAGCCCATGATTGGTGAGTAAATAAATTTTGATATATGTTTATAATTTACTTTATAATATATATAAACTTATACTTACTTATATATATATTTGAAAGAAATCACAATTAGCTAAATTTATATATTTAATTTTATGCAGGGTCGACATCCAACATACAACATCCTACAACACTTACCAATTCACAGAGATTAATTAGAAGCTGCAACAATATCGTCATTGACAATACGTTTTTAGAGAATATGGATTCAAGTAAAATTGAAGAAATGGGACCTCCGATGCTTGATCATACAGCTTGTTATAGAGTAAAAAAGATAGTCAAAGAATATTTTGAAGGTATTTCTGTCATAGAACAAGCTCAATTGTTAAATATGTTGTTAAAGCAAAAATGTCTAAGGAATGCAATGACATTGTTGGGCATTAAAAATGTCAAAGAGGCTAAATCAAATGAGATTGTATCACAAAATTTGGCATCGGTCCTTGCATCACTTGAAAAAAAATGATCTAATAATTACATGGTTGCTTGTAAATCTATGATAACAGGGGTTGTGGAAAAAAACACTATAAATAGTTGTTTGTTGTCCACTACTGCAAGAATGTTAAAAACATCAAGAAAAATTTTATGGAAGCATAAAAACATTAGGGTTCAATTAGATGAGGATGATGAAGTTGCATGTTGGGGTGTTCTCTGTAGGAAACCTTTTCAAGATAGACTTCTAGATAATGTGAGAGACAAGGTGAAAGAGTTTTGGCATTTAAACTCTCGTGTCTTACCAATTGAAAAGGATGTTGTGCGACGTCGTATATTGAAAGTAAACTATGAAACTCATGCCAAACACATAACATAGATCACTCAAGTAGAAATGTTCAAAACTTTTATGGAGAGTAATGTTAATGCAAATATTTCCCTTAGCACATTTGTGAAGATTAAACCATGGTATGTCAGGCCCATCGTTGTTCGTGACACATTTTTTTTTCGATACCATGTATAATTTGAATTATATTATGAGACATTTCTAGATTTTGGCATGTAGTGTTGGCCAAATAACCCCCCTCCTGCGAGTGTTCGTGAATTTGTATCTAAAATACTATGTGCGCAAGAGAATGATCAAGTATTCTATAAGAAACAATGCATCGGGGGTAAAAATTGTGAGGAATGTTCTGATTTGGCCTTTTTTAATGCTAACTACCACATTGATGCAAAATATCCTTAAATATCAAATTGCATTGTGAAATGGAAGAGATATGAATATGTTGATTATACTCCTGTTACAGATTCAACATCAACATCAAGAAAGATTAATTTAGTTGAAAGTGATATCTCTTTGACAGATTTTATGAATTCGTTCAGGGATCAAATATATAAATATATCAAGCACTCTCACTCAGGACGATGGAAGGACTTATAGTTCAAGCAATCACGAGATGTATTTGGAAAAGGAACAATATTATCCATTGTCGATTTTTCTGAAAATCACACTTTCACTCCGCAAAAGGAGATACAGAGTGATTATTATCATTCATATCAAGTATCTATACTCATCCATATTATGTATAGACATGTAGAGCTTGATGTCGATGGTTTTTATAGCAATGAAAATAATCATGGAGTGATTAAGGAGTATCATTTCTAGATCAGTGATCATCGTACACATGATACATGTTTTGTCCAGCATTGTTTTGGTATGCTTTATAAATAAATATTGTGACGAAAGATCACTTTTAAAAAACATTGGGTGCAGTCATATGGTTGTGCTGGTAAATTTAAATCAGCGCTCATTCTTATGGTTTTCTCGCCTTCATAGAAGCACGAATGTTCACCACACATGGAGCTTTTTTGAAACAGTACATGGAAAAGCAAAACACGATGGTGCTGGGGCCTGGGTGAAATGTGCACTCAGGAGATATCAAATGAAACACTCAACTTCTCATCTTACAAATTCAAATGATGTTATTAATTGGTGCAAACAAAATTTGAGCCATGAATTCAATGAAAGGATGGGTAATGTGAGAATTTTTTTCTGGAATATTGCAATGGGTGATGTTGACAGATCAATGCCACATAATTGTATTGCAATCCCGAAAACAAGGGGATGACACTCCATTCGGAGTAAGAAAATGACAAATATACATGCAATTGAGAAATGAAAGTACTATTGCTTTTGTCTTGCATGTATTGATGATTTAGAGTCCTTGGATGAGTGTCAAAACCAGACTAACAAATTTGTGAAACCATGGAAACACCAAGAATTGACACCATTACCCCAATTTTGAAATATCAGCGATGTAGAGCACGACAATGAAGTGCTTGTGATTGACAAAGATTATGATCGTGTTTCTGATTTGGTCAGAGAAGGTGATGTATTTGTTGTAGATAATCCAGAAGAAGTGCATTATTATTTATTGAGATGCACTAGGTCAAAAAGCACATTGATGCAAGAATTTAAAGGCCCATCAAATCATACATATGGTGTGGGTTCAATGGTTATAATGGGACATTTCTTTGCAGAAGCAAGGAAATGTAAAGACCATATTCTTTTTCAAGACTACGAGTTAGATTTTATATGTGCTCAATACAGTCATTTGTTCATAGCATCCTGGTTGCAGTTGAAGGCAGTGAAGAGTAGGAAAATTTCCAAGCATTGACAATCGAAATTGTCAATAGAAGATCATAATGCCATTCTTGATAATATTCCACTGGCACATTTCATATGAATCAAAAACACATCAAGGTTGACGAATTTTTGTTCTTTGATTCTAGGGTGGGTGGGTGGGAGGGGCCAAATGAGCTTTCACCTTCACGTGGTTGGCCTCGTCAGTAGAGAATATATATATAATTCTCGAAACTAAGAGAATCTCTTTCTAACAATATTAATTTAAATATATATTATCAGTTTTGATAAAGCTAGATTCATATATATGTTCTTGATGTTGTTGATGTTTTAATTGCTTTAAATATAAATATTGAGTTTGAACATTACAAAACAACATTTCTATTTCTAACTTGTTACATGTTTTTAAAACATAATATGGCACAATCTCATGATTTTGTATTACTAATTTAAAGATAACTAATGAAGATATAGTTCAACCTCAAGTTATCTCAAAGTTGAATTGAAATTCAACTACCACTGAATTGAAATGTGAATGTTTGTAGTTGCTTTCAATTATGAAATTCATTTAGGTATAAAACATTTAATTCTTTATTAAATATTTATTTTAAGTTAAGAAATCAATTATATTATATCCAACAGTTTCCTATGTTTTTATTTCTAATTAAGATATTAAATTTTGGGTTGCTACACTTAGAAACATTTTTGTCATTCTTATTGTTCACATATAGAGGGAAACACTTAAAGCAAAGGAGTATAATATATTGAAACATTCTTTTAAACTTTATGTGAATACAACCTTTTGTAATGTAGAAATAGAGGGCATTTACATGTAATGAAAATAAGTTGGATTGAGAACAAAATGAAAGAACATTAAGGATTACACCTCCATTGCATCTGGTTTCATTTTCATTAATATTTTGTTTCTACAAATAGAATGGTTACATACAATGATATCAATTTTAGCAACCTCCCTCTTAGACCTTCCTCAAAATTACTTAAGTTTTGTGTGCTCGAAGTGCTGATATATTCAATAGAAAAATCCATTACCATAACCTTATTTTACAAGCATTAAAACCAATAGTCTATTTATATTTTCAATAGTTCTTGATTATAAGTTTGGTGTGCTCAAAGTGCTGATATATTCAATAGAAAAATCCATTACCGTAACCTTATTTTACTAGCATTAAAACCAATAGTCTATTTTTCTTTTCAGTAATTCTTGATTATAGATGATCAGCTCATAGTATTGATGAGCCTATTCTTACACCATGCTAGATATAAATTATAATGAACTACATTTCCTTATTTGAAAATATCATTTCCCTTTATTTGTATTTATCATGTCTAAAGGCTTTCCATGACATTTAAATTATTAGTTCCTTTTGAAAAGTGTGTTCTATTGTAGGAATGGAACCAATTATTGGCTCTAAAAATAAACCATAGTTTAGCTAGTAAAACAATAATAACCTATTGATAATGGCATTTTCAATATTTAAACGGGGATAAGGTTGCACCCAAAAATGATAGGAATTACAAAAAAAGTTTACTTATACAGGTCATGAAAATAGATAATAATCATAAACTACGCACACCGTTAAGATTAAATTGCAAACAAGATTCATCCATGTAATATTCATTAAATTTTTACAATGGAAACCTTGTCATAGTCATAAGATAGGTTCATGCAATCTCCTTATATTATGTGCACTAAAGAAGATATTCAAACCCTAACTCTAATCTATTTCATCATGCTCATACATGCCAACCATAAACTCATCTTACATTCCTATATATGAGTTTCAAAAAGACAATAAAGTAGTTTTGAATAATTACAACTATTTATAATATGGACACATGACTTAGCATGATACAATTTGATGAATTGATTATCTTGGTATGTTGGTCTTTTTGGTGCACTGAAAAAATAACCCATGCACATATTGGTATGTTGGCATTTTTGGTGTACTGTAAAAATAACTCATGCACATTCTCAAAACTTTGAAAATAGGGTGATGAAAAACAAGAACATTATGTTCCATGAATAGTGATGGTGATAAAATACAACAATTTTAGCTTCACAAATGTGTCAAGGGTGATATTATCCCCATTATTTATGTCATGAAGATTCTAAAACAATTCCACTAACTTGGCATTAGTGTCATACTCATCTCTTCATATATGAAAGTGCACCACACAGCCTTTTCATTCAATGAAACATGAGCATGAAGATGGAAAAACACCTTTCACCTTATCCCTCATAGTATATGGAGGTCTATCTTCATATGGAAGCTTAAAAAGTTAACCCAACAACAAAGTTCATCATCTACATCTAATTGAACCATAAATATTTTATGGTTACACAATAACAACACACTCATCGACATTAAATGCTTGTAACATTTACCTTGTTTTATTATTTGTATCCCTTGAAAATGAGTTTTGATCATAGCATTTACATTTCTATATTGTCTTAAATTTTATTTTCAACCATGTTCTCAAATAAAACAAGGAGTGGTTCAAAATTCTACATGAATTATGTGTCAAAACCATACCAAAAAAATACATCTAAAATCATCATGATACAAATAAAAACATTTTAATTACGATCATTTACCATTTTGCTATTAAAAAATGGTCAAATTTACAAATACAGATTACCATTCAAATGTAATTGTTTAGAATCAACAAATGAATAATTACATATATGATCCAGTGCAACCATCATTCTGGATATCGCAGTGCAGCCCTCATTCTGGATAATAACCACAGTAAAGATGATCATAAGTTGTTGTACATGGTGCCAAAAAACCTAGATAATACGCTGCATAAAGATGATCATCAGTAGTACATGGCACTGAAAATTTGCTAAACACTAAGACGGTGAAACAATGTCAACAAAGTAAACATTGCATACATAACAAGAGGACCCTAAGCCCAAAATTTGGCAAACCTAAACTATTGCAACGTCTGAAAGGAATAAAAACAACTTCAAAAGAGAAAACAAATAGAAAGAAAGCTCAAAAAAGTTCAGTTTGATCATCTCAATCACCGGTTTTTGCTGAAATAATCAACAATCAACAATAAATCAGAAATACAAAAAACACACAGGCAAAATGTCAACAGTAGCAGAGGATGGTAGCCAGCTCTGGAAGCTCAGGTTTGTGGTTATGAATGTAATCCTATGGGTGTGGAAAGGGGGGGACCAGGCCAAACAAAGAAGGTTGTGATAGCATTTAGAGGACATTTGAGTGGCAGTAACATCTCCTACCATCATATACCATTGCCTAGGGATATATCATAGCAGCAATTAGAAGAGGCGTTTCTTAAATATTATAAACCAGCAGTAGTGAGGGCACAAACTTTGAAGAACATTGATAAATTCTCACACCAGCAGATCTGTAGGTAATAATACTTGAAAAAATTTGAACAGTGATGTCCACCACCAGAGAAGATGAACAGGACATTCTTAATGGAAATTCACACATCTTGTATTGTATTGTGCAAACTATAGTGCTTTATAATCAGCCCAATCTTGAATTTATAGGGCTTTTGACTTGTATTAGAGATTGTTAGATGAATATCATTCTTTATGTTTCCATACGAGAGATCATGGATGTAGCTTTTGGATGTTATTATTTTATGTTCAAGGGTTTTCAGCCCAAACTCTAAATAGGAGAGGCTCCCACACATTGTAATGGCTATTGGAGAATTGGATAAACTACTATTCTGTTTGGATTATACTTAATTTCTTATGAAGGCTATGTGAAGCAAAGGTTTTCTACACATGTGGCTAGCCATAATATTCATCTTGTTGATTTTTTGTTGAAAGCTTCTACTAAATCTGTTGCAATATGGACTTCATGTCAGGTCATCTATATCATTGAAGGAGAGTGCATGGGGTGCTATCTATTCTTCTCTTTGTTAATTTATCTTCAAATTGGAAACATTGATTTTATATCATTGCATTGAAAGACTGCATGGTGTATTTCATCTTGAAATAAACTCTCTCCTTGTTAGAGAGAACCTAGTTAAATCCTACAAGAAATGTTAATTTCTAGCCATCTAATATTGCATTCATAGGTAAATTTTTGCATGTATGCACAACATATTTACTCCCATTCATTCATAATTTATAGACCTATTAGAAGCCCCAAGACTCCGCATTTTTAATAGGGTTATTGGCACTAGTCACTCACCTCCAACCATCCTAAATAATTAAAGTTAAACAAATCATTTAAATTTTTGTTTTACTAAAACAAATCTTCATTAAATACTAAGCCTTGATTGCTTAAGCCACTATATCATTAGTGCAAAAATGGCCGTGTAAAAAGATGGATTCAACAGCTCGATCATAGATATTGAAGACTACTTCCCCCATAACATAAACTCTATTTAAAGAGAATGCTACATACAACAATCCATTTCCATAATAGCTCTATTGCTTCAATGAGCTATTCCATCTTGTTGAGAGATTGGATTTTGCCAAACAATGCAACGAGATGTCAAAAATGGATGAAAGTCATCATTGAAATGTTCTCCTCCTTCAACAGTCCTAATAGATTTGATCTTGTGATCACTGTGATTTTTCACGATGATTTAATTCCTTGAATTTCTTAAAGACTTCATCCTCAAAATGAATAATATATACCCAAAAGAAGTAGGAGAAATCATCAATGAAGGTAAGGAGACATCTAGCCCCACCAAGTGAATAATTGGTCATAGGCGTTAAAATATCATTATAAACCAGCTCAAGAGGTTCAGATACTTTCCCCCTAAATCCTTAGGAAATAACTCATGACGTTGTTCCCCCAACATATATTTTTCATAGACACCCGTACATAGTTTAATATGCAGAAGCTCATTTGCAATCCTTAAAAAACTCATATGTTGCAAGGTCCCAAAGTTGATATGACCCAACCATTGATGCCACAATTTTTTGGTGTCATCAACATTAGCAACTAGCAACTTCATCTTGAAGGAAATAAATATTTCCCCAATTTATACAGACAATAGGGCCCATCATAGTAACTGAAAGAAACCACTCTAAACCCATCATTCATGTCCTTGATAACCCATCAATTTGGTCAATACTCCACCTTTTTGCTGGTGTGAGTCCAACAATGTATAGAAAGTAAATTTGGTCCTATTCTTGGAACATGAAGACCTTTTCCAAACTTGGAATTGTTGATAACATCCCCACATCCTAAAACTGGCAAGGGTGAGTCATCACCAATAACAGCTTCCCCATTGTACTTATGTTGATAGTTGGGAAGTAAGTGTTGATTTTTGGTCATATAAATAGTGGTTGTGGACTCAGCAACCTGTTCTTATGGAGGTTTGGAGGACTAATATGCACTGTGAGATTCATGACTCATCACCAATAACAACTTCCCCATTGTACTTATGTTCATAGTTGGGAAGTAAGTGTTGGTTTTTGGTCTAAGGCTACAACAGCAGATTTCCATAACCTTTGTGGAGGCCACGGGTAGCAGTAGACCACTGCTCCAACCTTCATTGGAAGTCTAACGAAGCAGCAGAAGGTTGGTCCAACCCTCGGTGACGGTCTAAATTGGAAGCAACAACACTTACAAGTCACGAGCAGTATTTAACAGGATTTGGGTAGTACTTAACAAGATTTGGGCAGTATGTATAGGTCATGTGCCATTCACAACAAAAGTGGCACATCACAGTACATGTGGAAGCTAAGGTAGCAGTTGTAATCCTGCTAGGGTTTATGTGTTTTTGGAGAATTTTATGAGCATTCATCTTATAATTCTGAGATCAAATTTTCTTCTTTCATGTACAAACTCAGTCATCTCATTTAGAGGATGAATTACTAATGCTTTTGGGGTTTTGTCCTTAAACGGTTTCCTCGTGAAAAATCATGTATTCAATTGTGTGATGCTTGGTTGACTTCTGTACTTGTCTCCGTTGTTTACGTTTCAAGTTCTATCTCTATTACAGTCTGCAACTTTTTAAGAATATCATGCACATGTTAAAATTCAACATAATATGCACTATGAGGGTCCATTAACCTATGTTGCCTTTATGGACTAAGATAATGAATCATGACACTAGCACTACCCTGAAAAAAGCACAAGAAATTTACACTGAAAGTAGAGACGGGTTTTTTTCCCTAGAAGAGCATCTTTATGCACAAATACTACCCTTGTTGAAACATTAAAAAACAAAGAAATTGTAGGAATTTCTGAATTGTAGAGTTTTAATGCAAAACAAAAATTTCATCTCTTAACAAGAGGTTTACCGAAGCTTAACCTTGTGAAATTTCAGCCTTACATATGATATGAAATATAAACAAAACAGCTTCTAGCAGCAACAAACTATATTTCAATTCTTAGCAACCCCAATCCACCATGCAATTCAAGTGAAAAGATACCAATATGTTCCACTAAGTTTCAACACTCAGGTAATCTTACCATGCATATAACAGATCTGAAAATACTTATAACAGCTATAAAAACAGCAGTAAATATGCCCTTATATTCTTTGATTATGGTGTTAAATCACTTAACATATTCACCCTTAACTTATGTCAAATCAGCAATACATATAGTGTTTGAAATTACAAACCAGGAAGAATATTGATGGTTGAAAATTAAATCTACAATTTAAACAAGTATTGGACAACTGGAAACTTAATTAATATGAAATATCCATAAAGATGAAATTCATGCACATATCATAGCCTTATCACGAGGCTAGTAAAATCTTATAGCCCTCCAAAACCCTAGCTAGGGAAAATGATGAAAACCCTTCCTCGGAACAAGGAGATCCAATAAGCATGCATCACATAAGAATGTCCTCCAAGGAAATATGTCTCCTCTTTTGGGTAAGACGACTCCTCTTTTTCTTCTCTCACCAAGTATATCCTAGGGTTTCTTCTCAAAATATTCATCTCCGAATATACAAGGGATGAAACCCTAACCCTAGTCTTCAATATGCTCTAACAAGCTCACCGTTCTAGGGCTACATGTTCCAAAACTCACCATAATCTCAGAATTTTTGCTTTTGTTGCATATACTTTGACTCTAAAAGAACAGTAAAGTAAACTGAATGCAAAATTTTAGCCCGGAATGCAAAACAGTACACTTGAAGAAGCTTGGTGTGTGAAAACCCAAGGTGAAGCATCTCATACTTTTTGGTTTTGTTGCATATACTTCGATTCTAAAAGAACAGTGGAGTAAACTGGATGCAAAATTTTAGCCATGTAGGGTAGCTCGAGTGGTTGAGCACTTTGAGCTTCGGAAGGGATCAGGGTTAATCCCATAGGCTAGCTTCCTCTGTTGCATTCCTCACTCAATGTCCCTACAAGGTTAGGTGCCATAATTTTCACCAACATGTTTACATCGGGTACCATCTATGAAATGTAGGGAAACCCACGTGGTTTTACTTTAAAAAAAAATTGGATGCAAAACTTGGACATTTGACTAGTTCCCCTGTGTGTTTTATGATTTTGATACTATGGTAGAGATCATTCAAAACATCATTACTTGCAAAGGTCTAAGATAATTTTCCATCCAGTTCCATGACCAAAACAGCGAGAAACTGAACATAACAACCTTGTAAAATGCTACATAACATAACCATGACATTAACCATGCTACATAACCATAACCATGCTAAAAAATGCTACATAACATAACCTTGTAAAATGATACATAACATAACCATGATATTAACCATGCTACATAACCATAACCATGCTCAAAATTTATGTTTGCCTCCAATTTCAAAACAAGTTCCACTACATGAAATAGTATAGCTAGAACTCTTACCTCACAAATTTTGTAATTGTCTATGAAAAATATATCAGAAATATATCTTTGCTTTGGCTTGGGATAGTGCAAGTTCTGAATTATTACTGATTAGTTCACCAACCAAAATAATAATTTCCAATTTTCATATAGAAAACAATAAAATATTTAACAAGATAAATCATTAAACAAAGTCCTGGATTAACAGAGATTTGTTCACTAAACCAAAAAAAAATTACAAATTTTCATCTCTTTCAACTTAACGCTCTGTTGGTCACTACGTTAATTTTAATGCTCTCCTGGTCACTGCGTTAAGGTTGGTCATTGAGATGTCATACCATATTTCATGTACAATAATGAATAAATAAAGTGCAGGAGATACAACATTAAGGAATCACAACCATTATTTGAATCCACCTTATACTCAGATAATTCTGATTTTGATCTTGTCACCGAAGGGACAATTCAAATAGGGTAAGCCATATACGTACCTTGAGAGAGGGTTAAAGTAGAGCGAAACTGACCTTAGACTCTTAGTCAACAGAAAGAGAGGTTTCAATCAAAAGCACAGACTCGAGTAATTCTGTCATGTCCAAAATAGTCAAGCTAAGGACACACAGTCACTTATAACAAGAGACATTCAGTCATATTGGTACCCTCTGACAGTCATGTTGAGTAACTCACAGTCCACACTTGAAGAGTAACCTCACGGTCACTCCAAGGATAGAACCCAGCACACAAGAAAAACCCATAAGAACTAACGCTGAGAAAATTGTGAGGTAAGCGACTTAGAAAAACGCAGAGACTCACACTGAGAAAAATCGTGAGGTAAGCAGCTGAGAAAGACGCAAAGACTCACATTAAAAGATGAGACGTAAATAAAGAAAATGCAGAGATCAAGATCAACCCATGAAGAAAGAATAAATCGTAGAAGTAAAACTTAGAGCGTGAATGAACAAATCGCAGATCGTGAATGAACAATTCACAGAGATTAAACTCAACCCATGAAATGAACAAGACGTAGAGGTAAAATCGTGGAGTGAAATCACATAGGAAAACTTGAGAGACAAACCCACAGGTAAGAGGAGAAAATCATATCCCAGAGGAGATAAGCCCTACTGGAGAAACCGACGATAGCAGAGATCCCAGTGAGATAACAGGCTGAGAACACGGTGAGATAACCCTAGGAACAAGTAAGAATAGGACCATGAATCAACAACCACAAGAGCAAAGTGAACCGTAAGGGTGGACAAACATTCAATTAGGACCAACAAGACCAAAGAGTTTTCTCTCTCTCAAGGTACATAGTTTAATATATACTTTGTCATCACTGTATAAGGGGAACATACAAATGGATGGTACGTTCCTTTTGTCCTCAACCAAATTTTACAAGATAGATCATCCATACATGTCTACAGAGGAAACATAAAGAGCCCAGTTCAGTATATCCAAGGAAGTGCTCGGTGAAGTGTCCTAATATCAATACCCTTAGAGGAGAAACAGTGTCATCCTCAACACATCCAATATGATGCTAAAAGACTCAATCATCCATACTCGAAAATAAAGAAACCAAAAGGTTGAAGAGTAGGAGGTACAAGATCTGCTTTAGAACAGTTGTAGCTTGTCTTCCCCAATAGCTATTTCCTCAGAATTTTCAATGAAGGAAAGTAGGCACACAGCCATGGGAGCACTTCCTTAGATATATTGTCTTCCCTCTTATTGTGTTCTCTAAAGACATGATGAAAGTCTAAAGTGTGAAAGAAGGCCTTCAAGTCCATAATGTTGTCACACCAACCATCCAGATAGAGGGAAGAGAGAGTTACCTTATCATCTAAGCCCAAAAACTATGCTAACAGCCAACTGTCATAAAATAGTGCATACCAGCTCAAAGTGTCCATGCGTGTGGGCTCAAAACATTATCCAATGCTAGCACCTGGGTGAAGAAGACTACGAGTGAAGCCCCCATAAGAAAGCAACACTGGGAATAGGTCAAATAACCAACTAACTACATGAATATGTGTTCTCAAGCTTCCAAGTGTGAAGGACAAGAAAAAAATGAACTACTAACTATTGAATACAATGAAAATTACATACAATGAATGTGGAGCACTATTGATTTGTAACTAGATAAGATCAATCTGAACCTTTGGACCGGAATACCAATTGATCCTAGTTTTCTGTGGGCTGAAAAGTCAAAATGAAATTCAATATATGTATATATATATATATATACAAGTTTGGGGAAAAAATATACCAAAAGTAATTAAATGTTAAGAAAAATAAATATCCATACCTGCGTCATCGGTGGAAATTGTGAAACTAGAATTTCCTCAACATCTATATTTGTGCCACTATCCTCTGTTTCTTTCGGGTCAAATAAATTCGTATCATCAACATCATCATCATTCATGAATTTGGTATACTGCATAAATTTCATATATTAAAAACATTAGATTTCATATAATAAATTTCATATATTATAGCATACTTACGTACCATGCCCCTGTTTTCATTTTGTCGAGCAACGACTCGCTTATAATTATCTCTACAATATGCTGCATACTGCTCAAGCTCTAATCAACTCATAATTTTCAAGTGATCGTCAGAATAATCATCAAATGGGCCTGCATCCATACTGGATGCAGATGAAATACTATATAGGCCAATTTCCATCCCTGCCAATGCATCCCCAACACCATCTTGTATCTCTTCCCTCACCCCTCTTTCTATTTGGGATGTTGTTTCCAACTCCTCTGGTAAATATATGACTCTAGGATGTGGTTGTAATAAACGAGGAATCGGACTCCTATAATGAAAATCTCATCGTGCATCAGGTCGTTCATATGTACGACCTTTTCCAGCACCATAAAAACTGGATCTCGTATCTGTATAGTCGGGGTCCATGTTAAACCAGAACTCTGCAATCAACATCTTAACAAAATACTGAGCAACCTCGTCATTATTTGGGAACTTCCCATATGCACACAGGAACCTCAAATAAATATGTGGTGCAATCAGTGGATCATTGAATCTTGCGATCTTTAGACATTTTTTTGTCTTCAGGCCGCAAGTCAAAACATGAAAAGACCATTTATTTTGTGACAACTTTATTTACTTCTTCAAACTTGTGGCGACCCATCACTAAAAATCACCTCCTACGCATCATATCATGAAAAATATTGGTTGATGGTCCAACCCCAAGATATGTCTCGATCAAACAATTTAGATTGTGCAAAACAATCTAGAGACATTGTTGAGTACCAAAAGAGAGATTTGAATATTCAAGTTCTGCCTTCAATCTCAAGGAATGCTCCTTCATCTCTTCCATAGTCAGCATAGCGATGTTTTCTTCCCAAGGAATCTCCTCAGGAACATCTCTAGGATGACTGTAAAGAGGATCATATCTTTCATTTTGAGCATACTGATGCACCCGACGACGTCTCCTTGTCTCAGGAGGTGTATAGGATCAGGAGCAGCAAACCTTGTAAGAAGATGCTCGTGCAAATATTAAAATATATATATAATTTCTCAATCAAATTATACACATTTAAATAAAATGTGTTCATTATAAATACCTGCTGCATCATCTTGTGCCCCATCATTATTGTCAGAATGTCTAGAAGCCCCTATACAAAACCAAAAATTGGCAATCACATGTAAGTTTACAAGAAAAATCATAAAACAAGATTTCTAGTCAGAATGTACATGTAAACAACATATACCTGGCGATGGTGTATCTAAGGAATGAGACACTAAGTGTGTCCTATGTGTTTGTCCATCGGCCCCTATAGACCCCTCAGACATACGCCTGTCATGCTCAGAGCCACCACCTGTGCATGTAACAAGATCTTAGAAAGACCAAGTAAAATAATATTTATGTTCATATAGACTTGAGTATGAATTAAATAACAATTGAATTTACCTGATGATGGCCTTAGTCATTGTGGCTGCATAGTAGCCAAGATTACTTCATCTTGAAGCTGTGAAGCTGTGCATAATAAGAATATTCCACATGTTAAAAAACATGTAAAACAATAATTCTAGTCAAATTGTACGTAAACAATCTCTACCTGGCAATGTCATCATATGTGTTTGTCCACCAGCCGCTGTAGACCCATCAGGTAGACGTCTGTCGTGCTGAGAGCCACCACCTATGCACAACAAGATCTTATCAAGATGTGTACAAGAATTTCTATGTTTATATAGACTTCAGCAAGAAATGAATAACATTTGAATTTACCTGACGATGACCTCAGGTACTGTGGATGCATAGTAGCCAAAATTGCTCAAGCTGAAGCTGTAAAGCTGTTCCTAATAAGAATTTTCCACATATTAAAAAACATGCCAAACAAGAATTCCAGTCAGAATGTATGAAAACAATATCTACCAGGCAATGGCATCCTATGTGTTTGTCCGCCATCCCTTGTAGACCCCTCAAACAGATGTCTGTCATGCTGAGAGCCACCACCTGGGCACAATAAGATATTATATTTAGATGTGTAAAAGAAGATTTATTTTTATATATACTTGACTATGAATTGAATAACAATGAAATTTACCTAACGATGACCTCTGGTTCTATCACTACAAAGTAGCCAAGCTTGCTTCACCCTCAAGTTGTGAAGCTGTGCGTGATAAAATTTTCCACAAAATTAAAAACATGCCAGACAAGAATTCTAGTGAAAATGTACATGTAAACAATTTCTCTACCTAGCAATGGTGTATCTGAAGAATAAGACACTAAACATGTCCTCTATGTTTGTCCACCGGCCCCTGTAGAACCCTTAGACAGAGGTCTGTCATGCTTAGAGCCACCTCCTGGGCACAACAACATCTTATATTTAGATGTGTAAAAGAAGATTTATTTTTATATATACTTGACTATGAATTGAATAACAGTGAAATTTACCTAACGATGACCTCTGGGTCTGTCGCTGCATAGTAGCCAAGCCTGTTTCACCCTGAAGCTGTGAAGCTATGCATGATAAGAATTTTCCACAGGTTAAAAAACATGTCAAATTTAAATTTACCAAATTTAACATTGTGCACCTATGCATGATGAGAAATTCTCACATTAAAATCATGTCAAAACATGTCAAAGAAGATAAATATATTTCATATAATAATCAAAAAGGTCAAATATGATCCCTTAAAGGTTGTGGCTCAAGTATTCCCAAATCCGAAACACCCCTAGTTAGAAAGAATGACATTCTCTCAACCTTCACCCCCCTATCCCTTATCTCTCATCAATTTGGTCAAATAATTCAAGGCGTGCCTCCTCCATATCAAGCCTCATCTAGCAACTAATAAGTACAAGAAAATTTTCCCCTTGGTTTAGAATATGGGACCTTAGTTCTTACAACCAGTACAGGGAAAAGTAAACAACCACAAAATAAATATAGGAAATCTAGAAGATATTTTGGTGTACATGGTTCATGAGGAGGAAGAAGCACCACTATAACAAGAACAAATAATTGATTGAATATGAATTTTTGAATACAATGATTCCTCGAGTGACATATTTAATGGGGCTGCAAGATACACATCTAATGGTAGACCTCGCCAAATGAACATCATGACACAAAATTCAGTCCCCAAGGATGGTTATGCATCCCAAACTAGAATGAAACACATCATGTGGTCTTCATTTGGCAGCCCTATAAAATTATGTTGTTGATTAAGAAACACATCTTACTTGGGATAAGAGAGGCTTTCTTGGATATCTTTTTTCCTTCTTTGAAAAAATGAGCACAAAACCAGAATGTGAAATCATTGAGAATTTTGTTAGATACATGCCCCTAGTCTTAAAAATTATAGGACAAAAGTGGTGTCCGAAAAAGGTTGTTACCCTCCCCACCGGATTTCAAATCCCACTTTCTGACATGTTTCCTCTTAGTGAGCTTAATGTTGACTAGATATACATAATCTATTCATGAGTTGTTAACATGGCCTTGTGCCCTGAACAATATAGGGTTTACCCTGAGTACCATCCTTGGAATGAGAGGAACCGCCCAGGAGATTCCCTCCCAAATATGTTGCCTCGAAAACAAAAATGAGAAACATTTAGGGGACAAATTATCTAATATCACAAAAAATACCTAAATTCCTTTCAATATTAAATTAGATAAATTGGTCAGCTACCAAAAAAATGAACTTAAAGAGTATTTATTTCTCTACTCATCTTTCCATTGTGGCTTACACCCAAGATTACTATTTTCTACTTGAGTTTCAAGAGTATTTTTTTCTACTCGTCTTGCCACTGTCTTTGAAATGTTCTTAAAAGTGACATACATGCAAACCCTAAAAATGACATGCATGCAAACCCTAAAAGTGACATGCATGCAAACCCTAAAAGTGGCATGCATGCAAACCCTAAAACACACATGCAAACCCTAAAATCTATATAAGAAGGTTAGTTGAACCAAAAACCACTTATACTATGAAACGAGAACTATATACTATGAACGAGAACTCTACGCATAAAAACGATGATTTTTGCAAAAAAAACACCAAAAACACCCCCCAAATAGAAAAGTCTTGATACCAGTATACACGTTTTTTTTTTAGGGTAAAAAATAGAGCCATGGACTAAACATCCCATATTGTTGTTTAACAAAACTTTAAAATC
>LPNX010341663.1:5798-19338 GCA_001517045.1 Pseudotsuga menziesii
ATCAACCTTGAGATCAGACTTACACCATACATAATGTCTGGTCTTGTTGCTGTCAAATACATAAGGCTGCCAACAAGCCTTTTGAATAGCGTAGGATCTACAGTGGATCCTTCATCATCCTTGCTCAATTTTAAACCTGTTATCACTGGTGTTGGGGCTGTCTTACAGTTAGACATGTTAAAATTTTTTAATACTTCACTTGCATACTTGGACTGTGATATAAAGATACCACTCTCAGACTGCTGAACTTCAATGCCCAGAAAAAACTTTATAAGCCCCAGATCAGTCATTTCAAATTCACTTTCCATGACTGTCTTAAAATCTGCTGTGCCATAATCACCAGTAAATATTAAATCATCTACATACAGGTAGACAATTAACATTTTACCTTGCTCATCGACTTTGGTATACAAAGTCGGTTCACTTTCACTTCTATGAAATCCATTTTCAATGAGATAGGAATCAATACGACTGTACCAAGCTCTAGGAGCTTGCTTCAATCCATAGAGTGCCTTTTTCAGCCTGTACACTTTGTGCTCTTGACCTGGAACTTCATACCCTTGTGGCTATTCCACATATACTTCCTCTTCTAGATAGCCATTTAAGAATGCCGACTTGACATCCATTTGATGAACATGCCATTTGTTTTGTGCAGCAATGGCCAAAACTGTTCTGACTGTATCCATGCGTGCAACAGGTGCAAACGTTTCATTGAAGTCAATGCCGGGTTGCTGTGTGAACCCTCTTGGTACCATTCTTGCCTTGTGCTTTTGCACATTCCCATCAGCATCTTGCTTTGTCTTATAAATCCATTTGACACTAATTACATCCTTGCCTTTTGGTACATCAACCACTTCCCATGTCTGGTTTTTCTCAATGCATTCTATTTCTTCATCCATGGCTTGTGCCCATACTTCTTCTTCAACAGCTTCTTCAAATGTTAGTGGATCATATATAGGGGAAAATAATGCAAAGAAAGAGAATTAATTAGGTGTACCGGCTTCATATATCTCTCGCAGACTTCTTGTCTTCATCGGTTCTGTCGATGTTGACCCCGACGAAATGCTTGATGGAGTCTGCTGTCCTCTTGGTGTACTTGTCGGTGTAGCTTGAGCTGCTACTTGTGTCGATGGTCCTTGTGCTGAACCATGTCTTGGTGTCATGGGTGTCGACGGTGCTCCAACCGGTTGACTTACATGTGGTATTTGAACCACTTCCTCTTCCATATCGTCATTGTCAATGTTCGACACAATCTTGACATTTTTGTCGACGATTCCATCCCATGATTCATTCTCGACAAATTGAACATCCCGAATGATTATCACTTTCTTTGTGACGGGGTCATACAACTTGTATGCTTTTGTGTCTTCTGAATAGCCTACAAAAATACATTTCTGTCCCTTTTTGTCTAGCTTCTTTCTCAGCTCATCTGGAATATGAGCATATGCAACACAACCAAAAACTTTTAAATATGAGACACTATGATTCATACCTGTCCATGCTTCTTGGGGAACTTTGTTCTTCACACTCTTTTTCGGACATCGGTTCATAATGAATACAGCAGTTGCGACTGCTTCATCCCAATACTCATTTGGCAAATGCTTGGCTGCCAACATGCTGTGTGCCATCTCCATGATGGTTCTGTTCTTTCTTTCGGCAATACCATTCTGCTGAGGTGTATACCGTGCAGTGAATTGTTTCTGGATGCCATGGGTCTTGCAAAAATTCAGAAATTCATTTGAAACATATTCACCTCCTCTTTCGGTCCTTAAGATCTTGATGCGGTGTCCACTCTGGTTCTCCACGAGTGCCTTGAACTGCTGAAAATAGCCAAATGCATTAGATTTGTGTTTCAAGAAATATACCCATGTCTTTCTTGAGTAATCATCAATAAATGTTAGAAAATACTTGCAGCCACCAATGGATGATGTCTGCATTGGACCACAAATGTCAGAGTGCACAATTTCAAGTGGTGTGCGTGCTCTATAGGACTTTCCAACTGGAAATGTCTCTCTATGCTGCTTGCCAAAAATGCAGCCTTCACAAACCATCTCTGTTCTGTCAATCAATGGTAATCCCTTCACCATATTTTTTGTGTGAAGTAGCTTCAGCCCACCAAAATTCAGATGTCCAAATCTGAACTGCCACAACCAGGATTCATCCTGAACTTCTGTCTGAAATGCAGCTTGCAAATTAGCGCTACAATTTTCTCTCTTGTCGAGGATCTCGACTGCTTCTTCATTTTCTGCCTTGAATGCAGCTCCTGTCTTTGTCTTCCCTTTTATGTTGGGAATTATCCTCAATGGAAACAAGCAGTTGCTTGTCATTGGCACTTTTGCTATCAGCTGGTCGCTTGGAAGCTTGTCTTTGATCATACAGTGTTCATCTTCCATGTAGACTCTATAGCCCTTTTGTAACAACTGTCCAATGCTTAACAGATTATGTTTCATACCATCAACATGATAGATATCAGGGATATACTTACTCTCCCCCTGTTTGGTTAGAATATCAACAGTGCCTTTTCCTAAGACAATAACTTGGACATTGTTTCCAAGTGTAACATCAGTTTTAATTGAAGTGTCTAGACTGGAAAACAGATCTAAATTACCAGTCATATGGTTGCTGCATCCTGAGTCTAAGTACCATATGTCATGTGGACTTTGTTGAACAGGATTGCATTTAAGTGGAGATGTCGATGCCATTAACATTGCACCTGTCGAAGTGCTGGTGCTGGTCGACTGACTTGGGCTTTGCCTTCCTTGGTCATATTGTTTCTTCCTACATTCATATGCATAATGACCAAACTTCTTACAGTAATGACATTGAATTTTTGATTTATCAAACCTCTAGCCACTTGGCTGACTTGGGTTCTGGTTATCTCCTCTGCCACCAACATTTGTAGGACTTCTGCCTCGTCCTCCTCTTGAAGAACTTCTTCCTCTACCTCTGAAGTTGTTTCTACCCCTGCCTCTACCACGGCTTATGGACGATTGTGCTGCAAATGCACCTTCCAGTGATGTCTATTGTCTACTGATTCTGTGTTCATGATTGATGAGTGAAGCTTGCAGCTCATCAATGGTGAATGTTGACATATCTATGTGTTCCTCTAAGGTCACAACCAGATTTTCAAATCTTGGGGGAAGACTTCTAAGAATTTTTTCAACAACCCTTTGGTCTGATACGGGTTCTCCATGAGATTTCAGTTGGTTTATCAACCCAGCAACTCTGGTGTAGAATGTGTCTACATTCTCTGAATCTTTCATGCACAGAGATTCAAAATATTTTCTCAGAATCTGCAGCTTGGATGTCTTTACCTTAGTCAAACCTTGATAGGCAGTCTCCAATGTATCCCATGATTCCTTGGCATTAGTCGATGCTGCTATTCTTGGGAGTATGCTCTCATGCATAGCTTGATGTATGAAAAACAGAGCTTTTCCAACTTTCTCTGTTCTCTCAAGGCATCTTTCTGAGCCTGTGTAAGATTGTTATATGCTGTCATGTCTGCTGGTTCTGCATAACCATGCTCAACTATCTCCCAGACATCTTGTCCTCTAAATAGAGCCTTCATTGTTAAAGACCAATATTCATAATTCTTTCCTGTAAAACTTGGAGGTTGTAATGAACCGGAAGTGGAAGCTATTTTTAATTTTTAATTAACTTTCCGTAGAAAATTAATTTCCACCTTTTAAGACAAGATTTCTTTCCTAAAATCTTGGGCTGTTATAAACCTTGGTCTGATATAGTCTCGCTCTGATATAACCTCGCTCTGATACCAGATAGCCAAAACCAAGCCCACTAAACTTGGGTTTAGCGCTCAGTCAATATTTAACAATAAAATAATTTTCACTTTTTAACTCTGGCCTATTTTTATTGCGACCACCTTTTTACTGCGATGCGATCAAGTTGATGCGATCAAATTGATGCCTCATGCGATCAACTTATCTGCAGTCCGATCAAGTTGATGCCTCATGCGATCAACTTATCTATGGTGCGATCAAGTTGATGTGGCGGTCAAGTTGATGCGATCAAGTTGATGCCTCATGTGATCAACTTATCTGCGATCAAGTTTGTGCATGTGGTAGAACTATGCAGAATATGATTCTTAGTCTAAAGACTTAAAAATATTACAAATACTTTTCACCTGTGAGTAAGATGAAGTAAAAAGACCACATTTACAAATCCAAATAACTTATGGAAAACATATGCCCAAATATGTAGGAATATTTGAGTCGAACAAAGTGCGGTAAAACTTGGAACTTTCACACGATGAGATTTTTATGGGTTCTTGTTATTTTACTTATAAGTAATTGTGAAAGACATTTACAAAAGTAAATCTTGAAATATGAGCGGCCAAATAATCATGAATTCAACCACAAACTATTTCATATATTTAACTATGCAGAAATACAAAGTAATACAAACTTGTCTGTTACAAACTCGTCCGTCTACAGAGCTTCAGCTCTTTGAGTAAATCAAATGCACAGAAGCTTGAGCTTCGACTTCACTTTCTCACCCTGAGTTCCTCTGCTTGTATCTTTTCCTTTTTCTGTCTGTGTTCCTGTGTTCATGTTCTGTCTGTCTATAAACTAAATTACAAAATGCTTCTTCTATTTATAGACAACCTGAAGATTGCTACAGTATGGCCGACTTGCTTTCCGTTAAACACTGCAATAACTATCTACCTATCCACTTAACTTCTGAAATAAATTCGACTCAGTTACGCTGCCTACTTGTTGACTTTTCCTTCTTGTCAGACTGACAGACAAGATCGTGGCTTGTACAGACTCTGACAGAGTCGGCTGGAGATCAAATATAGATCTGCAAGTAATTACATTTTTCCAACACTGCCGCTTTTGAATGCTACTGCGACACCACCGGCTGTCCTCCCACGGACGTTGCATAACCTCTCAATTCCTTGGATCAAACCAAGCCAGAGGACAAAAGAATTATATGTTGACGTTTCTTTATAGTTTCCTTCTGAAATGAACACAAAACCAACGAGCACTACCGGAAACATAACAAAACACACAATACGACTGTTTCATTAAAAAGGTTAGAGAAACTGAAAGTGCATACCGAGTTAGAGTCTTGCCAATGTTGGTTAAAACAGATCTGCTATAAGATAATTTATTACCAGGCACGAACTTTACCATCCTGAAACCGAAAAGAAAACGGGAAATAGATGTAGCGTGTATCGCAAGCAAAAACAGGAGAAAGCCAATATATGTCTTTCGAGTTCAGAGGGAGAGTGTGTTGTTGGATTGTTTTGAGGTAGGCTTTGCCTCGTGTTCGCTTAGAATTGGGTTTCATTTCCATAGCATTCATGAGTAGTTACTTATTCTGGTTTAGTTTGTTTTAAGGTCAAGATTTTGTTTGATACCATGGATAATGTCGTCCTCTTCATAATGCCCACTGTATAGGTATGGGAGTGTTTCTTATCTGAGCATTATATTGATATAGGGCAAGGCATTTTAACCCATGCTAAGAATTAAGAAAAAAGTCACCGTTCCAATATATTGTTGAGAGATCTTATTTTTACTGGTTTTGGTCTATCTTAAGACTACCTAAATTGATGTATTTTCAAAAATCAATCAAGTATGCTTTGTTATGAAATTCACTTGTAAAATCTATAAGATCATCAAAGTGCCAAGATATTTTATATTTTCTTTAATATGATACAGGGCATCCAAATTGTCATGTATATAATGAGATTTCAACCTCCACTCTATTTGGAGAAATCAAATGTTTAAGTCACATTCGTCCATTGGCCTGCTATTGAATACCTTGGCTTGCACTACGACTCTGTATGAGGTGGAAGCCTAATTTAACTTTTAGAAGTCTTTTGCAGCCATACACATTCACTTTAATAAGAGAAATGAACTAAAATGCATCCACAACCTAGAGGACTGTGAATCTCTCTTTTATACTCTAAAATGAAATGAAAATAGAAGGAAGGCGGTACTCAATATGCAGTTATCTTTAACCTAGTGGAGAGGGCTATTCCTTTCTATTCTATTCTCTAGAATCTAATGAAAATACATAGAACTTGGTACTCAATATGGTTTTACTATTCCATGGCCTCCCTCCTTGGTTGTGCTCTAATATTAACTCTCTAATTATTACATAGCTATGGAACACTACAATACCATAAAATGGAACCCATTCCCTTCTAAGTATCTCATATTCAACATTGCCAGAGAACCTTATAGAATTAGCTTCACTATCTGTAGACTCATCAAATCCTTATTAGGGTTAGTATTTTAGAGCCTTCAAGTTGTTCTGTAAATTCAGTGCACATGAATAGTTCCACATTTGTGGGAAATGGTAGAGGGCATTCAATTCACTCACTTCAGTTGTTTTCAAGTGCATAGGTGTATTTGGGAAATGGATAACTTCCTCACCGAATCTCATTGTGGAGATACTTGCATAGTTGGAAGGTTCTTTATGTGTAGTATATCGAATTTTTGTATTCGATGTAGTCTAAACAAAAAGTGTCCAACTCAAGCTCTAGAAACCCATCTAGAAAGTTTCCTAAGGTCTTTTGTTCCAATCCTAGAAAAAGGGACATGCGCTTGATGTAGTCTAGACAAAAGGTGTCCAACTCAAGCTCTAGAAACGCATCTAGAAAGTTTCCTAAGGTCTTTGGTTCCAATCGTGGAAAAAGGGACATGCCCCAAGAACTTGGAGATACATCCCAATTCATCAGGTCATTCCTCCAAGAAATCATAGAAAGAAGTCACAAATTATATATTGCATCAATTATCGGGTCATTGCTTCTTAAATTGTATATATAGAGAAACTTGTGATGTCCACTCTATTTAACTATGGATTTGGATTATGTTGCATTGTGTCTAGTGTGGATAATATTTTGTTCCCTAGGATTATATTCAATTTCAATAGTGTCCCAGACACTATATTGATTTACATTTCTTGAACAAAATATATTCCCATCGTATAGTTTTAATACATTACCATACGGAGGTTGTACCGATACTCCAACATTTGGTTCGGTGTGGGTAGAACTTAAAACGTTCCAATCAAATTCGTTTTTCCCTCTTTCCAAGTCCCTAACAATAGTCTTTTAGGGAAGATGCATATGTCTAGAATTATTGGAGAGGGCATTCTATCAACCACAACTAAATTCATGTTTAAGGAAAATTATGTCTCTATTTTTTAACAGGGTTACATAGAAAAAGAAACTCCCACTAGTTGTCGTTGCTAATAGTATATATGTATTTAATGTTAGATTGAAATAATTTGTAAAGAAATTAGTTTGTCCATGTCTATTGGTTATCTTGGTTCATGCATGGTTATGAAAAAAGAATATGTTTTAGTTCCAACCAACAAAAAAAAAAGGACATGTTTTTCATTGTTTAGATAGAATTAAATCAAAATCTTCCCATATAAAATAAAAAATTATAGTTCAATAAACATATGAAAAGGATTTGTAGGAACCTTAATATACAGTACTACGAAATGTTTTTCATGCCTTGAGCTTGAGATCAAGAGGTACAGTTTCTCATTTAGTAGCTTAAATCCTTTAAGACAAGGTATTTCTTTACTCCATTTCAGTGTTTTCAAAATAGAGAGACATTTCAGCTATGCATTTCTTGTATTTAACGTGTGATCATTAAAAAACACCTAGGCAAAGAAAAAGGAGAACATACGGTGTAGGCAGGATGCTGCTGAGTATGCTGGGCAAGAGGACTCTGCAGAGAGTACTTGCTGTGGGCAAGATTGCCATGTATGATCGAATTTTTGAGTCCTGGAGTTAGGGGTCCTGACTGTCTTCTCGAAGTTTTGGCTCGGGGGTGACTAGAAGGCAAGGGAGCTGAACCTAGTCTACGGCTAGGAGGAACGTGGTTGTTTCCACTGTAGTCGGTGCAACAGATCCACAGGTTTGGTGTATGAGTGAAGAAATTTATTTTGTTCTGTCTAATGTGTAAACATTGATCTTATATCCTGTTATGTAGAAGGAAGCTGTAAATGTTTATCTTATATCATGTTATGTATAAGAGAGCTAACCTGGATATGCTAGGATAGAATTCATTTTTATTATGTAAAAACAAGCAGGAAAAATCATGATGCAAATGATTATGTAGATTAGGTGTATTCTGTGATGCAAATGATTATGTAGATTAGGTGTATTCTGTTTGGTTGGGTTTCGATTAACGGAATCTTATTTCCTTTTTTAACTGTTTTTCTTGCGGGACGTTGAGTATCAAAAGGGGTACCAAAAGGTCAAGTGCAACCGGGCAAATTTTTTTTTTAGAGAAAATCAAGAACTCGTAGGAAGAAAAAACTAGAAAAGCTCGTAATAACTATGTAATTTTTTTTTTTTATGGTAGCGCCTCATACAGGCCATCTGTAGAGGCAACTTTAATGGCTGGCTTTTACCTTTTATTTTTTATGAGCTTTTTAGATGCATCAAAGAGTAAACATGTAAAATGTGCGATCTGAACTTGAATATATGAAAAACTTAATATGTATGAAGTAAATCTGTGCAAGATCTAAGTAAACGTTTGACTATTAATAAATTAAATAGTAAAAAAAAAAATTATAATATGCATTGAAATATACAATGGCTAAACCCTAACCATAGTATCCTTACCCTAAAAAATGAACATTGCCGACTTCTCCAAACTGGTTTAAACATATCAAGGATGAAAATGTCCATTCACGGTCTAATTTAAATAGTGTGAAGTTATTTAGCTATCGAGAATTCGAAGGCTTTTTTTCAGGTCCCACTGTGTGCGTGGGCATGCTCCGAGATTTTTCCTCTGCAAAACTCAGGGCGTTTTCATGTAATAGCCACCCGCAACTATGATTCAACGATAATATGTGTAGGGTTTGTAAGCTGTGGCGACCAATGCCACTCTCGTTTCCATTCTATTGTCAAAACAGCTCTTAAATGTAACTCTCCTGGTTTTTCCCTTGTCCGCACCGGGCTTAAACAAGATTCCTTAAAGGCTTAAGACTACCCTCGATTTGCAAAAAAGAAAATCCTCCTAAATCTTTAAACATGGTAGGGCTTGGAGACTCTTCTAACCGGACGATTCGATAGGAGATAGGTGGCTACTTAAAACTTTAACAACATAAAATTTAAGAACTTCAATATCAGTATTCTTCTTACAACAAACATTAATGGAGGCGATGACATCATTGGGTCACCTTGGACAGCACTTAAACCATTAAAAGGACAAGAATTAAACAATCATAAAAAAAATCAGTCCATTCTTTTACACGAAAATAATTAAAGACAGAGAGTTCCATTTCGTTAGCTGAACCTCAGTCCTCGGCTTAAGGCCGTTAATTAAAAAAGGGCGCCTTACAGTAAGGAGGGCTCACAGCTGTCCGCAAGTCTCAAGCCTTACCACAATGAATGAGACGTTACTTTAATCTAGTCTTCCACGACGTGGCGTGGGTGCCATGCACCTCCAGAAACCCCAAACTTCTTCCCTTACAAGCAGACACAAGAAGAAAAACCCCTCTGACGCACGAACCACAGGTCAACAGACATGGCCACGAATGATGATAACATCACTTACAGGAACTTCCACCGGCCCACGCTACCGCATTCCCGCTCCGGATACCTGCGAGAAATTTACAGAGGTTAAATCCCTTTAAGGAACAAAGTGCAAGCATGAAAATAGAAAGGCAGGTAGCCGAAGCTATGACCAGCTTACCTGAGCTCATGTGCCGCTTCCCCCTTCTGAAAAAACCCAGAGGAAATTTTGCACCAGTCTCCCAAGCATTGAGTAGAACAATGAACTGACAGAGCCTTCCAGAAGGCTTTTCATCCTTCCAAAAGCCACGAAGTATTGCTTCTTTAAGAAGCATAGTGAAAGCATGTGTACCACGCCAAGGCGACACCTCACCGTAGACTGTGTGAATTTATGAGCTGCGAGTCTCATAATCATCACGTTTTGATGGAGGCAAGAAAATTCCCAGCCACGCTAGATACCCCTCTTTTGCTTCACCACTTTCACGTGGAAGAATCTCAACCATTCCCGTGGCCCATGATGGCAGGATCGCAGACAACGTGGAACTCTTCTTGGGAACCCTACGTCAGCCATAACACCTGCTGTGATTTTTTTTTAAACTTTGGATAAGGACTGTAAGGTCCGTTTCATTCAAAATAAAAAGCACTGCGTTTGTACTTCGAGTTAAACCCACAATACCGTAGGTAGGTGGCATGCAAACCTTCCCTTGGAGCGAGCATATTGCTTGGACCATGCTAGTCCCTTGTTTCTTTTTCTTAAACTTGAGACCCCTGTTTTGTTGGGAGGACTTGCCTTTAGAAATTTTGGCCCTAAGGAGTTTTTGGTGGAAAGCATGGTTGAAGCACCTGTCATCAGAAGAAAAGTGGTCAGTCGAAGCTCTGTCAATGACATTATCAACCCTGTGTACCAATCTGTTGTCTATGGAATTTCCCTTGTAAAGCTTTTTTTTATTTCTGTATCTTCTAGACATAAAAACCATGAATCAAATTACATTTCATTCCGGACTTGACTAATAAATTTCAGATGAGACTAAACTAACTCTTAATGCCAAGGCCTCACCTCTCAGGTATTTTTAGGAAGCTATAATGAATATATGCCTTGTTTTAAAGACGCAAAAAGAAAAAGAAAAGAAAAAAAGGTACATATTTTTGGCAATTTTGGAGGTAGTTCACATAATTTGTAAAGAAATTAGTTTGTACATGTCTATTGGTTATCTTGGTTCATGCATGGTTATGAAAAAATAATATGTTTTAGTTCCAACCAACAAAAAAAAATGGACATGTTTTTCATTGTTTAGATAGAATTAAATCAAAATCTTCCCATATAAAATAAAAAATTATAGTTCAATAAACATATGAAAAGGATTTGTATGAACCTTAATATACAGTACTACGAAATGTTTTTCATGCCTTGAGCTTGACCTCAAGAGGTACAGCTTCTCATTTAGTAGCTTAAATCCCTTTAAGACAAGGTATTTCTTTACTACATTTTATTGTTTTCAAAATAGAGAGACATTTCAGCTACGTATTTCTTGTATTGAACGTGTGAGCATTAAAAAAGACCAAACCTCCTTAATCACAGCTATATATACTATCAATCATTATCCTTATTCAAATTATAATTCTTTTTTGAATGTGTGAACATTAACATGTTTTCAAAACATTAATTGGGAAGATCTCTGAGTAGTTTAATTATAACCATGTGACAGAGAGTTTTGTGAAACAAATGTCTACGATGAATAAAATAATGAAATACGATGAATGCTTTGCGAATTGTAGGACATGTACTTTGGAGAATATTTTATTGGAATGCATAAGCCTCGAAAATGGTTCTATCATTTAATTTTAGATTGGCTTGCTTTATGTAAATGTATGCTCGATTGTTTTCGAAACCTTAATTGTGGCACACTGGTAGATATAAATTTCAATGATCATAACAACTTTTTATCCTTTACTGTATATGAAATGATGTCACAGGAAAGAGGACATTACGAAGTCAAATGTGTATCACCAAGGAGAAATATTTATCGCAGATCAACAAGAAACAAAACAAAATCTATTAAATCTTTCTTTATTGGTTAATTATGTGTTTAGCATAAAATGCTCATTAGAATAAAAGTGGTCAGCCGAAGCTCTCTAAGTGACATTATCAGCCCTGTGTACCAATCTGTTGTCTATGGAATTTCCCTTGTAAAGCGTTTTTTTTATTTCTGTATCTTCTAGACATAAAAACCATGAATCAAATTACATTTCATTACGGACTTGACTAATAAATTTCAGATGAGACTAAACTAACTCTTAATTCCAAGGCCTCACCTCTCACGTATTTTTAGGAAGCTATAATGAGTATATGCCTTGTTTTAAAGACGCAAAAAGAAAATGAAAAGAAAAAAAAAGGTACATATTTTTGGCAATTTTGGAGGTAGTTCACATAATTTGTAAAGAAATTAGTTTGTACATTTCTATTGGTTATCTTGGTTCATGCATGGTTATGAAAAAAGAATATTTTTTAGTTCCAACCAACAAAAAAAAATGGACATGTTTTTCATTGTTTAGATAGAATTAAATCAAAATCTTCCCATATAAAATAAAAAATTATAGTTCAATAAACATATGAAAAGGATTTGTATGAACCTTAATATACAGTACTACGAAATGTTTTTCATGCCTTGAGCTTGAGCTCAAGAGGTACAGTTTCTCATTTAGTAGCTTAAATCCCTTTAAGACAAGGTATTTCTTTACTACATTTCATTTTTTTCAAAATAGAGAGACATTTCAGCTATGTATTTCTTGTATTTAGCATGTGAACATTAAAAAAGACCAAACCTCCTTAATCACAGCTATATATACTATCAATCATTATCCTTATTCAAATTATAATTCTCTTTTGAATGTGTGAACATTAACATGTTTTCAAAACATTAATTGGGAATATCTCTCAGTAGTTTAATTATAACCATGTGACACAGAGTTTTGTGAAACAAATGTCTAGGAGAATAAACATATTTAGATGAATAAAATAATGAAATACGATGAATTCTTTGTGAATTGTAGGACATGTACTTTGGAGAATATTTTATTATAATGCATAAGTCTCGAAAATGGTTCTATCATTTAATTTTAGATTGGCTTGCTTTATGTAAATGTATGCTCGATTGTTTTTGAAACCTTAATTGTGGCATGCTGGTAGATATAAATTTCAATGATCATAACAAATTTTTATCCTTTACTGTATATGAAATGATGTCACAGGAAATAGGACATTACGAAGTCAAATGTGTATCACCAAGGAGAAATATTTATCCCAGATCAACAAGAAACAAAACAAAATCTATTAAATCTTTCTTTATTGGTTAATTATGTGTTTAGCATAAAATGGTCCTTCAACATTTGTTTTTATTTTTCAAGTTTCACAAGATGTTTATGGAAATATAGATGAAGGAGTTCACTTAATCACCACTACATTTAAGTTTGAGGGGATTTATGTCTCTAGTTCAGAAGGCCAATAAATATATAAAGAGATTTACACTTATGTCATAGACTTATCATTTATACTAAGATATATGGTTTTAGTCTTAGGTTTAAAATAATTTGTTGAGAAATCCATTTGTATATATCTATTGCTACCTTTTTCAATGCATGGTTATAAAGAAACTATATTTTGTAGTTACTGATAGAGTCTTTCTTTATATTATGTCAGTCTTAATTCTTAAATTATCAATGTTTAATGTATTATTCAATTTTTGATGTTTTTTATATTTTTTAAAAACAATATTTACACAATGACACTATTAAAGCTGATTCATATATCGAAATAGATTCTATTCTTTTTAAAAGGTAAAAAATAAAGCAATGGATTGTATGCCAACCATCTTCTGTAATGTGGTTGTCCTAGACTCAACTTTCTAATAAATTCCAGTATTTAAGGGGGTGGGCTTAGTTCACTGCAATATGTTGGAGAAGTGTAACTTAGAGCTCAAAGTGGAGTAGTTTGAATTTCAATAAGAAAAACATTCAAAATAGTATTTAGTACAGGAA
>LPNX010341663.1:19512-40283 GCA_001517045.1 Pseudotsuga menziesii
TTATCCAGAAAGCCTTTTCTTCCTTTTGCACGGGTTCTGCCGCTTTTGAATGCTGCTGCGACCCCACCGGCTGTCCTCCCACCGACGTTGCATAACTTCTCAATTACCTACATGAAACCAAGCCAGAGGACAACAGAATTATATGTTGACGTTCCTTTATAGTTTCCTTCTGAAATGAACACAAAACCAACGAGCACTACCGGAAACATAACAAAACACACAATAGGACTGTTTCATTAAAAATGTTAGAGAAAGTGAAAGTGCATACCGAGTTAGAGTCTTGCCAATGTTGGTTAAAACAGATCTGCTATAAGATAATTTATTACCAGGCACGAACTTTACCATCCTGAAACCGAAAAGAAAACGGGAAATAGATGTAGCTTGTATCGCAAGCAAAAATAGGAGAAAGCCAATATCTGTCTTTCGAGTTCAGAGGGAGAGTGTGTTGTTGGATCGTTTTGAGGTAGACTTTGCCTCGGATGCGCTTAGAAGTTGGTTTCATTTCCATAGCGTTCACGAGTAGTTACTTATTTTGGTTTAGTTTCTTTTAAGGTGAGGATTATGTTTGATACCATGGATAATGTCGGCCTCTTGATAATGCCCACTGTATAGGTATGGGAGTGTTTCTTATCTGAGCATTATATTGATATAGGGCAAGGCATTTTAACCCATGCTAATAATTAAGAAAAAAGTCACACTTCCAATATATTGTTGAGAGATCTTATTTTTACTGGTTTTGGTCTATCTTAAGACTACCTAAATTGATGTATTTTCAAAAATCATTCAAGTATGCTTTGTTATGAAATTCACTTGTAAAAGCTATAAGATCATTAAAGTGCCAAGATATTATATACTTTCTTTAGTAGATACACGGCATCCAAATTGTCATGTATATAATTAGATTTCAACCTCCACTCTATTTGGAGAAATCGAATGTTTAAGTCACATTTGTCCATTGACCTGCTATTGAATACCTTGGCTTGCACTAAAACTCTGTATGGGGTGGAAGCATAATTTAATGTTTAGAAGTCTTTCGCAGCCATACACATTCACATGAATAACAGAAATGAACTAAAATGCATCCACAAGCTAGAGGACTCTGAATCTCTCTTTTATCCTCTAAAATGAAATGAAAATAAAAGGAAGGTGGTACTCAATATGCAGTTAGCTTTAACATTGTGGAGAGGGCTATTCCTTTCTATTCTATTCTCTAGAATCAAATGAAAATAAATAGAACTTGGTACTCAATATGGTTTTACATTTAACAGTGTGGCCAGAACTACTACTGCATGGCCTCCTAGTTCCTTGGTTAGGCTCTAATATTAACTCTAATTACTATTCCATGGCCTCCCTCCTTGGTTGTGCTCTAATATTAAATCTCTAATTATTGCATAGCTATGGAACACTACAATACCATAAAATGGAACCCATTCCCTTCTAACTATCTCATATTCAACATTGCCAGAGAACCTTACAAAATTAGCTTCACTATTTGTAGACTCATCAAATCCTTATTAGGGTTAGTATTTTAGAGCCTTCACGTTGTTCTGTAAATTTAGTGCACATTACTAGTTCTACATTTGTGGGAAATGGTAGAGGGCATTCAATTCACTCACTTCCGTTGTTTTCAAGTGCATAGGTGTATTTGGGAAATGCATAACTTCCTCACCGAATATCATTGTGGAGATACTTGCATAGTTGGAAGGTTCTTTCTGTGTAGTATATAGAATTTTTGTCTTCGATGTAGTCTAGACAAAAAGTGTCCAACTCAAGCTCTAGAAACCCATCTTGAAAGTTTCCTACGGTCTTTTGTTCCAATCCTAGAAAAAGGGACATGGCCTCGATGTAGTCTAGACAAAAGGTGTCCAACTCAAGCTCTAGAAACGCATCTAGAAAGTTTCCTAAGCTCTTTTGTTCCAATCCTGGAAAAAGGGACATGCCCCAGGAACTAGGAGATACATCCCAATTCATCAGGTCATTCCTCCAAGAAATCACTCAAAAAGGTCACAAATTACATATTGCATCAATTATCGGGTCATTGCTTCTTAAATTGTATATATAGAGAAACTTGTGATGTCCACTCAATTTAACTATGGATTTGGATTATGTTGCATTGTGTCTAGTGTGGATAATATTTTGTTCCCTAGTGTTGGTAATAACTCCCAATTGATTATTATTCAAATGCAAATGCCTATATTTATACAACTCACATGGCGGTTGGGTTTCACCTTCCGCTCAGCCTGTTTGGATTCCTACTATTTATTTATTTACATTATATAACCCTAATGGATTATATTCTAACAATTCTCCTCTTAATCCGAAGGGGTGTTCGTAAGTCCGAGCATGTTTCTGAACCTTTCAAACTTTTCTCGTCCAAGCGCTTTGGTGAAGATTTCTGCAACTTGATCATTTGTGGAACAATGTCGAAGATGGACTATCTTGGCTTCTACATGATGTTGAATCAAATGATACTTTCTGTTGATGTGTTTGGTTCGATCATGGAATCTAGGATTCTTAGCCAGCTTGATTGCAGAAGTATTGTCGACCAGTAATGGAGTGGATTTCTCTTGTTTTTCTTGCAAATCTTCAAGTATATTCCTGAGCCATACTATTTCTTTCGTTGCTTCAGCTGCAGCCACATATTATGCTTCTGTTGTTGAATCTGTCGGAACTGATTGTTTGCATGATCTCCGTGAGACAACTGCTGATCCAAGACTCATAGTGTATCCAGAAGTTGATACTCCTGTCTCCTTATTGCCATCAAAATATAAGTCTGAGTACCCAATAAGTTTGAAGTCATCCACTTTAGATTACTTGAGTCCAACGTCTTGAGTCCCCTTCAAGTATCTTAGAACTCTTTTTGCTGCTCACAAGTGTCCTTCACAAGGTTTATGCATGAACCTTGAAAGTATGCCAACAACATCAGAAATATCTGGTCTAGTTGTTGTAAGGTAGATAAGACTTCCTACCAGTTGTCGATACTTGGTCGCATATTCAAATTCTTTTCCTTCGCTTGATGTGAGCTTCATTTTCTGTTCCATTGAAGTAGATATAGGATTGCATTCTGTCATGCAAAATTTTTTTAGTAGTTCTCCAACATATTTTTTCTGAGATAGGAATATGTACTTAGGATGTTGAGTGACTTCAATTCCTAAGTAATAGTGGAGATGTCCCATATCTGCCATTTCAAAGATCTTTTTCAAATCTTTCTTTATGGATGCTATATAGCTCTCATTGTTCCGTGTCATCAAAAGATCATCTACGTACACCACAAGATACACAACAGATCTTCCAACTTTCTTTATAAACAGTGTTGCATCATCAAGATCAAAATGTTCGAAATTTAATTTCAAAAGATGCTCGGTTAACTTTTCATACCATGCGCGAGGTGCTTGTTTTAGGCCATACAAGGATTTTCCAATCTTGCATACCTTTTGTTCTTTTCGTTTCACAACAAAGCCTTCTGGCTGAGACATGAACACATTCTCTTTCAAGTCTTCATTCAAGAAAGTAGTCTTCACATCCATTTGATGAACTTTCCACCCTTTCTGAGCAGCTAAAGAGAGTAAGGTATGGATGGTAGCCCATTTTTCTATAGGAGAAAATGTTTCTTCATAGTCAATTCCTTCTTTTTGTGCATAGCCTTTTGCTACAAGCCTCGCTTTGTGCTTGTCAAGTGAGCCATCTGATCTATATTTGTTCTTGTACACCCACTTGCAGCCAATTGGTTTGGTTCCAACTGGAGGGTCAACCAGCTTCCAAGTTCCATTCTTTATGAGTGCATCATACTCATTTTGCATAGCTTGTTTCCACTCAATTCGAGTAGAAGCTTCTTCAAAGGAATTTGGTTCAAAGTTGGCAGATAAATTAAATTCACAATCAAATGATACATCCATGTCATCACCTGAATTATCTGCTCCTCCTCCATCTTCTTGTCTTTTCAAACTTCTCGTTCCCGTCTTTCCAACTTCATCTGGATGGACACTTTCAAGTGTCTTTGTGGCCCATTTAGGAATCTTCTGTGATGGTCCTGGTTGATCAGCTGGTGGTGCTTCCTCATTGATTGAGAGTCTTTCAATTCTCTCAATTACGTCATCGAGTTGAATCTCTTGATCAGGTGAAGTAGCAGGAACTTCTTCATGCAGGGGAGTTGGTGCTTCATATGGAAATTCCAAAGGCTGATCCAGAATAGGAACCCCCCCTTCAAGATTTGGATATTCATATTCATTTTCATAATAGTTCTTTGGATGAGGATAATTTTCCAGATGATCAAGCTATCTCTCAATGGACTGGTCATTTTTATTAGTTTCAAGAAAAATGACATCTCTGGAAATAACAAATTTCTTGTTTACCTCATCATACAAATGGTATGCTTTGGAGTATTCTTCGTACCCCAAAAAAATGCACTTTCTTCTTCGAGCACCAAGCTTGTTTCTTTGCTCCTTCGGAATCAAGGCATAACAGGTGGAACCAAAAAATCTGAGATGCCTGACTGAAGGGAGATGGCCAAACCACATTTCATGTGGAGTCTTGTTATCAAGTGCATTTGATGGATTTCTATTTCTCAAATATGCTGCACATTTTACTGCATCACCCCAAAACATTAGTTTTACATTCTTGAAAAACATCATTGAGCGAACCATATTCATTATGGTTCTATTCATTCTTTCTGCTACACCGTTTTGTTGAGGATTGTAGGGAACGGTAGTCTAATGTGAAATTCCATGTTGACGAAGATAAGATTCAAAAGAATTTGAAGTGTATTCTTTTCCATTATCAGTACGAAGTGTACCAATTTTTGATTGTGCTTGTTTTTCAATCAATGCATGAAAGTATTTGAATGTTTGAAATGCTTCTGATTTTGTCTTTAAACAGTATGTCCAGCACATTCTTGAGTAGTCATCAAGAAATGTCATAAAATACTTGTTCCCATTTGCTGAAGGAGTTGGCATTGGGCCACACAAATCAGAATGTACTAACTCTAATTTCCTACTTGCTCTGAAATTAGATTCATGGAATGGCAGCTTACTATGTTTCCCTAATATACATGCATCACATTTTTCCTTCTCTTTAGGAATGGTGGGCAAGCCAAATACACCATTCTTTCTCAACAAACGAAGACTGTTATAATTTAGATGACCAAATCTTGCATGCCACAATGAACTAGATGACATATTACCTTCTCCATTCTGAGAGAGGTAGGCATAGTTCTGAAATCTTGCGGATGAACCCTTGAGCTTTAGCATCTTTCCATCTTCGTATCCATTCATGATGACTTGGTTGTCAGAGGACTTTCTTATTTCAATGATTCCATCAAACATGTGGATGGAATGGCCTTGATGTCTAATCTCCACCAAGGACAGTAGGCTTCTCTGCAACTCTAGAAGATAGAGAATGTTCTTCAACAAGAAATCAGGAAATCCAGGAATCTTCAATCGAATGGTGCCCATTCCCTTTGGTTTAATACTTGACTTATCTGCAAAGTAAACTATGCCATCTATTGTTTCATTCAGTTCTTCAAAACAGTCTTTTCTAAATGTCATATGTGATGTTGCACCAGTATCAAGCAGCCAACAATCTTTATAAGATGAAAGAGAAGTCATTTCATTAATTCCAAGATTACAATTTGCAACAATACAATGAGCAGAATCAGAAGATTTACTAGCATCTTGATGTTTATTATCATCTTTCTTTTGGTTGTGCTTGTCTTTGATGGAGTCCCATGAAGCCCAACACTGAGCTGATGTGTGCCGAGTCTTTCCACAACGCTTGCACTGCAAATCTGATCTTTTGGTGAAGTTATTTCTGCCCCCTCTGCCTCTGAAGCTTCTTCTTCCTCTGCCTCTCTTGCTGCTTTCTCCTTTGGGATGATCTTTGGATTGGTATTTGGAATGGTTCTTTGCTTTTTGAACAAAGCAAAGTGATTCTCCAGTAGGCTCAGTTGTCTTCTTACCAAAGGCTTTCTCTCTGTCAGCTATCTTTTCTACCAGGGTGTCAAATGTTAGTGATTTGAACTTGTCACTAGCTTGCAATGACTCAAGATAGTTGGAGTGAGTAGGATACAAAGATTTTACAAATGCTACAAGAGGAAGATCTGGTTTCATACCAGAAGCTTGAGTCTTGTGCATGATGGCTTTGATTTCAGAGGAAACTAACATAGGATCATTGTCTTTTACTTCAAGACTGAATAATTTTAACATTAGTTGAATAACTTCCATTTCACTGTGTGAATCATACAATTCTTTTAATGTTTTTAATGCTTCAAAACATGATTTTGCAGGCAATATGTGCTAGCTCACCTCTTCACTGACAGTGGCAGTGATTACAGCTAAGGCTTTCTTGTCTTTTGTTCTCCAAATGGCCTTCTCTTTCTCGGATTGTGGAGGTTCAGGGTCTGTGGTTATAGTATTTTCGTCTGCTGTCTGTATTGTGGTGCCTTCACAAATGCCGTCCCAAAGGTCATTGTAGATGAAGGCGGATTTGATCTTCCTCCACCATTCTGAATAGGTGTCTTTTCCGGTGAGAGTGGCACCGACTATAGATGCTATAGATTACATTATTATAACTGTAAGTGTAATTTTCAAAGAGAAGTAAAAAATAATAACCCTGCAGGTCTACAGTCTCTGCCAAGGTGAATACAATGCAAGTGAATAGCAAATATATCAGTAGATACAAAATATATCACTGTCAGTCATACACAGCCTTCTTTATATCAGTCACTAGCAATCAGTCAGCATAATATACAGCATACAACATTTTCACATATTAGTCCTAGTATTTAGTCTCTGAGATTGGTATGTAATATATCAATCTTAGTCTTCAGGCTTAGCAATAATACTTTTCAGTCTTCACAGTCTGAACAAGGGGCTCGACAATCAAGAACACCACAGCTCGTATCTCAGCTTCACATTATCCTCCAGGTGCAGCGAACAATATTTCACAAAATATTGGTCGCAGTTCACAAAATGTATGATTAGACTTTAGCGTAAATGGGTTGCAGCAATATATATGTATTTATATATCAATCACCAGTGTTTATATAGCAACAATGGTGCGCAGTGTTCACAAAAAACAGTCAGAACACACTTTTACAACATATAACATATACCATCGCAGCTCTTACAACATATAACATATACCATTGCAGCTCTTACAACTTATACCATATACCATCGCAGCTCTTACAACATGACCATCACAGCTCTTAAATGATCAAATCGTAGTGTTAGATGATCAACGCGCAGTCTTAAATGATCAAATCGTAGTGTTCTCCTCCAGAAGGGCGATTTCTCCACGTGCTTGAAGAGAATAGTCTCCACGCAGCATACCACGCAGGTAGCCTCCATGACTCCTCCAACGCCTTCACTGCACAATCTCTCCAGCACATTCGTTACCAACTTACACCGTTACAAGGCTCGAAATCACCAGCTTACACCGTTACACGCAGGCGTGAATCTTCACTGCACAATCTCTCCAGCACATTCGTTACCAGCTTACACCGTTACAAGGCTCGAAATCACCAGCTTACACCGTTACAAGGCTCGAAATCACCAGCTTACACCGTTACACACAGGTGCACAGCTTTCACTCAAGAGTCTCTTCACGCACGCAGTCTCCCACTGTGGTCGCCAATTTCTACGGTCTCGACAAGCAGGGAAGCGCGAGCTAGAAGAACATATTGATATTCAACTTCGGCAGAGGGACTTTCCAGAGAGGCAATGGACTGGAAATGGACATGAACATGAAGGAGGAGAGGTATGGCCACAATATCGCAGCACAATATCGTAGCACAAAACTGGAGGAAGAGAGAGCCTAATTACAAATTAGGGTTAGGTAACTCGCAGTGATATGAGAGGTCGCGACTGAGGTAACTCTACGCAGGATAATCACAAGAATAATACACATACAAAACGCTCAACTCATTAGGGTTTCCTCTACAGACTAATACACATACAAAACGCGTCCGGATTAGGGTTTCCTTAGCACACAAACTCAATCATGAAGCAGACAATGCATGCGACTCGACTCGCAGACTGATGGAACAGTCTGGCAAGCAAGCAGAATGCCAGGAATGGACAAAAATGCAGCAGGAGTTATGGCAGACATCCCTGCTCTGATACCACTTGTTGGTAGTAACTCCCAATTGATTATTATTCCAATGCAAATGCCTATATTTATACAACTCACATGGCGGTTGGGTTTCACCTTCCGCTCAACCTGTTTGGCTTCCTACTATTTATTTATTTATTTATTTACATTATATAACCCTAACGGATTCTATTCTAACACCTAGGATTATATTCAATTTCAATAGTGGCCCAGACACTATATTGCTTTACATTTCTTGAACAAAATAGATTCCCTTCGTATAGTTTTAATACATTACCATACGGAGGTTGTACCGATACTCCAACATTTGGTTCGTTGTGGGTAGAGCTTAAAACGTTCCAATCAAATTATTTTTTCCCTCTTTCCAAGCCCCTAACAATAGTCTTTTAGGGAAGATGCACATGTCTAGAATTATAGGAGAGGGCATTCTATGAACCACAACTAAATTCATGTTTAACGAAAATTATGTCTCTATTTTTTAAAAGGGTTACAAAGAAACAGAAACTCCCACTAGTTGTCGTTGCTAATAGTATATATGTATTTAATGTTGGATTGAAATAATTTGTAAAGAAATTAGTTTGTCCATGTCTATTGGTTATCTTGGTTCATGCATGGTTATGAAAAAAGAATATGTTTTAGTTCCAACCAACAAAAAAAAATGGACATGTTTTTCATTGTTTAGATAGAATTAAATCAAAATCTTCCGATATAAAATAAAAAATTATAGTTCAATAAACATATGAAAATGATTTATATGAACCTTAATATACAGTACTACGAAATGTTTTTCATGCCTTGAGCTTGAGCTCAAGAGGTACAGTTTCTCATTTAGTAGCTTAAATCCCTTTAAGACAAGGTATTTCTTTACTACATTTCATTTTTTTCAAAATAGAGAGACATTTCAGCTATGTATTTCTTGTATTTAACGTGTGAACATTAAAGAAGACCAAACCTCCTTAATCACAGCTATATATACTATCAATCATTATCCTTATTCAAATTATAATTCTCTTTTGAATGTGTGAACATTAACATGTTTTCAAAACATTAATTGGGAATATCTCTCAGTAGTTTAATTATAACCATGTGACACAGAGTTTTGTGAAACAAATGTCTTGGAGAATAAATGTATTTAGATGAATAAAATAATGAAATACGATGAATGCTTTGTGAATTGTAGGACATGTACTTTGGAGAACATTTTATTAGAATGCATAAGTCTCGAAAATGGTTCTATCATTTAATTTTAGATTGGCTTGTTTTATGTAAATGTATGCTCGATTGTTTTCGAAACCTTAATTGTGGCATGCTGGTAGATATAAATTCCAATGATGAGAACAACTTTTTATCCTTTACTGTATATGAAATGATGTCACAGGAAACAAGACATTACGAAGTCAAATGTGTATCACCAAGGAGAAATATTTATCGCAGATCAACAAGAAACAAAACAAAATCTATTAAATCTTTCTTTATTGGTTAATTATGTGTTTAGCATAAAATGCTCCTTGAACATTTGTTTTTATTTTTCAAGTTTCACAAGATGTTCACTGAATTATAGATGAACGAGTTCACTTAATCACCACTACATTTAAGTTTGAGGGGATTTATGTCTCTAGTTCAGAAGGCCAATAAATATATAAAGAGATTTACACTTATGTCATAGACTTATCATTAATACTAAGATTTATAGTTTTAGTCTTAGGTTTAAAATAATTTGTTGAGAAATTCATTTGTATATATCTATTGCTACCTTTTTCAATGCATGGTTATAAAGAAACTATATGCTGTAGTTATAACAGCTAAAATAAAGGAAATGTCTTCTTGAATGTTTAAATAGAATAAAATAAATTTCATGTCATAAGAAATCAAACGTAAAGGTTCAGTAAACACATGCATGATAATTTTTATGGTCTTAAATACAACACTATTATGAAAAGTTTTTCATGCCTTGAGCTCAAACTATAGTGCCTATCTTTATTTAAAAGATTTCATGTTTTTTAAAGCAAAGGGACACTTCCACCTTGTGTCCTTTGTTTAAAATTGTGAGGTTTTAAAATAATTCAAACCTTGATCGCATTTATCTATGCAATCAACCATTGTAAGTGTTCAAACTGTAATCACCTCTTATGAATGTGTGAAAAATAGCAAGTTGTTAAAAATTAAATGTGGGTAATCATGTGTGTGTTACTTATTTATAATAGCCTCAAAAGAGTTTGATGGATCTAACTCCTAGAAGGATGTATGCATTTGGCTCAATAAAATAAAGAGATAAGACAAATGTTTAATGAGTTGGATGAATGCAAGAATGGATGCTTGGTGAAGTGATGTCTTTCACAATGAATTCTAAAAATTGTGGCATGTTTTGTATCAAATGTGTAAGGCCTGATTTGTATAGTTGATTATGCTCTTCGACTAGTGGTACTTTTAGTTGAAATTTTGCATCATTTTCATCTCTTCTTCTATCATTTCAATTTAAATTTGACTTTCATCATGTAAATGTTTGTGTATGCTCATTGTTTTACAAAGGCCTTGGTGGTGATACGAAGGCCTTCATGGTGAAATACTGATAGAGTCTTTCTTTATATTATGTCAGTCTTAATTTTTAAATTATGAATGTTTAATGTATTATTCAATTTTTGATGTTTTTATATTTTTTAAAAACAATATTTACACAATCACACTATTAAAGCTTATTGATATATCGAAATAGATTCTATTCTTTTTAAAAGGTAAAAAATAAAGCAATGGATTGTATGTTGGAGAAGTGTAACTTAGAGCTCAAAGTGGAGTAGTTTGAATTTCAATAAGAAAAACATTCAAAATAGTATTTAGTACAGGAAAAATTTTCGAGCATCTATAATCCTAAGTCTGTTATGGACGCATAATAAACCTCAAACTGAAGTGATTCTACTTGATCCAGATTATTTATTTTTACAAATGATCATTATTTTAATTTTGTTTTTCACAAATGTTTTAATAATTTAATATATATATATATTTGAAAATGAAATAAAAATGATTTGAGTACCATAATAAAATTAAATCTAAAATTTGAGATGTTTGCAAATATATTCATAACACTTAACATAATGGCTCACATGTCTACCATTTATTTCTACAAAATTCAGAACACAATTTATGAAAGATGGCCCCTAAATAATCTTCCGAATTCTTAATTTTTTTCACTCTCATTAAGGTAAGGTGACGATCTGTTATTTTGCGTGATCTTTTATGGCATCTTGTACTTTCTAGACGGAAGGAGCTTCTCTCTTACATCTACCAGGTCGATCTCACCGAAGTGGTCTTCTGGAATCTAGTCGCCGGACGCAGGATCTCTCATCCAGAAAGCCTTTTCTTCCTTTTGCACAGGTTCTGCCGCTTTTGAATGCTGCTGCGACCCCGCCGGCTGTCCTCCCACCTACGCTGCATAACTTCTCAATTCCCTGCATCAAACCAAGCCAGAAGACAAAAGAATTATATGTTGACGTTTCTTTATAGTTTCCTTCTGCAATGAACACAAAACCAACGAGCACTACCGGAAACATAACAAAACACACAATACGACTGTTTCATTAAAAAGGTTAGAGAAAGTGAAAGTGCATACCGAGTTAGAGTCTTGCCAATGTTGGTTAAAACAGATCTGCTATAAGATAATTTATTACCAGGCTCGAACTTTACCATCCTGAAACCGAAAAGAAAACGGGAAATAGATGTAGCGTGTATCGCAAGCATAAACAGGAGAAAGCCAATATCTGTCTTTCGAGTTCAGAGGGAGAGTGTGTTGTTGGATCGTTTTGAGGTAGAATTTGCCTCGGATGCGCTTAGAAGTTGGTTTCATTTCCATAGCATTCATGATTATTCTGGTTTAGTTTCTTTTAAGGTCAAGATTTTGTTTGATACCATGGATAATGTCGGTCTCTTCACAATGCCCACTGTATAGGTATGGGAGTGTTTCTCATCTGAGCATTATATTGATATAGGGCAAGGCATTTTAACCCATGCTAAGAATTATGAAAAAATTCACACTTCCAATATATTGTTGAGAGATCTTATTTTTACTGGTTTTGGTCTATCTTAAGACTACCTAAATTGATGTATTTTCAAAAATCATTCAAGTATGCTTTGTTATGAAATTCAGTTGTAAAAGCTACAAGATCATTAAAGTGTTAAGATATTATATACTTTCTTTAGTATGATACAGGGCATCCAAATTGTCATGTATATAATTAGATTTCAACCTCCACTTTATTTGGAGAAATCGAATGTTTAAGTCACATTCGTCCATTGGCCTGCTATTGAATACCTTGGCTTGCACTACAACTCTGTATGAGGTGGAAGCCTAATTTAACGTTTAGAAGTCTTTTGCAGCCATACACATTCACATGAATAACATAAATGAACTAAAATGCATCCACAAGCTAGAGGACTGTGAATCTCTCTTTTATCCTCAAAAATGAAATGAAAATAGAAGGAAGGTGGTACTCAATATGCAGTTAGCCTTGACATTGTGGAGAGGGCTATTCCTTTCTATTCTATTCTCTAGAATCAAATGAAAATACATAGAACTTGGTACTCAATATGGTTTTATCTTTAACACTGTGGCGAGAACTGCATGGCCTCCTAGTTCCTTGATTAGGCTCTAATATTAACTCTAATTACTATTCCATGGCCTCCCTCCTAGGTTGTGCTCTAATATTAACTCTCTAATTATTGCATAGCTATGGAACACTACAATACCATAAAATGGAACCCATTCCCTTATAACTATCTCATATTCAACATTGCCAGAGAACCTCACAGAATTAGCTTCACTATATGTAGATTCATCAAATCCTTATTAGGGTTAGTATTTTAGAGCCTTCACATTGTTCTGTAAATTCAGTGCACATGACTAGTTCCACATTTGTGGGAAATGGTAGAGGGCATTCAATTCACTCACTTCCCTTGTTTTCAAGTGCATAGGTGTATCTGGGAAATGCATAACTTCCTCACCGAATCTCATTGTGGAGATACTTGCATAGTTGGAAGGTTCTTTATGTGTAGTATATCGAATTTTTGTCTTCAATGTAGTCTAGACAAAAAGTGTCCAACTTAAGCTCTAGAAACTCATCTAGAAAGTTTCCTAAGGTCTTTTGTTCCAATCCTAGAAAAAGGGACATGCCCTCGATGTAGTCTAGACAAAAGGTGTCCAACTCAAGCTCTAGAAATGCATTTAGAAAGTTTCCTAAGGTCTTTTGTTCCAATCCTGGAAAAAGGGACATGCCCCAAAAACTGGGAGATACATCCCAATTCATCAGGTCATTCCTTCAAGAAATCGCGGAAAGAGGTCACAAATTATATATTGAATCAATTATCGGGTCATTGCTTCTTAAATTGTATATATAGAGAAACTTGTGATGTCCACTGAATTTAACTATGGATTTGGATTATGTTGCATTGTGTCTAGTCTCGATAATATTTTGTTCCCTAGGATTATATTCAATTTCAATATTGGCCGAGACACTATATTGCTTTACATTTCTTGAACAAAATAGATTCCCATCGTATAGTTTTAATACATTACCATACGGAGGTTGTACCGATACTCCAACACTTGGTTCGCTATGGGTAGAGCTTAAAATGTTCCAATCAAATTCTTTTTTCCCTCTTTCCAAGCCCCTAACAATAGTCTTTTAGGGAAGATGCATATGTCTAGAATTATAGGAGAGGGCATTCTATCAACCACAACTAAATTCATGTTTAACGAAAATTATGTCTCTATTTTTTAAAAGGGTTACATAGAAAAAGAAACTCCCACTAGTTGTCGTTGCTAATAGTATATATGTATTTAATGTTAGATTGAAATAATTTGTAAAGAAATTAGTTTGTCCATGTCTATTGGTTATCTTGGTTCATGCATGGTTATGAAAAAAGAATATGTTTTAGTTCCAACCAACCAAAAAAAATGGACATGTTTTTCATTGTTTAGATAGAATTAAATAAAAATCTTCCGATATAAAATAAAAAATTATAGTTCAATAAACATATGAAAAGGATTTGTATGAACCTTAATATACAGTACTACAAAATGTTTTTCATGCCTTGAGCTTGAGCTCAAGAGGTACACTTTCTCATTTAGTAGCTTAAATCCCTTTAAGACAAGGTATTTCTTTACTACATTTCATTTTTTTCAAAATAGAGAGACATTACAGCTATGCATTTCTTGTATTTAAAGTGTGAACATTAAAAAAGACCAAACCTCCTTAATCACAGCTATATATACTATCAATCATTATCCTTATTCAAATTATAATTCTCTTTTGAATGTGTGAACATTAACATGTTTTCAAAACATTAATTGGGAAGATCTCTGAGTAGCTTAATTATAACCATGTGACACAGAGTTTTGTGAAACAAATGTCTAGGAGAATAAATGTATTTAGATGAATAAAATAATGAAATACGATGAATGCTTTGTGAATTGTAGGTCATGTACTTTGGAGAATATTTTATTAGAATGCATAAGTCTAGAAAATGGTTCTATCATTTAATTTTAGATTGGCTTGCTTTATGTAAATGTATGCTCGATTGTTTTCGAAACCTTAATTGTGGCATGCTGGTAGATATAAATTTCAATAATCGTAACAACTTTTTATCCTTTACTGTATATGAAATGATGTCACAAGAAAAAAGACATTACGAAGTCAAATGTGTATCACCAAGGAGAAATATTTATCGCAGATCAACAAGAAACAAAACAAAATCTATTAAATCTTTCCTTATTGGTTAATTATGTGTTTAGCATAAAATGCCCCTTGAACATTTGTTTTTATTTTTCAAGTTTCACAAGATATTTATGGAATTATAGATGAAGGAGTTCACTTAATCACCACTACATTTAAGTTTGACACGATTTATGTCTCGAGTTCATAAGGCCAATAAATATATAAGGAGATTTACACTTATGTCATAGACTTATCATTTATACTAAGATTTATGCTTTTAGTCTTAGGTTTAAAATAATTTGTTGAGAAATTCATTTGTATATATCTATTGCTACCTTTTTCAATGCATGGTTATAAAGAAACTATACGTTGTAGTTATAACAGCTAAAATAAAGGAAATGTCTTCTTGAATGTTTAAATAGAATAAAATAAATTTCATGTCATAAGAAATCAAACGTAAAGGTTCAGTAAACACATGCATGATAATTTTTATGGTCTTAAATAAAACACTATTATGAAAAGTTTTTCATGCCTTGAGCTCAAACTATATTGCCTATCTCTATTTAAAAGATTTCATGTTTTTTAAAGCAAAGGGACACTTCCACCTTGTGTCCTTTGATTTGAATTTGTGAGGTTTTAAAATAATTCAAACCTTGATCGCATTTATCTATGCAATCAACCATTTTAAGTGTTCAAATTGTAATCACCTCTTCTAAATGTGTGAAAAATAGCAAGTTGTTAAAAATTAAATCTGGGTAATCATGTGTGTGTTAGTTATTTATAATAGCCTCAAAAGAGTTTGATGGATCTAACTCCTAGAAGTATCTATGCATTTGGCTCAATAAAATAATGAGATAAGACAAACGTTTAATGAGTTGGATGAATGCAAGAATGGATGCTTGGTGAAGTGATTTCTTTCACAATGAATTCTAAAAATTGTGGCATGTTTTGTATCAAATGTGTAGGGCCTGATTTGTATAGTTGATTATGCTCTTTGACTAATGGTACTTTTAGTTGAAATTTTGCATCATTTTCACCTCTTCTTCTATCATTTCAATTTAGATTTGACTTTGATCATATAAATGTTTGTGTATGCTCATTGTTTTACAAAGGCCTTCATGGTGATACGAAGGCCTTCATGGTGAAATACTCATAGAGTCTTTCTTTATATTATGTCAGTCTTAATTTTTAAATTATCAATGTTTAATGTATTATTCAATTTTTGATGTTTTTTATATTTTTTAAGAACAATATTTACACAATCACACTATTAAAGCTGATTGATATATCGAAATAGATTCTATTCTTTTTAAAAGGTAAAAAATAAAGCAATGAATTGTATGCCAACCATCTTCTGTAATGTAGTTGTCCTAGACTCAACTTTCTAATAATTTCCAGTATTTAAAGAGGTGGGCTTCTTTCACTGCAATATGTTGGAGAAGTGTAACTTAGAGCTCAAAGTGGAGTAGTTTGAATTTCAATAAGAAAAACATTCAAAACAGTATTTAGTACAGGAAAAATTTTCGAGCATCTGTAATCCTAAGTCTATTATGGATGCATAATAAACCTCAAACTGAAGTGATTCTACATTGATTCAGATTATTTATTTTTACAAATGATCATTATTTTAATTTTGTTTTTCAATATTTGAAAATGAAATAAAAATGATTTGAGTACCATAATAAAATTAAATGTAAAATTTGAGATGTTTGCAAATATATTCATAACACTTACCATAATGCCTCACATGTCTACCATTTATTTCTACAAAATTCAGAACACAATTTATGAAAATTGGCCCCTAAATAATCTTCCGAATTCTTAATTTTTTTCACTCTGATTAAGGTAAGGTGACGATCTGTTATTTTGCGTTATCTTTTATGGCGTCTTGTACTTTCTAGACGGAAGGAGCTTCTCTCTTAGATCTACCGGGTCGATCTCACCGAAGTGGTCTTCTGGAATCCATTCGCCGGTGGCTGGATCTCTCATCCAGAAAGCCTTTTCTTCCTTTTACACAGGTTCTGCCACTTTTGAATGCTGTTGCGACCGCGCCAGCTTTCCTCCCACCGACGTTGCATAACTTTTCAATTCCCTGCATCAAACCAAGTCAGAGGACAAAAGAATTATGATAGCCAAAACCGAGATGACTAAACTTGGGTTTAGGGCTCAGTCAAAATTCAAATTTCAAATTTTGACTTTTACCTTTCACGCCGACCACTTTTCTTTTTCACCAGTCGGGTGAAACTTGTCTGTGTCCGACTAGACAATTTTACAAATTTTAGACGGTCCTTCGCTCGACCAAAATTACTCCGACTTACTTGTCCAACTGATTCTTACCTCGACCACTTTTACTCCGACCAAGTCGGCTCTCCAACCAAATCGGACCTTCGACCAAGTCGGCTGCGGCTGACCAAACGACCACTCAAGTCGGCTCTTCGACCACTCTAGTCGGCTTACTTTGGTCGAAATCTACAGGATATGTTTCTTAGTCTAAAGACTTAAGAAATCACAAATGTTTTTCACCTGTGAGTAAAATGAAGTAAAATAGACACATTTACAAAAAAAAATAACTTATGAGAAACATGTGCCCAAATATGTAGGAAGACTTGAGTCGACCAATGTGTCGTAAAACCTGGAACTTTCACGCAGTGATATTTTTATGGGTTCTTGTTCTTTTACCTATCAGTAACTGTAAAAGACATTTACACAAGTAAATCTGGAAATATATGCGACCAAATAATCATGCATGCAACCACAAACTATTTCATATATTAACTATGCTGAAATAACAAAGTACTACAAACTTGTCGATTACAAAATGGTCGGACCAGACTTGTCCGACCAGACTCGTCGGTCTACAAAGCTTCAGGTCGTCGACTAAATTGCATGCACGGAAGCTTGAGCTTCAACTGTTCTTTCTCACCCTGAGTTCCTCTGCTCTGTGTTCCTGTGTTCTCTACTGATTTACAAAATGCTTCTTCTATTTATAGGCAATTTGAAAAATTGCTACTCCATGGGCAAACTGACCTGCCATTAAAGACTGTAATAACTACTACCTAATAACTTAGCTTCTAAAGTAAATTCGACTGGACTAAGTTGCCTACTCGGAGACTTTTCCTCCTTGTCAGACTGACAGACAAGATTTGGTACAGATCTGACAAAGTCGGCTGAAGGTTTGGTACAGATCTGCGAGTAATTACCATTTTCCAACACTCCCCCTTAATTATGAGCAGATGGGGATTTTTTTAAAACAAAATTTACAAAATGTTTCAGAGCTTAGACATGCTCTGTTTATGACAGAGTTCACTATGGGGAACTTGTCATTCCAAGATAACTACGCAGATACTGGAATGTGTCCTTTGCCAATGGCTTTGTGAAGATGTCGGCCAGCTGGTCTTCAGACCTGCAAAATTCCAAACAAATTTCCTTGTCGTTCACCAACTCTCTTATAAACTGAAACCTTGTGTCGATGTGCTTGGTTCACTTGTGAAACACATGATTCTTTGATAATGCTATGGCTGAATTATTGTCAAAGAAGATTGTTGTCGGTTCTTGATGGTTCTGTGACAAGTCTTTTAAGACTCTTCTCATCCAGACAGCTTGACATCCAGCACTTGTTGCTGCAACATACTCTGCTTCAGCTGAAGATAGAGTTACTATGGGCTGTTTCTTTGAAGCCCATGAAACAACACCTGTACCAAAATGAAATGTGTACCCAGATGTGCTTTTCCTGTCATCTATGCTGCCTCCATTGTCATTGTGAGTGTAACCAATGATTTTAAAATTTTATGAGGTTGAATACATAATACCAAGGTCTTTTGTGCCACTTACATACCTCAGAATTCTTTTACCTGCTTGCCAATGTGAGTCTTTTGGTGACTCCATGAACCTTGAGATTAGACTTACACCATACATAATGTCTGGTCTTATTGCTGTCAAATACATAAGGCTGCCAACAAGCCTTTTGAACAGCATAGGATCTACAGTGGATCCTTCATCATCCTTGCTCAATTTTAAACCTGTTATCACTGGTGTTGGGGATGTCTTGCAGTTAGACATGTTAAACCTTTTTAAAACTTCACTTGCATACTTAGACTGTGATATAAAGATACCACTTTCAGACTGCTAAACTTCAATGCCCAAAAAAAACTTCATAAGCCCCAGATCAGTCATTTCAAATTCACTTTCCATGACTGTTTTAAAATCTGCTATGCCATAATCACCAGTAAATATTAAATCATCTACATACAGGCAGAAAATTAACATCTTAACTTGCTCATCGACTTTGGTGTACAAAGTCAGTTCACTTTCACTTCTGTGAAATCCATTTTCAATGAGATAGGAATCAATTCGACTGTACCAAGCTCTAGGAGCTTGTTTTAAACCATAGAGTGCCTTTTTCAGCCTGTACACTTTGTGCTCTTGACCTGGCACTTCATACCCTTGTGGTTGTTCCACATATACTTCCTCTTCTAGATAGCCATTTAAGAATGCCGACTTGACATCCATTTGATGAACTTGCCATTTGTTTTGTGCAGCAATGGCCAAAACTGTTCTGACTGTATCCATGCGTGCAACAGGTGCAAATGTTTCATTGAAGTCGATGCCGGGTTGCTGTGTGAACCCTCTTGCTACCATTCTTTCTTTGTGCTTTTGCACATTCCCATCAGCATCTTGCTTTGTCTTATAAATCCATTTGACACTGATTACATCTTTGTCTTTTGGTACATCGACTAGTTCCCATGTCTGGTTTTTCTCAATGCATTCTATTTCTTCATCCATGGCTTGTGCCCGTACTTCTTCTTCAGCAGCTTCTTCAAATGTTAGTGGATCATATATAGGGTAAAATAATGCAAACAGAGAGAATGAATTAGGTGTACCAGCTTCATATATCTCCTGCAGACTTCTTGTCTTCACCGGTTCTGTCGATGTCGACCTCGACGAAATGCTTGATGGAGTCTGCTATCCTCTTGGTGTACTTGTCGGTGTAGCTTGAGCTGCTACTTGTGTCGATGGTCCTTGTGCTGAATCGTGTCTTGGTGTCATGGGAGTCGACGGTGCTTCGACTAGTTAACTTACCTGTGGTATTTGAACCACTTCCTCTTCCATATCATCATTATCGATGTTCGACACAATATTGACATTTGTGTCGACGGTTCCATCCCATGATTCGTTCTCGACAAATTGAACATCCCGACTGATTATGACTTTCCTTGTGATAGGGTCATACAGCTTGTATGCTTTTGTGTCTTCTGAATAGCCGACAAAAATACATTTCTGTCCCTTCTTGTCTAACTTTTTTCTCAGCTCATCTGGAATATGAGCATATGCAACACAACCAAAAACTTTTAAATGTGAGACACTATGATTCATACCTGTCCATGCTTCTTGGGGAACTTTGTTCTTTACACTCTTTGTTGGACATCGGTTCATAATGTATACGGCAGTTGCGACTGCTTCACCCCAATACTCATTTGGCAAATGCTTGGCTGCCAACATGTTGCGTGCCATCTCCATGATGGTTATGTTCTTTCTTTCGGCTATGCCGTTCTGTTGAGGTGTGTACCGTGCAGTGAATTGTTTCTGTATGCCATGGGTCTTGCAAAAATTCAGAAATTCTTTTGAAACATATTCACCTCCTCTGTCGGTCCTTAAAATCTTGATGCAGTGACCACTCTGGTTCTCCACGAGTGCCTTGAACTGCTGAAAATAACCAAATGCATCAGATTTGTGTTTCAAGAAATATACCCATGTCTTTCTTGAGTAATCATCAATAAAATTTAGAAAATACTTGTAGTCACCAATGGATGATGTCTGTATTGGACCACAAATGTCAGAGTGCACAATTTCAAGTGATGTGCGTGCTCTATAGGACTTTCCAACTGGAAATGTCTCTCTGTGCTGCTTGCCAAAAATGCATCCTTCACAAACCCTCTCTGGTCTGTCAATCAATGG
>LPNX010341663.1:40595-62323 GCA_001517045.1 Pseudotsuga menziesii
CCGATGCCATTAACATTGCTATTGTCGACATGTTGGTCCTAGTCGACTGACTTGGGCTTTGTCTTCCTTGGTAATATTGTTTCTTCCTGCATTCATATGCATAATGACCAGACTTCTTACAGTAATGACATTGAATTTTTGATTTATCAAACTTCTGGCCACTTGGCTGACTTGGGTTCTGGTTATCTCCTCTGCCACCGACATTTGCAGGACTTCTGCCTCGTACTCCTCTTGAAGAACTTCTTCCTCTGCCTCTGAAGTTGTTTCTTCCCCTACCTCTACCACGGCTTATGGATGACTGTGTTGCAAATGCACCTTCCAATGATGTCTGTGATCTGCTGATTCTGTGTTCATGATTGATGAGTGAAGCTTGCAACTCATCAATGGAGAATGTCGACATGTCTGTGTGTTCCTCTAAGGTCACAACCAGACTTTCAAATCTTGGGGGAAGACTTCTGAGGATTTTTTCAAGAACCCTTTGGTCTGATACGGGTTCTCCATGAGATTTCAGTTGGTTTATCAATCCAACAACTCTGGTGTAGAATGTGTCTACATCCTCTGAATCTTTCATGCATAGAGATTCAAAATATTTTCTTAGAATCTGCAGCTTGGATGTCTTTACCTTAGTCAAACCTTGATAGGCAGTCTCCAATCCATCCCATGCTTGCTTGGCATTAGTCGATGCTGCTATTCTTGGGAGTATGCTTTCATGCATAGCTTGGTGTATGAAAAACAGAGCTTTTCCATCTTTCTTCCTCTGTTCTCTCAAGACATCTTTCTCAGCCTATGAGAGATTGTTATATGTTGTCATGTCTGCTGGTTCTGCATAACCATGCTGGACTATCTCCGAGACATCTTGACCTATGAATAAAGTCTTCATTGTTAAAGACCAATATTCATAATTCTTTCCTGTAAAACTTGGAGGTTGCAATGAACCAGAAGTGGAAGCCATTTTTTTTAAGTTAATTAACTTTCCTTAGAAAATTAAATTCCACTCTTTAAGACAAGATTTCTTTCCTAAAATCTTGGGCTGAGATAAACCTTGTTCTGATATAACCTGGCTCTGATACCAGATAGCCAAAACTGAGCCGACTAAACTTGGGTTTAGGGCTCAGTCAAAATTAAAATTTCAAATTTTCACTTTTACCTTTCACGCCGACCATTTTTCTTTTTCACCAGTCGGGTGAAACTTGTCTGTGTCCGACTAGACAATTTTACAAATTTTAGTCGGTCCTTCACTCGACTAAAATTACTCCGACTTACTTGTCCGATTGATTTTTACCTCGACCACTTTTACTCCGACCAAGTCGGCTCTCCAACCAAGTCGGACCTTCGACCAAGTCGGCTGCAGCTGACCAACCGACCACTCAAGTCGGCTGTTCGACCACTCTAGTCAGCTTACTTTGGTCAAAATCTACAGGATATGTTTCTTAGTCTAAAGACTTAAGAAATCACAAATGTTTTTCACCTGTGAGTAAAATGAAGTAAAATAGACATATTTACAAATCAAAATAACTTATGAGAAACATGTGCCCAAATATGTAGGAAGACTTGAGTCGACCAACGTGCCGTAAAACCTGGAACTTTCACGCAGTGAGATTTTTATGGGTTCTTGTTCTTTTACCTATCAGTAACTATAAAAGACATTTACAGAAGTAAATCTGGAAATATATGCGACCAAATAATCGTGCATGCAACCACAAACTATTTCATATATTAACTATGCTGAAATAACAAAGTACTACAAACTTGTCGATTACAAAATGGTCGGACCAGACTTGTCTGACCAGACTCATCGGTCTACAAAGCTTCAGCTCGTCGACTAAATTGCATGCACAGAAGCTTGAGCTTCAACTGTTCTTTCTCACCCTAAGTTCCTCTGCTTTGTGTTCCTGTGTTCTCTACTGATTTACAAAATGCTTCTTTTATTTATAGGAAATTTGAAAAATTGCTACTCCATGGGCCGACTGACCTCCCATTAAAGACTGTAATAACTACTACCTAATAACTTAGATTCTGAAGTAAATTCGACTGGACTAAGTTGCCTACTCTGAGACTTTTCCTCCTTGTCAGACTGACAGACAAGATTTCGACTTGTACGGCCTCTGACAAAGTCGGCTGAAGGTTTGGTAAGGATCTGCGAGTAATTACCATTTTTCAACAAATTATACGTTGACGTTTCTTTATAGTTTCCTTCTGAAATGAACACAAAACCAATGAGCACTACCGGAAACATAACAAAACACACAATACGACTGTTTCATTAAAAAGGTTAGAGAAAGTGAAAGTGCATACCGAGTTAGAGTCTTGCCAATGTTGGTTAAAACAGATCTGCTATAAGATAATTTATTACCAGGCACGAACTTTACCATCCTGAAACCGAAAACAAAACGGGAAATAGATGTAGCGTATATCGCAAGAAAAAACAGAAGAGAAATCCAATATCTGTCTTTCGAGTTCAGAGGGAGAGTGTGTTGTTGGATCGTTTTGAGGTAGAATTTGCCTCAGATGCGCTTAGAAGTTGGTTTCATTTCCATAGCATTCATGAGTAGTTACTTATTTTGGTTTAGTCTGTTTTAAGGTCAAGATTTTGTTTCATTCCATGGATAATGTCGGCCTCTTCATAATGCCCACTGTATAGGAATGGGAGTGTTTCTTATCTGAGCATTATATTGATATAGGGAAAGGCATTTTAACCCATGCTAAGAATTATGATAAAACTCACACTTCCAATATATTGTTCAGAGATCTTATTTTTACTGATTTTGGTCTATCTTAAGACTACCTAAATTGATGTATTTTCAAAAATCATTGAAGTATGCTTTGTTATGAAATTCACTTGTAAAATCTATAAGATCATTAAAGTGCCAAGATATTATATACTTTCTTTAGTGATACAGGGCATCCAAATTGTCATGTATATAATCATATTTCAACCTCCACTCTATTTGGAGAAATCAAATGTTTAAGTCACATTCGTCCATTGGCCTGCTATTGAATACCTTGGCTTGCACTATAACTCTGTATGAGGTGGAAGTCTAATTTAACATTTAGAAGTCTTTTGCAGCCATACACATTCACATGAATAATAGAAATGAACTAAAATGCATCCACAAGCTAGAGGACTGTGAATCTCTCTTTTATCCTCTAAAATGAAATGAAAATAGAAAGAAGGTGGTACTCAATATGCAGTTAGCTTTAACATTGTGGAGAGGGCTATTCCTTTCTATTCTATTCTCTAGAATCAAATGAAAATACATAGAACTTGGTACTCAATATGGTTTTACCTTTAACGGTGTGGCGAGAACTACTATTGCATGGCCTCCTAGTTCCTTGGTTAGGCTCTAATATTAACTCTAATTACTATTCCATGGCCTCCCTCCTTGGTTGTGCTCTAATATTAACTCTCTAATTATTGCATAGCTATGGAACACTACAATACCATAAAATGGAACCCATTCCCTTCTAACTATCTCATATTCAACATTGCCAGAGAACCTTACAGAATTAGCTTCACTATCTATAGACTCATGAAATCCTTATTAGGGTTAGTATTTTAGAGCCTTCACATTGTTCTTTAAATTCAGTGGACATGACTAGTTCCACATTTGTGGGAGATGCCAGAGCGCATTCAATTCACTCACTTCTGTTGTTTTGAAGTGCATAGGTGTATTTGGGAAATGCATAACTTTCTCACAGAATCTCATTATGGAGATAATTGCATAGTTGGAAGGTTCTTTATGTGTAGTATATCGAATTTTTGTCTTCGATGTAGTCTAGACAAAAAGTTTCCAACTCCAGCTCTAGAAACGCATCTAGAAAGTTTCCTAAGGTCCTTTGTTCCAATCCTAGAAAAAGGGACATGCCCTCGATGTAGTCTAGACAAAAGGTGTCCAACTCAAGCTCTAGAAATGCATTTAGAAAGTTTCCTAAGGTCTTTTGTTCCAATTGTGGAAAAAGGGACATGCACCAAAAACTGGGACATACATCCCAATTCATCAGGTCATTCCTCCAAGAAATTGCGGAAAGAGGTCACAAATTATATATTGAATCAATTATCGGGTCATTGCTTCTTAAATTGTATATATAGAGAAACTTGTGATGTCCACTCAATTTAACTATGGATTTGGATTATGTTGCATTGTGTCTAGTGTGGATAATATTTTGTTCCCTAGGATTTTATTCAATTTCAATAGTGGCCCAGACACTATATTGCTTTACATTGCTTGAACAAAATAGATTCCCACCGTATAGTTTTAATACATTACCATACGGAGGTAGTACCTATACTCAAACATTTGGTTCGCTGTGGGTAGAGTTTAAAACGTTCCAATCAGATTATTTTTTCCCTCTTTCCAAGTCCCTAACAATAGTCTTTTAGGGAAGACACATATGTCTAGAATTATAGGAGAGGGCATTCTATCAACCACAACTAAATTCATGTTTAAGGAAAATTATGTCTCTATTTTTTAAGAGGGTTACATAGAAAAAGAAACTCCCACTAGTTGTCGTTGCGAATAGTATATATGTATTTAATGTTAGATTGAAATAATTTGTAAAGAAATTGGTTTGTACATGTCTCTTGGTTATCTTGGTTCATCCATGGTTATGAAAAAAGAATATGTTTTAGTTCCAACCAACAATAAAAAAAGGACATGTTTTTCATTGTTTAGATAGAATTAAATCAAAATCTTCCCATATAAAATAAAAAATTATAGTTCAATAAACATATGAAAAGGATTTGTATGAACCTTAATATACAATACTATGAAATGTTTTTCATGCCTTGAGCTTGAGCTCAACAGGTACAGTTTCTCATTTAGTAGCTTAAATCCTTTAAGACAAGGTATTTCTTTACTACATTTCAGTTTTTTCAAAATAGAGAGACATTTCAGCTATGTATTTCTTGTATTTAATGTGTGATCATTAAAAAAGACCTAGGCAAAGAAAAAGGAGAGCATACGGTGTAGGGAGGACGCTGCTGAGTATGCTGGGCAAGAGGACTCTATAGAGAGTACTTGCTATGGGCAAGATCGCCATGTATGATCGAATCTTTGAGTCCTAGAGTTTGGGGTCCCGGTTGTCTTCTCGGAGGTTTGGCTCGGGGGTGACTAGAAGGCAAGGGAGCTGAACCTAGTCTATGACTGGGAGGAACGTGGCTGTTTCCACTATAGGCGGTGCAACAGATCCGCAGGTTTGGTGTATGAGTGAAGAAATTTATTTTGTTCTGTCTAATGTGCAAACGCTGATCTTATATCCTGTTATGTAGAAGAAAGCTCTAAATGTTTATTTTATATCCTGTTATGTAGAAGAAAGTTGTAACTGTTTATTTTATATCCTGTTATGTAGAAGGAAGCTGTAAATGTTTATCTTATATCATGTTATGTATTAGAGAGCTAACCTGGATATGCTGGGATAGAATTCATTTTTATTATGTAAAAACGAGTAGGAAAAATCCTGATGGAAATGATTATGTAGATTAGGTGTATTGTGTTTGGTTGGGTTTCGATTAACGGAATCTTATTTCCTTTTTTAACTGTTTTTCTTGCGGGACGTTGGGTATCAAAAGGGGTACCAAAAGGTCAAGTGCAACTGGGCAAATTTTTTTTTTAGAGCAAATCAAGAACTCATACCGGCCATCTCTAGAGGCAACTTTAATGGCTGGCTTTTACCTTTTATCCGTTATGAGCTTTTTAGATGCATCAAAGAGTAAACATGTAAAATGTGCGATCTGAACTTGAATATATGAAAAACCTAATATGTATGAGGTAACTCTGTGCGAGATCTAAGTAAATGTTTGACTATTAATAAATTAAATAGTGAAAAAAAAAATTATAATATACATTGAAATATACAATGGCTAAACCCTAACCGTAGTATCCTTATCCTAAAAAATGAACATTGCCGACTTCTCCAAACTGGTTTAAAACATATTAAGGATGAAAATGTCCGTTCACGGTCTAATTTAAACAGTGTGAAGTTATTTAGCTATCGAGAATTCGGAGGCTCTTTTTCAGGTCCCACTGTCTGCGTGGGATTGCTCCGGTGTTTTTCCTCTGCAAAACTCCGGACGTTTTCGTGCAATACCCACACGCAACTACGATTCAATGATAATATGTGTAGGGTTTGTAAGCTGTGGCGACCAATGCCACTCTCGTTTCCATTCTATTGGCAAAACAGCTCTTAAATGTAACTTGCCTAGTTTTTCCCTTGTTGGCACTCGGCTTAAACAGGATTCCTTAAAGGCTTAAGACTACCCTCGATTTGCAGACAAGAAAATCCTCCTAAATCGTTAAACATGGCAGGGTTTGGAGACTCTTCTAACCGGACGATTTGATAGGAGATAGGTGGCTACTTAAAACTTTAACAACATAAAATTTAAGAACTTCAATATCAGTATTCTTCTTATAGCAAACATTAATGGAGGCAGCGACATCATTGGGTCTCCTTAGAGAGCACTTAAACCATTAAAAGGACAAGAATTAAACAATCGTAAAAAAACAGTCCATTCTTTTACACGAAAATAATTAAAGACAGAGAGTTCCATTTCGTTAGCCAAACCTCGGTCCTCGGCTTAAGGCCATTAATGAAAAAAGGGTGCCTTATAGTATGGAGGGCTCACAGCCGTCTGCAAGTCTCAAGCCTTACCACAGTGAAGGAGACGTTACTTTAAGCCAGTCTGCCACGACGTGGCGTGGGTGCCATGCACCTCCAGAAACCCCAAACTTATTCCCTTACAAGCAGACACAAGAAAAAAAATCCCTCTGACGGACGAACCAAGAGACATCGCCACGAAGGATGATAACATCACTTACAGGAACTGCCACCGGCCCACGCTACCCCATTCCCGCTCTGGATACCTGCGAGAAATTTACAGGGGTTAAATCCCTTTAAGGAACAAAGTGTAAGCATGAAAATAGAAAGGCAGGTAGCCGAAGCAACGACCAGCTTACCTGAGCTTCTGTGCCGCTTCCCCCTTCTGAAAAAACCCAGAGGAGTTTTTGCACCAGCCTCCCAAGCGTTCAGTAGAACAATGAACTGACAGAGCCTTCCAGAAGGCTTTTCATCCTTCCAAAAGCCACGAAGTACTGCTTCTTTAAGAAGCATAGTGAAAGCATGTGTACCATGCCAAGGCGACACCTCACTGCAGACTGTGTGAATTTATGAGCTGCGAGTCTCGTAATCATCACGTTTTGATGGAGGCAAGAAAATTCCTAGTGATGCTGGATACCCCTTTTGTGCTTCACCACTTTCACATGGAAGAATATCAACCATCCCCATGGCCCATGACAGCAGGATCGCGGACAACGTGGAACTCTTCTTGGGAACCCTGCGTCAGCCATAACACCTGCTGTGATTTCTTTTAAAAACTTTGGATAAGGATTGTCAGGTCAGTTTCATTCAAAATAAAAATCACCGCATTTGGACTTTGGGTTAAACCCACAATAACATAGGTAGGTGGCATGCAAACCTTCCCATGGGGAGAGCATATTGCTTGGACCATGCGAGTCCCTTGTTTCTTTTGCTTAAACTTCGGACCCTTGTTTTGTTGGGAGGACTTTCCTTTACAAATTTTGGCCCTTAGGAGTGCTTGGTGCCAAGCGTGGTTGAAGCACCTGTCATCAGAAGAAAAGTGGTTAGCCGAAGCTCTATCAGTGACCTGTTGTCTATGGAATTTCCATTGTAAAGCTTTTTTTATTTATGTATCTTCTAGACATAAAAACCATGAATCAAATTACATTTCATTCCGGACTTGACTAATAAATTTCAAATGAGACTAAACTAACTCTTAATGCCAAGGCCTCACCTCTCAGGTATATTTAGGAAGCTATAATGAGTATATGCCTTGTTTTAAAGACGCAAAAAGAAAAAGAAAAGAAAAAAAAAGGTACATATTTTTGGCAATTTTGGAGGTAGTTCACATAACTTGTAAAGAAATTAGTTTGTACATGTCTATTGGTTATCTTGGTTCATGCATGGTTATGAAAAAATAATATGTTTTAGTTCCAACCAACAAAAAAAAATGGACATGTTTTCATTGTTTAGATATAATTAAATCAAAATCTTTCCATATAAAATAAAAAATTATAGTTCAATAAACATATGAAAAGGATTTGTATGAACCTTAATATACAGTACTACGAAATGTTTTTCATGCCTTGAGCTTGAGCTCAAGAGGTACAGTTTCTCATTTAGTAGCTTAAATCCCTTTAAGACAAGGTATTTCTTTACTACATTTCATTGTTTTCAAAATAGAGAGACATTTCAGATACCTATTTCTTGTATTTAACGTGTGGACATTAAAAAATACCAAACCTCCTTAATCACAGCTATATATACTATCAATCATTATCCTTATTCAAAGTATAATTCTCTTTTGAATGTGTGAACATTAACATGTTTTCGAAACATTAATTGGGAAGATCTCTCAGTAGTTTAATTATAACCATGTGACAGAGAGTTTTGTGAAACAAATGTCTACGAGAATAAATGTATTTAGATGAATAAACTAATGAAATATGATGAATGCTTTGTGAATTGTAGGACATGCACTTTGGAGAATATTTTATTAGAATGCATAAGCCTCGAAAATGGTTCTATCATTTAATTTTAGATTGGCTTGCTTTATGTAAATCTATGCTCGATTGTTTTCGAAACCTTAATTGTGGCACGCTGGTAGATATAAATTTCAATGATCATAACAACTTTTTATCCTTTACTGTATATGAAATGATGTTAGAGGAAAGAGGACATTACGAAGTCAAATGTGTATCACCAAGGAGAAATATTTATCACAGATCAACAAGAAACAAAACAAAATCTATTAAATCTTTATTTATTGGTTAATTATGTGTTTAGCATAAAATGCTCCTTGAACATTTGTTTTTATTTTTCAAGTTTCACACGATGTTTATGGAATTATAGATGAAGGAGTTCACTTAATCACCACTACAATTAAGTTTGACGGAATTTATGTCTCTAGTTCAGAAGGCCAATAAATATATAAAGAGATTTACACTTATGTCATAGACTTATCATTTATACTAAGATTTATGGTTTTAGTCTTAGGTTTAAAATAATTTGTTGAGAAATTCATTTGTATATATCTATTGCTACCTTTTTCAATGCATGGTTATAAAGAAACTATATGTTGTAGTTATAACAGCTAGAATAAAGGAAATGTCTTCTTGAATGTTTAAATAGAATAAAATAAATTTCATGTCATAAGAAATCAAAAGTAAAGGTTCAGTAAACACATGCATGATAATTTTTATGGTCTTAAATACAACACTATTATGAAAAGTTTTTCATGCCTTGAGCTCAAAGTATATTGCCTATCTTTATTTAAAAGATTTCATGTGTCCTTTGTTTTGAATTTGTGAGGTTTTAAAATAATTCAAACCTTGATCGCATTTATCTATGCAATCAACCATTGTATGTGTTCAAATTGTAATCACCTCTTCTGAATGTGTGAAAAATATCAAGTTGTTAAAAATTAAATCTCGGTAATCATGTATGTGTTAGTTATTTATAATAGCCTCAAAAGAGTTTGATGGATCTAAGTTCTAGAAGGATGTATGCATTTGGCTCAATAAAATAATTCGATAAGACAAATGTTTAATGAGTTGGATGAATGGAATAATGGATGTTTGGTGAAGTGATGTCTTTCACAATGAATTCTAAAAATTGTGCTATGTTTTGTATCAAATGTGTAAGGCCTGATTTGTATAGTTGATTATGCTCTTTGACTAATGGTACTTTTAGTTAAAATTTTGCATCATTTTCACCTCTTCTTCTATCATTTCAATTTAGATTTGACTTTCATCATGTAAATGTTTGTGTGTGCTCATTGTTTTACAAAGGCCTTCATGGTGAAATATTGATAGAGTCTTTCTTTATATTATGTCTAATGTTTAATGTATTATTCAATTTTTGATGTTTTTTATATTTTTTAAAAACAATATTTACACAATCACACTATTAAAGCTGATTGATATATCCAAATAGATTCTAATCTTTTTAAAAGGTAAAAAATAAAGCAATGGATTGTATGCCAACCATCTTCTGTAATGTGGTTCTCCTAGACTCAACTTTCTAATAAATTCCAGTATTTAAAGAGGTGGGCTTAGTTCACTGCAATATGTTGGAGAAGTGTAACTTAGAGCTCAAAGTGGAGTAGTTTGAATTTCAATAAGAAAAACATTCAAAATAGTATTTAGTACAGGAAAATTTTTCAAGCATCTATAATCCTAAGTCTATTATTGACGCATAATAAACCTCAAACTCAAGTGATTCTACATTGATTCACATTATTTATTTTTATAAATAATCATTATTTTAATTTTGTTTTTCACAAATGTTTTAATAATTTAATATATATATATATTTGAAAATGAAATAAAAATGGTTTGAGTACCATAATAAAATTAAATGTAAAATTTGAGATGTTTGCAAATATATTCATAACACTTAGCATAATGCCTCACATGTCTATTATTTATTTCTACAAAATTCAAAACACAATCTATGAAAGATGGCCCCTAAATAATCTTCCGAATTCTTAATTTTTTTCACTCTGATTAAGGTAAGGTGATGATCTGTTATTTTGCGTTATCTTTTATGGCGTCTTGTACTTTCTAGACGGAAGGAGCTTCTCTCTTAGATCTACCGGGTCGATCTCACCGAAGTGGTCTTCTGGAATCCAGTCGCCGGTGGCTGGATCTCTCGTCCAGAAAGCCTTTTCTTCCTTTTGCACAGGTTCTGCCGCTTTTGAATGCTGCTGCGACCCCACCGGCTGTCCTCCCACCGACGTTGCATAACTTCTCAATTCCCTGCATCAAACCAAGCCAGAGGACAAAAGAATTATATGTTGACGTTTCTTTATAGTTTCCTTCTGAAATGAACACAAAACCAACGAGCACTACCGGAAACATAACAAAACACACAATACGACTGTTTCATTAAAAAGGTTAGAGAAAGTGAAAGTGCATACCGAGTTAGAGTCTTGCCAATGTTGGTTAAAACAGATCTGCTATAAGATAATTTATTACGAGGCACGAACTTTACCATCCTAAAACCGAAAAGAAAACGGGAAATAGATGTAGCGTGTATCGCAAGCAAAAACAGGAGAAAGCCAATATCTGTTTTTCGAGTTCAGAGGGAGAGTGTGTTGTTGGATCGTTTTGAGGTAGACTTTGCCTCGGATGCGCTTAGAAGTTGGTTTCATTTCCATAGCATTCATGAGTAGTTACTTATTCTGGTTTAGTTTGTTTTAAGGTCAAGATTTTGTTTGATACCATGGATAATGTCGGCCTCTTCATAATGCCCACCTATACTGTATAGTTATGGGAGTGTTTCTTATCTGAGCATTATATTGATATAGGGCTAGGCATTTTAACCCATGCTATGAAAAAAGTCACACTTCCAATATATTGTTGAGAGATCTTACTTTTACTGGTTTTGGTCTATCTTAAGACTACCTAAATTGATGTATTTTCAAAAATCATTCAAGTATGCTTTGTTATGAAATTCACTTGTAAAAGCTATAAGATCATTAAAGTGCCAAGATATTATATACTTTCTTTAGTATGATACACGGCATCCAAATTGTCATGTATATAATCAGATTTCAACCTCCACTCTGTTTGGAGAAATCGAATGTTTAAGTCACATTCGTCCATTGGCCTGCTATTGAATACCTTGGCTTGCACTACAACTCTGTATGAGGTGGAAGCCTAATTTAACGTTTAGAACTCTTTTGCAGCCATACACATTCACATGAATAACAGAAATGAACTAAAATGCATCCACAAGCTAGAGGACTATGAATCTCTCGTTTATCCTCTAAAATGAAATGAAAATAGAAGGAAGGTGGTACTCAATATGCAGTTAGCTTTAACATTGTAGAGAGGGCTATTCCTTTCTATTCTATTCTCTAGAATCAAATGAAAATACATAGAACTTGGTACTCAATATGGTTTTACCTTTAACAGTCTCCTAGTACCTTGGTTAGACTCTAATATTAACTCTAATTACTATTCCATGGCCTCCCTGCTTGGTTGTGCTCTCATATTAACTCTCTAATTATTGCATAGCTATGGAACACTACAATACAATAAAATGGAACCCATTGCCTTCTAACTATCTCATATTCAACATTGCCAGAGAACCTTACAGAATTAGCTTCACTATCTCTAGAGTCATCAAATCCTTATTAGGGTTAGTATTTTAGAGCCTTCACGTTGTTCTATAAATTCAGTGCACGTGACTAGTTCCACATTTGTGGGAAATGGTAGAGGGCATTCAATTCACTCACTTCCGTTGTTTTCAAGTGCATAGGTGTATTTGGGAAATGCATAACTTCCTCACCCAATCTCATTGTGGAGATACTTGCATTGTTGGAAGGTTCTTTATGTGTAGTATAAAGAATTTTTGTCTTCAATGTAGTCTAGACAAAAAGTGTCCAACTCAAGCTCGAGAAACCCATCTAGAAAGTTTCCTAAGGTCTTTTGTTCCAATCCTAGAAAAGGGACATGCCCTCGATGTAGTCTAGACAAAAGGTGTCCAACTCAAGCTCTAGAAATGCATCTAGAAAGTTTCCTAAGGTCTTTTGTTCCAATCCTGGAAAAAGGGGCATGCCCCAAGAACTGGGAGATACATCCCAATTCATCATGTCATTCCTCGAAGAAATCACTGAAAGAGGTCATAAATTATATATTGCATCAATTATCGGGTCATTGCTTCTTAAATTGTATATATAGAGAAACTTGTGATGTCCACTCAATTTAACTATGGATTTGGATTATGTTGCATTGTGTCTAGTGTGGATAATATTTTGTTCCCTAGGATTATATTCAATTTCAATAGTGGCCTAGACACTATATTGCTTTGCTGTAATGTACCTTAATGCCATTAGGTGTGAGAATGATAAGGATTTCTTTTACTTCACTGCTTCTACCAAAGAATTAACCCTATTAGTGTCAGATGAAAACATGTTCGATCCAATTCGATAAGGTAAAACTGTATGCATAGAAAGACAGTCATTCGATGACTTTATCCATTCTCCTTTGCTGGAAAGTCAATAATGCAAATTACATTCAATTTGCTTATGCTCAATTCATTAGTTTCAAAACCAAGTGTACCTAAGAAAAGACTGGGTCGTTTAGCCCTTCAATGGATGTCATTAGCATCTTCTTTTGGAATCACCATTCAAACAATTTATACCGTCATTATGATTAAACACAAGAGTTACATACAGCAATAGTTTGTCACCTGCCCATTTTCACATAGCCACATTATGCAGACAGAATTTAATCAACTCATCTAGATAACAGATTTTCTTAACCGCAACTTTGATGGTATTCATGACATTATATATATTCTTATAACGATGTAGTAATATGGACTTACTCTTAATGGTATTTGCAATTTTAACCTCCCAATTAAAACTTTACCCTGTACTAGGACGTAATATACTTCCATGTGTGCTACAATGCTAATCCCCAAAAAAAAATATAAGCCTTTTACTCTTAATTAATTAAACATGAAATGCTAGACCTCATTTGATTTCATGCTCAAGTTTCTCTTGTCACATTTGGCACAAGCAATTACTCTCACTGACATAAACTTAGAGGGTGAAGATCACATAATACATTTTATCCACATAACACTATTTACCTTGGTTGGAAAATGTAGCGTTATCATCATCAATGCATTTAATCAATACTACGTGTGGACAAATTTTATTGATCAATTTTATTGATCACTTTCTACAGTGGCAAGAAAAAACATTAACAAGGCTATAGAGCATCATAATAAAACGATGGAAAGAAAGTAAAACATTTAGACATGTAAAAAGGAGACATCTGACACATGAAAAAGAGACTAACAACCATGTACGTGGTTCGCCCCAACCCTAGGGTTACATCCACCAAAAGATGTCACAAGCCTTTGACATTCATTAAATTTTATCAAGGATTACAATCCACAAGGCAAATGCTGCCATCTTTTCTATTGAACCTCACCGGTTCCCGCTAGGGAGCACTTCACCATAATTCAGTTTACAAAGATCCTATAAAGAACATTATGCCTCTGCATCTTAATCTTCTCTAGAGGTAAGGCAGATAAGTATATGGAATAATAGACATAATTATTAGATATTCATATATCATTGTAAACCGTATCTCCTTTCGTTTGGCGGAGGTTATGGTACCATAATTATCAGCATCTTGACCTTCCCAGATCATATGTATTACACATACAAGTTTATAAATCTCTCGACTTTATGAAAGCTTAACACGGATGCCTAAACATGGATATACACACTCATAAAAAAAGGGGGGTGGGGGTCGCAGGAAATCAAACTGTAGACATCTCATGGTTTTTTTTGTTTGTTTATTTTTCCTTCAGAACCTTTTAAAAAATCAACAGGCATGCTCAGACGTTCAGGTTCCAACATCATGAACCACAACGTGGTTTCTAAAAAATCGGAAGCATGAGAGGAATACACCTTGAGATCCCGAGGAGACAGAACCTATATATATATATATATATATATATATATATATCTGGTTATCTTTTAAAAATAGGTAGAAGAGGAAATGATTAACTCACACATTAACGCAAAAAGATCTACCTACATCCCCTATACTGGAGGTCAATCACAAAATGCAATCATAAGACATCAACCAAAAACTTTAACCCTGATTCAGATCTGGTTCCTCCTAAAATCATCGAGTTATCCATGATATTAGATTCAGATATGGTTGCTAATAAAATCATAGAGGATTGACCAGCATCTACATTCGGATTTGATTGCTACTAAAAAAAATGCATTCAAAACGTTTCTGCACTGATTTCTATTAAAAAATGTATTCAAAACGTTTCTGCACTGATTTCTATTAAAATGCATTCCAAAACGTTTCTTTTCAGCACTGATTACTATTAAAAATGCTTCCAAACTTTTCTGCACTGAATTACTATTATAATTTAGTTAGTGGATGGAAAAGAAACACCTGAAACTTACATTTTTCATAAAGAAAATTACTAGCAAATGGAGTACATACCAGCTAGGTCTGTAGCTCATATCCAACAGCAGATGATGGCGGTCACCTCGCCCAGTGGGAATTTGAAATTGTTCTTCAAACCGCAGAAGAGACGAAGCCCATAAGCACATATGTCTCTTTTGACTTGGTATTGGGAGATTTTTCTTTTTACGCCCCCTTTCCAATTAAATTAGTACAAGTAAAACCATGCTTAGCATGGAATCAATTTCATAAACTGAAATCGCCCAGCCTTGCTCAAATTCAAATAGGAGGTTAATACCACTTTTAACATGGGGTCGAATCCATGAAACGGAACCTCCCAGTCTTTTTCGACTTCAATAGTTAAAGGACGAAAGTCCAGAAAATGCACAACTTCAACAGCCATTATATGAAAACTAAGAAAACCGACCATGGGATCGATTTCACTAAATGGAATCGCTGAGTATCCTTCCATTCCATCCCATAAGACATGACTGTCATGCACAACCAATTCCTCAACAAGAATGCAGAGAAATACAAAATCAACAAATCGATAAGCAAATTTTTATTTGCTCGCCATTCCCCAACCTTCAGTAAGATAGTTCACCTCTATATCCCTCTTGAGTGCATTCTTTCTGAATTCTTCCCTCCCTAAACAAGACTCAATATATAATTATAAAAAGAAAACGATCCTCCGAGGGATGCGCCATGTTGCCCACCAATTATGGCAGCAAAGCAGTCATTGCTTTTAAGTGCCCCCTAGAGTTAAGGCAACAGTTATTCCATTCTCCCTTCTTGAGGCAGGATTCTCTCCATCCTTTAGTCAAACAGCCATGCAGAGGCATGAGTCTTACTCCAAAACTTCCTATTAACCTAAAATAAAAAATATACGTTCCAATAACCCTTGTCTCCATAGTTTTTAATGGTCAAGAATTTCTGGTAACGCTTCCACCCATGGCGACTAAAGATCCGAGTAAAATTTAAAACCCTCCCCCTCCATGATCAATGTTTCTCTCCAGGTCAAAGTCAGTTATGGAAGGTAATCAATACCTTCTTAGTTATTGGCCATAAATCAAGAAACGGTGTCCATGGAAGGTAATCAATACCTCCTTAGTTAGTGGCCGTAAGACAAGTAACAGTGTCCACCATCCTCTCCTGTCTTCTTTATTTGAAGAAAATTTAATAATAACTATATGATATATCCAATCCGTAATAATGTTTGTATATATCCATATGTTTAATTTATTTTTACCTAAACTTCAATAGCAAGTTTAAGGCATTGATTTTATGTAAGGTCCTTTATGTAAATTATACAGAGGCTCCCTTTTTAATATATATATTACTCTAGTTTGTATACTTATATATATATATATATACATAAGCATAATATACTGCTGTATATCATATATATATATACTTATATATGAAGCTCTTTTCTTTGCTCATAATACTCCCCATATAAATATCTAGATATACTATACAGGCATAAAATAATGCCTCGCCCTTATCTATATTCTTTTTTCTGAAGTTGGTTTAGACTCTTGGTGGTTTTTCCCTTGCTCTTTCTGTTAACTTTAAACAAATCGACCCTTTCGTGTCGCAATCAAAAAGAAGGTAAACCTCCTCCATCATAGCTCGATCTTCCTTGTAGCTAAAGGCTAGGCTATGGTAGTTTAATTTGGCTGATTACGGAAATAGAATAGGAGATCCCTAATCTTACTTCTTTGCCTTTATAGGCTTAGTTTTCCCGTCATTAAGCTGCGACCAGATCCTAAGCCTACAACTTGATCTTCGATTATATTAATTTTATCATTTTTTTTTCTTTTGGCGGGGCCTTGGCCTTGAGCTCCTCAACAGAAGAATGAGTACATCATACATTCAGAAACTTGAATTTCTTGGGGTGTATAAGAGGGACATTACATCCTCCCCCCCTAATATTAACACCATCCTCGGTGTTCTTGTCCTTCGACCATATTCACTCGTATCCTCAGTCATCTTTTCTTCTTTTTATCTCTTCATTCTGAACCCTGGAGATCCCTTGGTACTTCTCAAGTCCCCATCATTCAAGACCTGCAATTACCTGCACAAGGTTTGGGTCTAGCCAAAAATTTTCTCAGCAATTCATGTTCAAAAATTGTAAAACATATGCCATAGATTCTTGTGCATTGTAATAATATGCAATTTTTCTGGTGTTCCTTTATGCCATGATATCCAATCATTTTCATAATGCAAATAAAACATGATTACTACCCCCTTTTTCGTTGGTTTTTAATCTCCAGCATTTGGTCAATTAGGTCGTCCTCCACCTGAGGAACCATTTTTTCACATTAAGCAATGTGACAGTCTTTTCGAAAAGTCATTTAACATGTTTTTATGCTCGTTATGTTTTTCCAAACTCCCTTTGAGTTTCTCCTTCCTTTTTCTGGTGTGGACTTGCAATAATTCTGAGGTTACTCTCCTCAGTGACATCAAACAGTGTCCTGTCTTTCCAGATGTCCAAATTTTTGCCTAGGTCTTTTGCCACACCACATGCCTAACACCAATGTGCTCACGCGGCAATCACTTGCCTAACACCATTGTGCTCCTGCGGCATATATGCCTAACACCAGTGTGCTCACGCAGCAATCACTTGCCTAACACCACGGTGCTCACGCGGCATCCAAAATTTTTCCTTGTTTGTATTTGTATGAATTTTAACCTTGATTATTGTAATGCACACTCCATGGTGCTTTCATGACTTTATTGTCATTGTTCCGTTTCATGAATCAATTTCCATAATGAGTCAAGGCATTTATTGATAGCCCAAAATTGCAATAATCAATTTTCATAATTTGCATCGATTTTTAATCGTCATTCACGAGTTACACATCTTTGTAAACAAAACAAGAGAATTATTCCTTACTCCTTTTCTGAGTAAAAGAGCGTAACTTACATACACAGGCAGATTTATATACCATAATGTACTTCGATGTAGCAATGGTCATAATCTTGGTGAAGCCTACAATGTTAGTATGCAACAACATCATCAACAGTTAGCCCTTGTTTATCAAAAACAATCGAGGTTCAACAATTATATTAAGTAAAACAATATCCATACTTAACCTCCTTATCTATGGCAACAAATATTTCCTAATGGTTGGCTCCAACCGTTAATGTTCCTGGCCTATCCTGCCATGTTAGCATATCACATTATACAGCATTCATCAACTTATTTATCAATATATCAGCTCTTAAGATGACAATATTAACATCACCCAAGCAACAACAATGTTTCCAAATTCTTAATGGTTTCATTCACAGGACTACCAACAAGATCATTTAATCTAGCGCTAGAATTCAATTCTAGGATTCTTGCTAGAATCTAAAAATAGACATATGATAGAAATAAAATGGTCTATTAGCATATCAATACCCAAAAATAAAAATACTAGCCATAGGCAAATCAAAACATAGGATAGTTCAAGATCAAAACTCAATCCAGGCAACAAGGAACCAATTCCAGAATGTTCACTAATAAGAGCATGACTCTGAGAATTCATTTTCTTAATTATGAAGCTGGTACTTGTAAGTACACACAAACATTTCAGTATGCACAACATCATTCACTAATATCCAAAACATCCCTAGCGAGGTCAACATGGATCAAGAAGTACATTCGCCATTCTATTTAAGGATTTTCAATGCTCAATCCAGCAATGTTATGATTCATAAGGAGATACAGCTTGTCTTGTATTTTTCGATTTGTGACTTTACTGAACAAGCAATAGGTTTTATCATACAAAACTTCAAAACCTCTATTAATGAATTTATAACCACAAATCAAAACCGTTAACAACTTTCAAACCTTCATTTTTCTGCCGTTGTCAAGAAATGTGTCGACATTCTTTAAGCATTTAATTAGATCTTTGGTATTCAAGTCACAAGTATCAGAAAGAAACTTACCAAGAATCAGATTCCAATTAATACAATGTCAGCAAACAGATTCATAATTGATACCTGATTAAATTTGGAAGCCAATCAAGGATTTCGATCTCAATACTCAACCACAAGGTTAATGGATTACACATATCAGCAGTAATTCCAACTAAGGAAATAGGAGGTATTCCGTTCATGACTCTTCCATTAACCTTATCTAATCAAAATAAAAAACAAGGTCCCGGTCCATGCCCATACATGCAATCATTAGATCTTGACATAAATCAATTTATAAACAGATCTATCCTTGCAAACTCATACCACCACGAGATCGGAATTCCCATACATGAGATCTATACTTGGAACACATACAATTTCCTTGGATCTATTCATGCAACTATATACAACCATTAGGTCTAACAGGATTATTTTCCTATGATCAGATCTATCTTTGCAATTTCATACAATCATGGAAATCTAGGTCTCACAACCAATCTATATTCTAATGCATGCTGGAATTCATGCAATAATATGATCGCCGAAGCATACTCATACTTGGACGCATATCTAACAATCTCTTAACTGGTTGGATAATGAGGTCTTGAATGCATATGGAAAAACACGCAAGAGTCACAGAAACATACTCATGCCCCGATGTATATTAAAATTCTAGGTGCATAAGAAAACTGAAGCAAAAATCTCAGAATATAATCATAACCAGATCCACATTTATGAACTGAAGCAAAATCATAGTACATACACATATACAAAACTATGAATCCCCAATTCCCATATTACTATTTTAATAGAAACTCCTATGGTACTTTCGTTGACCATGAGCTTGACCAAGAAGACCTCTATACCTCAATAAATTTTATTGGCGCAACTCAAAATAGAGGCGAAGCAATCATCTTAGCTATTTGTAAACATATTAGTAAGTGAGCAAGCGAATAACTGGATACCTGTGTACTTACATGCTCGGGTCTCACATAGAACTGTCAAGGTATAGGGTCATCTTTGTTGTGATTTTGAGCTAATGTTCCAGCCTCCCCTGCACAACTCCAAGGTCAGTAAACATGTAGTTCTAAAGTAAAACATGTAGGAGCGTTTTGAGCCCAATTAGTCCCAAGTGTTTCAACTTGGCTCTGATACCATATGTAATGTACCTCCTGTACCTTAATGCCATTAGGTGTGAGAATGATAAGGATTTTTTTTACTTCACTGCTTCTACCAAAGAATTAACCCTATTAGTGTCAGATGAAAACATGTTCGATCCAATTCGATAAGGTAAAACTGTACACATAGAAAGACAGTCATTCAATGACTTTATCCATTCTCCTTTGCTGGAAAGTCAATAATGCAAATTACATTCAATTTGCTTATGCTCAATTCATTAGTTTCAAAACCAAGTATACCTAAGAAAAGACTGGGTCGTTTAGCCCTTCAATGGATGTCATTAGCATATTCTTTTGGAATCACCATTCAAATAATTTATACCATCATTATGATTAAACACAAGAGTTACATACAGCCATAGTTTGTCACCTGCCCATTTTCACATAGCCACATTATGCAGACAGAATTTAATCAACTCATCTAGATAACAGATTTTCTTAACCGCAACTTTGATGGTATTCATGACATTATATATATTCTTATAACTCTGTAGTAATATGGACCTACTCTTAATGGTATTCACAATTTTAACCTCCCAATGAAGGCTTTACCCTGTACTAGGACGTAATATACTTCCATGTGTGCTACAATGCTAATCCCCAAAAAAATTATAAGCCCTTTACCCTTAATTAATTAAACATGAAATGTTAGACCTCATTTGATTTCATGCTCAAGTTTCTCTTGTCACATTTGGCACAAGCAATTACTGTGACTAACATAAACTTAGAGGGTGAAGATCACATAATACATTTTATCCACATAACACTATTTACCTTGGTTGGAAAATGTAGCGTTATCATCATCAATGCATTTAGTCAATACTATGTGTGGACAAATTTTATTGATCACTTTCTACAGTGGCAAGAAAAAACATTAACAAGGCTGCAGAGCATCATAAAACGATGGAAAGAAAGTAAAACATTCAGACATGTAAAAAGGAGACATCTGACACATGAAAAAGAGACTAGCAACCATGTACGTGGTTCACCCCAACCCTGGGGTTACATCCACCAAAAGGTGTCACAAGCCTTTGACATTCATTAAATTTTATCAAGGATTACAATCCACAAGGCAAATGCTGCCATCTTTTCTATTGAACCTCACCGGTTCCCGCTAGGGAGCACTTCACCAGAATTTAGTTTACAAAGATCCTATAAAGAACATTATGCCTCTGCATCTTAATCTTCTCTAGAGGTAAGGAAGATAAGTATATGGAATAATAGACATAATTATTAGATATTCATATATCATTGTAAACCATATCTCCTTTCGTTTGGCGGAGGTTATGGTACCATAATTATCAGCATCTTGACCTTCCCGAGATCATATGTATTACACATACAAGTTTATAAATCTCTCTACTTTATGAAAGGTTAACACGGATGCCTAAACATGGATATACACACTCACAAAAAAAGGGGGGCGAGGGTCACAAGAAATCAAACTGTAGACATCTCATGGTTTTTTTTGTTTGTTTATTTTTCCTTCAGAACCTTTTAAAAAATCAACAGGCATGCGCAGACGTTCAGGTCCCAACATCATGAACCACAACGTGGTTTCTAAAAAATCGGAAGCTTGAGAGGAATACACCTTCAGATCCCCATGAGACAGAAC
>LPNX010341663.1:64466-99301 GCA_001517045.1 Pseudotsuga menziesii
ATACTATACATGCATAAAATAATGCCTCGCCCTTATCTATATTCTTTTTTCTGAAGTTGGTTTAGACTCTTGGTGGTTTTTCCCTTGCTCTTTCCGTTAACTTTAAACAAATCGACCCTTTCGTGTCGCAATAAAAAAGAAGGTAAACCTCCTCCATCATAGCTCGATCTTCCTTGTAGCTAAAGGCTAGGGTATGGTAGTTTAATTTGGCTGATTACGGCAATAGAATAGGAGATCCCTAATCTTACTTCTTTGCCTTTATAGGATTAGTTTTCCCATCATTAAGCTGCGACCATATCCTAAGCCTACAACTTGGATCTTCGATTATATTAATTTTATAATTTTTTTTTTCCTTCTCGTGGGGCCTTGGCCTTGAGCTCCTCACGAGAAGAATGAGTACATCATACATTCAGAAACCTGAATTTCTTGGGGTGTATAAGAGGGACATTACATTTACATTTCTAGAACAAAATAGATTCCCATCGTATAGTTTTAATACATTACCATACGGAGGTTGTACCGATACTCCAACATTTGGTTCGCTGTGGGTAGAGCTTAAAACGTTCCAATCAAATTCTTTTTTCCCTCTTTCCAAGCCCCTAAAAATAGTCTTTTAGGGAAGATGCATATCTCTAGAATTATAGGAGAGGGCATTCTATCAACCACAACTAAATTCATGTTTAACGAAAATTATGTCTCTATTTTTTAAGAGGGTTACATAGAAAAAGAAACTCCCACTAGTTGTCCTTGCTAATAGTATATATGTATTTATTGTTAGATTGAAATAATTTGTAAAGAAATTAGTTTGCCCATGTCTATTGGTTATCTTGGTTCATGCATGGTTATGAAAAAAGAATATGTTTTAGTTCCAACCAACAAAAAAAAAATGGACATGTTTTTCATTGTTTAGATAGAATTAAATCAAAGTCCTCCCATATAAAATAAAAAATTATAGTTCAAAAAACATATGAAAAGGATTTGTATGAACCTTAATATACAGTACTACAAAATGTTTTTCATGCCTTGAGCTTGAGCTGAAGAGGTACAGTTTCTCATTTAGTAGCTTAAATCCCTTTAAGACAAGGTATTTCTTTACTACATTTCATTTTTTTCAAAATAGAGAGACATTTCAGCTATGTATTTCTTGTATTTAACGTGTGAACATTAAAAAAGACGAAACCTCCTTAATCACATCTATATATACTATCAATCATTATCCTTATTCAAATTATAATTCTCTTTTGAATGTGTGAACATTAACATGTTTTCAAAACATTAATTGGGAAGATCTCTCAGTAGTTTAATTATAACCATGTGACAGAGAGTTTTGTGAAACAAATATCTAGGAGAATAAATGTATTTAGATAAATAAAATAATGAAATACAATGAATGCTTTGTGAATTGTAGGACATGTACTTTGGAGAAAATTTTATTAGAATGCATAAGTCTCGAAAATGGTTCTATCATTTAATTTTAGATTGGCTTGCTTTATGTAAATGTATGCTCGATTGTTTTCGAAACCTTAATTGTGGCATGATGGTATATATAAATTTCAATGATCATAAAAACTTTTTATCCTTTACTGTATATGAAATGATGTCACAGGAAACAAGACATTAGGAAGTCAAATGTGTATCACCAAGGAGAAATATTTATCGCAAATCAACAAGAAACAAAACAAAATCTATTAAATCTTTCTTTATTGGTTAATTATGTGTTTAGCATAAAATGCTCCTTGAACATTTGTTTTTATTTTTCAAGTTTAACAAGATGTTTATGGAATTATAGATGAAGGAGTTCACTTAATCACCAATACATTTAAGTTTGAGGGGATTTATGTCTCTAGTTCAGAAGCCCAATAAATATATAAAGAGATTTACACTTATGTCATAGACTTATCATTAATACTAAGATTTATGGTTTTAGTCTTAGGTTTAAAATAATTTGTTGAGAAATTCATTTGTATATATCTATTGCTACCTTTTTAAATGCATGGTTATAAAGAAACTATATGTTGTAGTTATAATAGCTAAAATAAAGGAAATGTCTTCTTGAATGTTTAAATAGAATAAAATAAATTTCATGTCATAAGAAATCAAACGTAAAGGTTCAGTAAACACATGCATGATAATTTTTATGGTCTTAAATACAACACTATTGTGAAAAGTTTTTCATGGCTTGAGCTCAGACTATAGTGCCTATCTTTATTTAAAAGATTTCATGTTTTTTAAAGCAAAGGGACACTTCCACCTTGTGTCCTTTCTTTTGAATTTGTGAGGTTTTAAAGTAATTCAAACCTTGATCTCATTTATCTATGCAATCAACCATTGTAAGTGTTCAAACTGTAATCACCTCTTATGAATGTGTGAAAAATAGCAAGTTGTTAAAAATTGAATCTGGGTAATTATGTGTGTGTTACTTATTTATAATAACCTCAAAAGAGTTTGATGGATTTAACTGCTAGAAGGATGTATGCATTTGGCTCAATAAAATAATGAGATTTAAGACAAATATTTAATGAGTTGGATGAATGCAAGAATGGATGCTTGGTGAAGTGATCTCTTTCACAATGAATTCTAAAAATTGTGGCATGTTTTGTATCAAATGTGTAAGGCCTGATTTGTATAGTTGATTATCCTCTTTGACTAATGGTAAGTTTAGTTGAAATTTTGCATCATTTTCACCTCTTCTTCTATCATTTGAATTTAGATTTGACTTTCATCATGTAAATGTTTGTGTATGCTCATTGTTTTACAAAGGCCTTCATGGTGAAATACTGATAGAGTCTTTATTTATATTATGTCAGTCTTAATTTTTAAATTATGAATGTTTAATGTATTATTCAATTTTTGATGTTTTTTATATTTTTTAAAAACAATATTTACACAATCACACTATTAAAGCTGATTGATATATCGAAATAGATTCTATTCTTTTCTTCCTTTTGCACAGGTTCTGCCGCTTTTGAATGCTGCTGCGACCCCACCGGCTGTCCTCCCACCGGCGTTGCATAACTTCTCAATTCCCTGCATCAAACCAAGCCAGAGGACAAAAGAATTATACGTTGACGTTTCTTTATAGTTTCCTTCTGAAATGAACACAAAACCAACGAGCACTACCGGAAACATAACAAAACACACAATACGACTGTTTCATTAAAAAGGTTAGAGAAAGTGAAGGTGCATACCGAATTAGAGTCTTGCCAATGTTGGTTAAAACAGATCTGCTACAAGATAATTTATTACCAGGCACGAACTTTACCATCCTGAAACAGAAAAGAAAATGGGAAATAGATGTAGTGTGTATCGCAAGCAAAAATAGAAGAGAAAGCCAATATCTGTCTTTCGAGTTCAGAGGGAGAGTGTGTTGTTGGATCGTTTTGAGGTAGACTTATTCATTTTGAGAGTTTGTTGTTGGATTTTTTTGAGGTAGATGCGCTTAGAAATTTGTTTCATTTCCATAGCATTCATGAGTAGTTACTTATTCTGGTTTAGTTTGTTTTAATGTCAAGATTTTGTTTGATACCATGGATAATGTGGGTCTCTTCATAATGCCCACTGTATAGGTATGGGAGTGTTTCTTATCTGAGCATTATATTGATATAGGGGAAGGCATTTTAACCCATGCTAAGAATTATGATAAAAGTCACACTTCCAATATATTGTTGAGAGATCTTATTTTTACTGGTTTTCGTCAATCTTAAGACTACCTAAATTGATGTATTTTAAAAAATCATTCAAGTATGCTTTGTTATGAAATTCACTTGTAAAAGCTATAAGATCATTAAAGTGCCAAGATATTATATACTTTGTTTAGTATGATATAGGGCATCCAAATTGTCATTTATATAATCAGATTTCAACCTCCACTCTATTTGGAGAAATCAAATGTTTAAGTCACATTCGTCCATTGGCCTGCTATTGAATACCTTGGCTTGCACTACAACTTTGTATGAGGTGGAAGTCTAATTTAACGTTTAGAAGTCTTTTGCAGCCATACACATTCACATGAATAACAGAAATGAACTAAAATGCATCCACAAGCTAGAGGACTATGAATCTCTCTTGTATCCTCTAAAATGAAATGAAAATAGAAGGAAGGTGGTTGATGCAGATGGAGATCGGTGGCCACCCACCTATTCCACTCGCTCAAAACAATTGTCCATTGTGGCAGTTTCCTTGTTTTTTTCGGCAGTTTTTCGAGTCCTAATCTTTCGGGGCCGTTTTGAGGCCCTAAATGATGTTTTTTGGAGATTCGGGAACAAATGGTTGCCATCGGACGACCAAAAGTTATAAATCTTAGATAGACCTTCCCAATGAGCTATCGAATGCCCAAATCAGAGATCGTATGCAAAAGTTATGACCCGAGGAAGTTGACTGTTCAACTTACCACCTTGGGGCCGCAAACTTTATGACGGTTCATCTTCTAGGGTTACGTTTTGGGACTTTTGGGTTCTCATCTCATTATTATTATAAATAGGCCCCTTTGGACTCATTTTGTATTCAGCTTGGCACGAATGAGCGTAGCAGCCACATCTCGTGTCAGAGATAGCTACCACCATTCTAGCAATTGTATTACAGTATGTTCTATTTCCGCCATTTAATAGAATATGTGTTTACTGTATCTTTGTTATCTTTGCAAAATGTCTATTATTATGACTCTGTATATGTTCTTTCATTTCATTCACGCCTAAATCCGGATGAGTGGTACTCAATATGCGGTTAGCTTTAACATTATGGAGAGGGCTATTCCTTTCTATTCTATTCTCTAGAATCAAATGAAAATACATAGAACTTGGTACTCAATATGGTTTTACCTTTAACGGTGTGGCCAGAACTACTACTGCATGGACTCCTAGTTCATTGGTTAGGCTCTAATATTAACTCTAATTACTATTCCATGGCCTCCCTCCTTGGTTGTGCTCTAATATTAACTCTAATTACTATTCCATGGCCTCCCTCCTTGGTTGTGCTCTAATATTAACTCTCTAATTATTGCATAGCTATGGAACACTACAATACCATAAAATGGAACCCATTCCCTTATAACTATCTCATATCCAACATTGCGAGAGAACCTTACAGAATTAGCTTCACTATATGTAGACTCATCAAATCCTTATTAGGGTTAGTATTTTAGAGCCTTCACATTGTTCTTTAAACTCAGTGCACATGACTAGTTCCACATTTGTGGGAAATGGTAGAGGGCATTCAATTCACTCACTTCCATTGTTTTCAAGTGCATAGGTGTATTTGGGAAATGCATAACTTCCTCACCGAATGTCATTGTGGAGATACTTGCATAGTTGGAAGGTTCTTTATGTGTAGTATATCGAATTTTTGTCTTCGATGTAGTCTAGACAAAAAGTGTCCAACTCTAGCTCTAGAAACGCATCTAGAAAGTTTCCTAAGGTCTTTTGTTCCAATCCTAGAAAAAGGGACATGCCCTCGATGTAGTCTAGACAAAAGGTGTCCAACTCAAGCTCTAGAAATGCATTTAGAAAGTTTCCTACGGTCTTTTGTTCCAATCCTGGAAAAAGGGACATGCCCCAAAAACTGGGAGATACATCCCAATTCATCACGTCATTCCTCCAAGAAATCACGGAAAGAGGTCACAAATTATATATTGAATCAATTATCGGGTCATTGCTTCTTAAATTGTATATATAGAGAAACTTGTGATGTCCACTCAATTTAACTATGGATTTGGATTATGTTGCATTGTGTCTAGTGTGGATAATATTTTGTTCCCTAGGATTTTATTCAATTTCAATAGTGGCCCAGACACTATATTGCTTTACATTGCTTGAACAAAATAGATTCCCACCGTATAGTTTTAATACATTACCATACGGAGGTAGTACCAATACTCCAACATTTGGTTCGCTGTGGGTAGAGCTTAAAACGTTCCAATCAAATTCTTTTTTCCCTCTTTCCAAGCCCCTAACAATAGTCTTTTAGGATAGATGCATATGTCTAGAATTATAGGAGAGGGCATTCTATCAACCACAACTAAATTCATGTTTAACGAAAATTATGTCTCTATTTTTTAAGAGGGTTACATAGAAAAAGAAACTCCCACTAGTTGTCGTTGCTAATAGTCTATATGTATTTAATGTTAGATTGAAATAATCTGTAAAGAAATTAGTTTGTACATGTCTATTGGTTATCTTCGTTCATGCATGGTTATGAAAAAAGAATATGTTTTAGTTCCAACCAACAATAAAAAAATGGACATGTTTTTCATTGTTTAGATAGAATTAAATCAAAATCTTCCCATATAAAATAAAAAATTATAGTTCAATAAACATATGAAAAGGATTCATAGGAACCTTAATATACAGTACTACGAAATGTTTTTCATGCCTTGAGCTTGAGCTCAAGAGGTACAGTTTCGCATTTACTAGCTTAAATCCTTTAAGACAAGGTATTTCTTTACTACATTTCAGTTTTTTCAAAATAGAGAGACATTTCAGCTATGTATTTCTTGTATTTAATGTGTGATCATTAAAAAAGACCTAGGCAAAGAAAAAGGAGAGCATACGGTGTAAGAATGACGTTGCTGAGTATGCTGGGCAAGAGGACTCTGCAGAGAGTACTTGCTCTGGGCAAGATCGCCATGTATGATCGAATCTTTGAGTCCTGGAGTTAGGGGTCACGGCTGTCTTCTCGGAGGTTTGGCTCGGGGGTGACTAGAAGGCAAGCATGCTGAACCTAGTCTATGGCTGGGAGGAACATGGTTGTTTCCACTGTAGTCAGCGCAGCAGATCCACAGGTTTGGTGTATGAGTGAAGAAATTTATTTTGTTCTGTCTAATGTGTAGACGTTGATATTATATCCTGTTATGTAGAAGAAATCTCTAAATGTTTATTTTATATCGTGTTATGTAGAAGAAAGCTGTAACTGTTTATTTTATATCCTGCAATGTAGAAGGAAGCTCTAAATGTTTATCTTATATCATGTTATGTATAAGAGAGCTAACGTGGATATGCTGGGATAGAATTCATTTTTATTATGTAAAAACGAGGAGGAAAAATCCTAATGCAAATGATTATGTAGATTAGGTGTATTCTGTTTGGTTGGGTTTCGATTAATGGAATCTTATTTCCTTTTTTAACTGTTTTTCTTCTGGGACGTTGGGTATCAAAAGGGGTACCAAAAGGTCAAGTGCAACTGGGCAAATTTTTTTTTTTAGAGCAAATCAAGAACTCGTAGGAAGAAAAAACTAGAAAAGCTGGTAATAACTATGTAAATTTTTTTTTATGGTAGCGCCTCATATCGGCCATCTATAGAGGCAACTTTAATGGCTAGCTTTTACCTTTTATCTTTTATGAGCTTTTTAGATGCATCAAAGAGTAAACATGTAAAATGTACGACCTGAACTTGAATATATGAAAAACCTAATATGTATGAGGTAACTCTGTGCGAGATCTAAGTAAACATTTGACTATTAATAAATTAAATAGTGAAAAAAAAATTATAATATAAATTGAAATATACAACGGCTAAACCCTAACCGTAGTATCCTTAGCCTAAAAAATGAACATTTCCGACTTCTCCAAACTGGTTTAAAACATATTAAGGATGAAAATGTCCGTTCACGGTCTAATTTAAACAGTGTGAAGTTATTTAGCTATCGAGAATTTGAAGGCTCTTTTTCAGGTCCCACTGTCTGCGTGGGCTTGCTCCGGCATTTTTCCTCTGCAAAAATCAGGGTGTTTTCGTGTAATAGCCACCCGCAACTACGATTCAACGATAATATGTGTAGGGTTTGTAAGCTCTGGTGACCAATGCCACTCTCGTTTTCATTCTATTGGCAAAACAACTCTTAAATGTAACTCGCCTAGTTTTTCCCTTGTTGGCACCGGGCTTAAAGAGGATTCCTTAAAGGCTTAAGACTACCCTCGATTTGCAGACAAGAAAATCCTCCTAAATCGTTAAACATGGTAGGGTTTGGAGACTCCTCTAACCGGACGATTCGTTAGGAGATAGGTGGCTACTTAAAACTTTAACAACATAAAATTTAAGAACTTCAATATGAGTATTCTTCTTACAGCAAACATTAATGGAGGCAGCGAAATCATTGGGTCGCCTTAAACATCACTTAAACCATTAAAAGGACAAGAATTAAACAATCGTAAAAAAAAAAACTCCATTCTTTTACACGAAAATAATTAAAGACACAGAGTTCCATTTTGTTAGCCAAACCTGGGTCCTCGGCTTAAGGTCATTAATTAAAAAAGGGCGCTTTACAGTAAGGATGGCTCACAGCCGTCCGCAAGTCTCAAGCCTTACCACGGTGAAGGAGACATTACTTTAAGCCAGTATGCCATGACGTGGCGTGGGTACCATGCACCTCTAGAAACCCCAAACTTCTTCCCTTACAAGAAGACACAAGAAGAAAAACCCCTCTGACGGACAAACCACAGGTCAACATACATCACCACGAACGATGATAACATCACTTACAGGATCTGCCACCGGCCCGCGCTACCCCATTCCCGCTTCGGATACCTGCGAGAAATTTACACGGGTTAAATCCCTTTACGGAACAAAGTGCAAGCATGAAAATAGAAAGGCACGTAGCCGAAGCAACGACCAGCTTACCTGAGCTCCTGTGCCGCTTCCCCCTTCTGAAAAAACCCGGAGTATTTTTTGCACCAGTCTCCCAAGCATTGAGTAGAACAATGAACTGACAGAGCCTTCCAGAAGGCTTTTCATCCTTCCAAAAGCCACGAAGTATTCCTTCTTTAAGAAGCATAGTGAAAGCATGTGTACCATGCCAAGGCGACACCTCACCGCAGACTGTGTGAATTTATGAGCTGCGAGTCTCATAATCATCACGTTTTGATGGAGGCAAGAAAATTGCCAGCCACGCTGGATACCCCTCTTGTGCTTCAACACTTTCACGTGGAAGAATCTCAACCATCCCCGTGGCCCATGACAGCAGGATCACGGACAGTGTGGAACTCTTCTTGGGAACCCTGCGTCAGCCATAACACCTGCTGTGATTTTATTTTAAAACTTTGGATAAGGACTGTAAGGTCTGTTTCATTCAAAATAAAAAGCACCGCCTTTGGACTTTGGGTTAAACCCACAATACCGTAGGTAGGTGGCATGCAAACCTTCCCTTGTGGCGAGCATATTGCTTGGACCATTCCAGTCCCTTGTTTCTTTTGCTTAAACTTCGGACCCTTGTTTTGTTGGGAGGACTTGCCTTTAGAAGTTTTGCCCCTTAGGAGTGCTTGGTGCCAAGCGCGCTTGAAGCACCTATCATCAGAAGAAAACTGGTGAGCTGAAGCTCTGTGAGTGACATTAGACATAAAAACCATGAATCAAATTACATTTCATTCCGGACTTGACTAATAAATTTCAGATGAGACTAAACTAACTCTTAATGCGAAGGCCTCAGCTCTCATGTTTTTTTAGGAAGCTATAATGAGTATATGCCTTGTTTTAAAGACGCAAAAAGAAAAAGAAAAGAAAAAAAAGGTACATATTTTTGGCAATTTTGGAGGTAGTCCACATAATTTGTAAAGAAATTAGTTTGTACATGTCTATTGGTTATCTTGGTTCATGCATGGTTATGAAAAAATAATATGTTTTAGTTCCAACCAACAAAAAAAATGGACATGTTTTTCATTGTTTAGATAGAATTAAATCAAAATATTCCCATATAAAATAAAAAATTATAGTTCAGTAAACATATGAAAAGGATTTGTATGAACCTTAATATACACTACTACGAAATGTTTTTCATGCCTTGAGCTTGAGCTCAAGAGGTACAGTTTCTCATTTAGTAGCTTAAATCCCTTTAAGACAAGGTATTTCTTTACTACATTCCATTGTTTTCAAAATAGAGAGACATTTCAGCTACGTATTTCTTGTATTTAACGTGTGAACATTAAAAAAGACCAAACCTCCTTAATTACAGCTATATATACTATCAATCATTATCCTTATTCAAATTATAATTCTCTTTTGAATGTGTGAACATTAACATGTTTTCAAAACATTAATTGGGAAGATCTCTGAGTAGTTTACCTATAACCATGTGATAGAGAGTTTTGTGAAACAAATGTTTACGAGAATAAATGTATTTAGATGAATAAAATAATGAAATACGATGAATGCTTTGTGAATTGTAGGACATGTACTTTGCAGAATATTTTATTACAATGCATAAGCCTCGAAAATGGTTCTATCATTTAATTTTAGATTGGCTTGCTTTATGTAAATGTATGCTCGATTGTTTTCGAAACCTTAATTGCGGCAAGCTGGTAGATATAAATTTTAATGGTCATAACAACTTTTTATCCTTTCCTGTATATGAAATGATGTCACAGGAAAGAGGACATTACTAAGTCAAATGTGTATCACCAAAGAGAAATATTTATCGCAGATCAATAAGAAACAAAACAAAATCTATTAAATCTTTCTTTATTGGTTAATTATGTGTTTAGCATAAAATGCTCCTTGAACATTTGTTTTTATTTTTTAAGTTTCACAAGATGTTTACGGAATTATAGATGAAGAAGTTCACTTAATCACCACTACATTTAAGTTTGAGGGGATTTATGTCTCTAGTTCAGAAGGCCAATAAATATATAAAGAGATTTACACTTATGTCATAGACTTATCATTTATACTAAGATTTATGGTTTTAGTCTTAGGTTTAAAATAATTTGTTGAGAACTTCATTTGTATATATCTATTGCTACATTTTTCAATGCATGGTTATAAACAAACTATATGTTGTAGTTATAACAGCTAAAATAAAGGAAATGTCTTCTTGAATGTTTAAATAGAATAAAATAAATTTCATGTCATAAGAAATCAAAAGTAAAGGTTCAGTAAACATGCATGATAATTTTTATGGTCTTAAATACAACACTATTATGAAAATTTTTCCATGCCTTGAGCTCAAAGTATAGTGCCTATCTTTATTTAAAAGATTTCTTGATTTTTAAAGCAAAGGGACACTTCCACCTTGTGTCCATTGTTTTGAATTTGTGAGGTTTTAAAATAATTCAAACCTTGATTGCATTTATTTATGCAATCAACCATTGTAAGTGTTCAAACTGTAATCACCTCTTATGAATGTGTGAAAAATAGCAAGTTGTTAAAAATTAAATCTGGGTAATTATGTGTGTGTTTCTTATTTATAATAGCCTCAAAAGAGTTTGATGGATCTAACTGCTAGAAGGATGTATGCATTTGGCTCAATAAAATAATGAGATAAGACAAATGTTTAATGAGTTGGATGAATGCAAGAATGGATGCTTGGTGAAGTGATGTATTTCACAATGAATTCTAAAAATTTTGGCATGTTTTGTATCAAATGTGTAAGGCCTGATTTGTATAGTTGATTATGCTCTTTGACTAATGGTACTTTTAGTTGAAATTTTGCAACATTTTCACCTCTTTTTCTATCATTTCAATTTAGATTTGACTTTCATCATGTAAATGTTTGCCTATGCTCATTGTTTTACAAAGGCCTTCATGGTGATACGAATGCCTTCATGGTGAAATACTGAGAGAGTCTTTCTTTATATTATGTCAGTATTAATTTTTAAATTATGAATGTTTAATGTATTATTCAATTTTTGATGTTTTTTATATTTTTTAAAAACAATATTTAAGCAATCACACTATTAAAGCTGATTGATATATCGAAATAGATTCTATTCTTTTTAAAAGGTAAAAAATAAAGCAATGGATTGTACGCCAACCATCTTCTGTAATGTGGTTGTCCTAGACTCAACTTTCTAATAAATTCCAGTATTTAAAGAGGTGGGCTTAGTTCACTGCAATATGTTGGAGAAGTATAACTTAGAGCTCAAAGTGGAGTAGTTTGAATTTCAATAAGAAAAACATTCAAAATAGTATTTAGTACAGGAAAAATTTTCGAGCATCTATAATACTAAGTCTATTATGGACGCATGATAAACCTCAAACTAAAGTGATTCTACATTGATTCACATTATTTATTTTTATAAATGATCATTATTTTAATTTTGTTTTTCACAAATGTTTTAATAATTTAATATATATATTTGAAAATGAAATAAAAATGGTTTGAGTACCATAATGAAATTAAATGTAAAATTTGAGATGTTTGCAAATATATTCATAACACTTAGCATAATGGCTCACATGTCTACCATTTATTTCTACAAAATTCATAACACAATTTATGAAAGATGGCCCCTAAATAATCTTCCGAATTCTTAATTTTTTTCACTCTGATTAAGGTAAGGTGACGATCTGTTATTTTGCGTTATCTTTTATGGCGTCTTGTACTTTCTAGACGGAAGGAGCTTCTCTCTTAGATCTACCGGGTCGATCTCACCGAAGTGGTCTTCTGGAATCCAGTCGCCGGTCGCTGGATCTCTCATCCAGAAAGCCTTTTCTTCCTTTTGCACAGGTTCTGCCGCTTTTGAATGCTGCTGCGACCCCACCGGCTGTCCTCCCACCGACGTTGCATAACTTGTCAATTCCCTGCATCAAACCAAGCCAGAATTATATGTTGAGGTTTCTTTATAGTTTCCTTCTGAAATGAACACAAAACCAACGAGCACTACCGGAAACATAACAAAACACACAATACGACTGTTTCATTAAAAAGGTTAGAGAAAGTGAAAGTGCATACCGAGTTAGAGTCTTGCCAATGTTGGTTAAAACAGATCTGCTATAAGATAATTTATTACCAGGCACGAACTTTACCATCCTGAAACCGAAAAGAAACTGGAAATAGATGTAGCGTGTATCGCAAGCAAAAACAGGAGAAAGCCAATATCTGTCTTTCGAGTTCAGAGGGAGAGTGTGTTGTTCGATCGTTTTGAGGTAGACTTTGCCTCGGATGCGCTTAGAAGTTGGTTTCATTTCCATAGCATTCATGAGTAGTTACTTATTCTGGTTTAGTTTGTTTTAAGGTCAAGATTTTGTTTGATACCATGGATAATGCCGGCCTCTTCATAATGCCCACTGTATAGGTATGGGGGTGTTTCTTATCTGAGCATTATATTGATATAGGGCAAGGCATTTTAACCCATGCTAAGAATTATGAAAAGAGTCACACTTCCAATATATTGTTGAGAGATCTTATTTTTACTGGTTTTGGTCTATCTTAAGACTACCTAAATTGATGTATTTTAAAAAACCATTCAAGTATACTTTGTTATGAAATTCACTTGTAAAAGCTATAAGATCATTAAAGTGCCAAGATATTATATACTTTCTTTAGTATGATACAGGGCATCCAAATTGTCATGTATATAATCAGATTTCAACCTCCACTCTATTTGGAGAAATCAAATGTTTAAGTCACATTAGTCCATTGGCCTGCTATTGAATACCTTGGCTTGCACTACAACTCTGTATGAGGTGGAAGCCTAATTTAACGTTTAGAAGTCTTTTGCAGCCATACACATGCACATGAATAACAGAAATGAACTAAAATGCATCCACAAGCTAGAGGACTGTGAATCTCTCTTTTATCCTCTAAAAGGAAATGAAAATAGAAGGAAGGTGGTATTCAATATGCAGTTAGCTTTAACATTGTGGAGAGGGCTATTCCTTTCTATTCTATTCTCTAGAATCAAATGAAAATACATAGAACTTGGTACTCAATATGGTTTTACATTTAACAGTGTGGCCAGAACTACTACTGCATGGCCTCCTAGTTCCTTGGTTAGGCTCTAATATTAACTCTAATTACTATTCCATGGCCTCCCTCCTTGGTTGTGCTCTCATATTAACTATCTAATTAATGCATAGCTATGGAACACTACAATACCATAAAATGGAACCCATTCCCTTCTAACTATCTCATATTCATCATTGCGAGAGAACCTTACAGAATTAGCTTCACTATCTCTAGACTCATCAAATCCTTATTAGGGTTAGTATTTTAGATCCTTCACGTTGTTCTCAGTGCACATGACTAGTTCCACATTTGTGGGAAATGGTAGAGGGAATTCAATTCACTCACTTCCCTTGTTTTCAAGTGCATAGGTGTATTTGGGAAATGCATAACTTCCTCACCGAATGTCATTGTGGAGATACTTGCATAGTTGGAAGGTTCTTTATGTGTAGTATATCGAATTTTTGTCTTCAATGTAGTCTAGAAAAAAAGTGTCCAACTCAAGCTATAGAAACCCATCTAGAAAGTTTCCTAAGGTCTTTTGTTCCAATCCTAGAAAAAGGGACATGCACTCGATATAGTCTAGACAAAAGGTGTCCAACTCAAGCTCTAGAAACAGATCTAGAAAGTTTCCTAAGGTCTTTTGTTCCAATCCTGGAAAAAGGGACATGCCCCAAGAACTGGGAGATACATCTCAATTCATCAGGTCATTCCTCCAAGAAATCACCGAAAGAGGTCACAAATTATATATTGCATCAATTGTCGGGTCATTGCTTCTTAAATTGTATATATAGAGAAACTTGTGATGTCCACTCAATTTAACTATGGATTTGGATTATGTTGCATTGTGTCTAGTGTGGATAATATTTTGTTCCCTAGGATTATATTCAATTTCAATAGTGGCCCACACACTATATTGCTTTACATTTCTTGAACAAAATAGATTCCCATCGTAAAGTTTTAATACATTACCATACAGAGGTTGTACCGATACTCCAACATTTGGTTCGGTGTTGGTAGAGCTTAAAACATTCCAATCAAATTATTTTTTCCCTCTTTCCAAGCCCCTAACAATAGTATTTTAGGGAATATGCATATGTCTAGAATTAGAGGAGAGGGCATTCTATCAACCACAACTAAATTCATGTTTAACGAAAATTATGTCTCTATTTTTTAACAGGGTTACATAGAAAAAGAAACTCCCACTAGTTGTCGTTGCTAATAGTATATATGTATTTAATGTTAGATTGAAATAATTTGTAAAGAAATTAGTTTGTCCATGTCTATTGGTTATCTTGGTTCATGCATGGTTATGAAAAAAGAATATGTTTTAGTTCCAACCAACAAAAAAAAAATGGACATGTTTTTCATTGTTTAGATAGAATTATATCAAAATCTTCCCATATAAAATAAAAAATTATAGTTCAATAAACATATGAATAGGATTTGTATGAACCTTAATATACAGTACTACGAAATGTTTTTCATGCCTTGAGCTTGAGCTCAAGAGGTACAGTTTCTCATTTAGTAGCTTAAATCCCTTTAAGACAAGGTATATCTTTACTACATTTCTTTTTTTTCAAAATAGAGAGACATTTCAGCTATGTATTTCTTGTATTTAACGTGTGAAGATTAAAAAATACCAAACCTCCTTAATCATAGCTATATATAGTATCAATCATTATCCTTATTCAAATTATAATTCTCTTTTGAATGTGTGAACATTAACATGTTTTCAAAACATTAATTGGGAAGATCTGTGAGTAGTTTAATTATAACGATGTGACACAGAGTTTTGTGAAACAAATGTATAGGAGAATAAATGTATTTATATGAATAAAATAATGAAAGATGATGAATGCTTTGTGAATTGTAGGACATGTACTTTGGAGAATATTTTATCATTTAATTTTAGATTGGCTTGCTTTATGTAAATGTATGCTCGATTGTTTTTGAAACCTTAATTGTGGCATGCTGGTAGATATAAATTTCAATGATCATAACAAATTTTTATCCTTTACTGTATATGAAATGATGTCACAGGAAACAAGACATTACGACGTCAAATGTGTATCACCAAGGAGAAATAATTATCGCAGATCAACAAGAAACAAAACAAAATCTATTAAATCTTTCTTTATTGGTTAATTATGCGTTTAGCATAAAATGCTCCTTGAACATTTGTTTTTATTTTTCAAGTTTCACAAGATGTTTATGGAATTATAGATGAAGGAGTTCACTTAATCACCACGACATTTAAGTCTGAGGGGATTTATGTCTCTAGTTCAGAAGGCCAATTTATATATAAAGAGATTTACACTTATGTCATAGACTTATCATTAATACTAAGATTTATGGTTTTAGTCTTAGGTTTAAAATAATTTGTTGAGAAATTCATTTGTATATATCTATTGCTACCTTTTTCAGTGCATGGTTATAAAGAAACTATATGTTGTAGTTATAACAGCTAAAATAAAGGAAATGTCTTCTTGAATGTTTAAATAGAATAAAATAAATTTCATGTCATAATAAATCAAACTTAAAGGTTTAGTAAACACATGCATGATAATTTTTATGGTCTTAAATACAACACTATTATGAAACGTTTTTCATGCCTTGAGCTCAAACTATAGTGCCTATCTTTATTTAAAAGATTACATGTTTTTTAAAGCAAAGGGACACTTCCACCTTGTGTCCTTTGTTTTGAATTTGTGAGGTTTTAAAATAATTCAAACCTTGATCGCATTTATCTATTCAATCAACCATTGTAAGTGTTCAAACTGTAATCACCTCTTATGAATGTGTGAAAAATAGCAAGTTGTTAAAAATTAAATCTCGGTAATTATGTGTGTGTTACTTATTTATAATAGCCTCAAAAGAGTTTGATGGATCTAACTCCTAGAAGGATGTATGCATTTGGCTCAATAAAATAATGAGATAAGACAAATGTTTAATGAGTTGGATGAATGCAAGAATGGATGCTTGGTGAAGTGATGTCTTTCACAATGAATTCTAAAAATTGTGGCATGTTTTGTATCAAATCTGTAAGGCCTGATTTGTATAGTTGATTATGCTGTTTGACTAATGGTACTTTTAGTTGAAATTTTGCATCATTTTCACCTCTGATTCTATCATTGCAATTTAGATTTGACTTTCATCATGTAAATGTTTGTGTATGCTCATTGTTTTACAAAGGCCTTCATGGTGATACGAAGGCCTTCATGTTGAAATAATGATAGAGTCTTTCTTTATATTATGTCAGTCTTAATTTTTAAATTATGAATGTTTAATGTATTATTCAATTTTTGATGTTTTTTATATTTTTTAAAAACAATATTTACACAATCACAATATTAAAGATGATTGATATATCGAAATAGATTCTATTCTTTTTAAAAGGTAAAAAACAAACCAATGGATTGTATGCCAACCATCTTCTATAATGTAGTTGTCCTAGAGTCAACTTTCTAATAAATTCCAGTATTTAAAGAGGTGGGCTTCTTTCACTGCAATATGTTGGAGAAGTGTTACTCAAAGCTCAAAGTGGAAAATTATGTCTCTATTTTTTAATAAGGTTACATAGAAAAAGAAACTCCCACTAGTTGTCATTGCTAATATTATATATGTATTTAATGTTAGATTGAAATAATTTGTAAAGAAATTAGTTTGTACATGTCTATTGGTTATCTTGGTTCATGCATGGTTATGAAAAAAGAATATGTTTTAGTTCCAACCAACAAAAAAAAATGGACATGTTTTTCATTGTTTAGATAGAATTAAATCAAAATCTTCCCATATAAAATAAAAAATTATAGTTCAATAAACATATGAAAAGGATTTGTATGAACCTTAATATACAGTACTACGAAATGTTTTTCATGCCTTGAGCTTGAGCTCAAGAGGTATAGTTTCTCATTTAGTAGCTTAAATCCCTTTAAGACAAGGTATTTCTTTACTACATTTCAGTTTTTTCAAAATAGAGAGACATTTAAGCTATGTATTTCTTGTATTTAACGTGTGAACATTAAAAAAAGACCTAGTCAAAGAAAAAGGAGAGCATACTGTGTAGGCAGGATGCTGCTGAGTATGCTGGGCAAGAGGACTCTGCAGAGAGTACTTGCTGTGGGGGAAGATCGCCATGTATGATCGAATCTTTGAGTCCTGTAGTTAGGGGTTGTGGCTCTCTTCTCGGAGGTTTGGATTGGGGGTGACTAGAAGGCAAGGGAGCTGAACCTAGTCTACGGCTGGGAGGAACATGGTTGTTTCCACTTTAGTCGGCGCAGCAGATCCACAGGTTTGGTGTATCAGTGAAGAAATTTATTTTGTTCTGTCTAATGTGTAAACGTTGATCTTATATCCTGTTATGTAGAAGAAATCTCTAAATGTTTATTTTATTTCCTCTTATGTAGAAGAAAGTTGTAACTGTTTATTTTATATCCTGTTATGTAGAAGGAAGCTGTAAATGTTTATCTTATATCATGTTATCTATAAGAGAGCTAACCTGGATATGCTGGGATAGAATTCATTTTTATTATGTAAAAACGAGCAGGAAAAATCCTGATGCAAATGATTATGTAGATTTACGTGTATTCTGTTTGGTTGGGTTTGGATTAACGGAATCTTATTTCCTTTTTTAACTGTTTTTCTTGCGGGACGTTCGGTATCAAAAGGGGTACCAAAAGGCCAAGTGCAACTGGGCAATTTTTTTTTAGAGCAAATCAAGAACTCGTAGGAAGAAAAAACTAGAAAAGTCGATAATAACTATGTAAATTTTTTTTTTATGGTAGCGCCTCATACTAGCCATGTGTAGAGGCAACTTTAATGGCTCGCTTTTACCTTTTATCTTTTATGAGCTTTTTAGATGCATCAAAGAGTAAACATGTAAAATGTGTGATCTGAACTTGAATATATGAAAAACCTAATATATATGAGGTAACTCTATGCGATATCTAAGTAAACGTTTGACTATTAATAAATTAAATAGTGAAAAAAAAAACATTATAATATACATTGAAATATAAAATGGCTAAACCCTAACCGTAGTATCCTTACACTAAAAAATGAACATTGCCAACTTCTCCAAACTGGTTTAAAACATATTACGGATGAAAATGTCCGTTCACGGTCTAATTTAAACAGAGTGAAGTTATTTTTCAGGTCCCACTGTCTGCGTGGGATTGCTCCGATGTTTTTCCTCTGCAAAACTCAGGACGTTTTCGTGTAATACCCACCCGCAACTACGATTCAACGATAATATGTGTAGGGTTTGTAAGCTGTGGTGACCAATGCGACTCTCGTTTTCATTCTATTGGAAAAACAACTCTTAAATGTAACTCGCCTGGTTTTTCGCTTGTTGGCACCGGGCTTAAATAGGATTCCTTAAAGGCTTAAGACTACCCTCGATTTGCAGACACGAAAATCCTCCTAAATCGTTAAACATGGTAGGGTTTGGAGACTCTTCGAACCAAACGATTCGATAGGAGATCGGTGACTACTTAAAACTTTAACAACATAAAATTTAAGAACTTCAATATCAGTATTCTTCTTACAGCAAACATTAATGGAGGCAGCGACATCATTGGGTCGCCTTAGACAGCACTTAAACCATTAAAAGAACAAGAATTAAACAATCGTAAAAAAAAATAGTCCATTCTTTTACACGGAAATAATTAAAGACAGAGAGTTCCATTTCCTTAGCCGAACCTCGGTCCTCAGCTTAAGGCCATTAATTAAAAAAGGGTGCCTTATAGTAAGGAGGGCTCACAGCCGTCCGCCAGTCTCAAGCCTTACCACAGTGAAGGAGACGTTACTTTAAGCTAGTCTGCCACGACGTGGCGTGGGCGCGATGCACCTCCAGAAACCCCAAACTTATTCCTTACAAGCAGACACAAGAAGAAAAACCCCTCTCACGGACAAACCATAGGTCAACAGACGTCACCACAAAGGATGATAACATCACTTACCTGAACTGCCACCCACCCGAGCTACCCCTTTCCCGCTCCGGATACCTGCGAGAAATTTACACGGGTTAAATCCCTTTAAGGAAGAAAGTGCAAGCATGAAAATAGAAACGCAGGTAGCCGAAGCAAAGACCATCTTACCTGAGGCGATAGGGTTCAGGCTATGAGCTCCTGTGCCACTTCCCCCTTCTGAAAAACCCCAGAGGAGTTTTTGCACCATCTCCCATGCGTAAGGCTTTTCATCCTTCCAAAAGCCGCGAAGTACTGGTTCTTTAAGAAGCATAGTGAAAGCATGTGTACCATGCCAGGGCGACACCTCACCATAGACTGTGTGAATTTATGAGCTGCAAGTCTTGTAATCATCACGTTTTGATGGAGGCAAGAAAATTCTGAGCCATGCTGGATACCCCTCTTGTGCTTCACCACTTTCAGGTGGAAGAATCTCAACCATCACCGTGGCCCATGATAGCAGGATCGCAGACAGCGTGGAACTCTTCTTGGGAACCTTGCGTCAGCCATAACACTTGCTGTGATTTTTTTTAAAACTTTGGATAGGGACTGTAAGGTCCGTTTCATTCAAAATAAAAAGCACCGCGTTTGGACTTTGGGTTAAACCCACAATACCGTAGGTAGGTGGCATGCAAACCTTCCCTTGGGGTGAGCATATTGCTTGGACCATGGTAGTCCCTTGTTTCTTTTGCTTAAACTTCGGACCCTTGTTTTGTTGGTTGGACTTGCCTTTAGAAATTTTGGCCCTTAGGAGTGCTTGGTGCCAAGCCCAGTTGAAGCACCTGCCATTCGCCCTTTAAACATTTTAATATTGTATGTGGTTATATTTTTTTTATGAGGAGAATGAAGACAGAATTAATTCTTTCAACCGAAAACACAATTTCTTATTCATGCTTTTATTTTGGCCCGACTTAAGGATAGATTCGGCTTGCAGGAAGGAATTAATGACTACTAAACCTTGACCGTAGTGACCATTTAACGCCTGAACAATCGCCAGGTTTTGATTAGCATCAAATTTTTCCTGAGAGGTGCAACGGCAAGGATATATTTAGAAAATCTGGTTGAAATGAGGAGAGAGCATGGTCTCCCCATTAAATAAGCAATTTATTTATATGAAGGAGGAGGGAACTGGAAAAAAACACACACCAGCTCGGCATCTCAATGAGAATTTTGTTTTGTGTGAGGTGGAAAAACTTAGTGACGGACAAGGGTTGTTAGCGGGAGTATCTTGGGCGTTGCCAAGAGATACCTCTATGACATTGATGAAGTTATGCTGCACCTGAAGCATGAATGCTTGGCCGGGAATAAGCCTTACCCATAACGATGTACAGAGGAATAACGGCCGCCTGGAACCTGCGATTTGTGGAAGGTATGACAAAAGTTTCATTTGGATATGTGTAGTATATATTTTATATACAGCAAGTACTCTGTATTTCAGTTTTGGGGATCCCATCTTATAGATCTCGGATCGCATACCCTAGAAGGTGACTCGCAACCATAACAGCTGAACTTTTACAGCGTCCCCAAGAGACCTTCATTGGAAGAGTATAGCGTAGTTCTCATGACCTGATTAAATCTAGCACATTGAATGTGGCCAGCGCCCTAGCTCTAAATAGTGACATGAAATCCCTTCAATTTAAATTCTGATCAGACATCGAGTTGTTTTGTGCCTGCGTTTTCGATTTATTCCTCGCTGTTTATTGGACGTGGTAGGGTACAGTAGATCGATGTCACCCTTTGAAGCTCCATTACAGACTGGTTAAGTCGTATGGCGTCCTTTCTCATTTGAAACTTCCAGGTTCCTTAATGTTCCTGGTTCTCTAATTATCCTTTTCTGGTAGAGATAAAAATTATGATGATCATGAGAGTTTGATTTAATGTTATTACTCGTTCTTTGCTTGGAAGAGGCACAGCCTTGAAGGAAATATGGTTTCGTTAGCTTTGCGTAGTTTCCTTGTATACATGCTGCCTTTGTTCACCTTGAACTATCACATCCATCACGAAACCACATCTCGGCACATACCCTAGTCTCTCCACCGATATTTCACTGGATTTAGTCAGAAATTTCGATGGGTGGTTTCTCAGAGTTGCGTGTTGCCTAAAAACCGAGCCATTGTAGGTTATGGTGCTCGGATTGTGTTGATTGCTATATTTCTAAGAGATGTATTTTTTCCCAAAAAGGAAAAAAACCGAATCATAGTGCGTTATGGTGTTTTCGATTTGGGTTTAGCATTTGTCAGTTTTCTGGAGACGCGTTTTGCATATGAATTTCAATTCCAGTACTGAGTTTTCAATCTGACCTCCTTGGTTTAATTTTTGCAAGCCTGCATGTGCATTATGCTTTTGGAATGATTGAATATGACTCCATGGTTTTGCTTTTGAAACTATTGCTTTTAAATTCTCAGTGTTATTCCATGGGAGTAAATGCAATTTTGGAGTATGATATGCGATTTGGGCATATTCACACCTGTGTGTATTTGTCTTCCTGTTGTGTGGCTGATTTCTCATAGCATTATGAGACTGCCTTCCGAGTTAGACTTGGAAATAAAATCGTTGTTAGGGGATTAGCGATTGCAGAAAATGCTGGTAGGGTTTAGATCTGGTAAATATTATTGTTTTAAATAAATGAATCACTGCAAGGAGTTTACTATTTCCTCATTATTACAGATCTGATCTAGATTGCCAGTGTATGACGTTGATTTCCTGCTATGTATATGGATAGAGAAACGTTTGAATTTCTTGATGGGATCTAGGGTTTAATTTCTGAACAAATTATAAAGAATGATGGTAAGAGGTATTACCTTATGAATTGAATATTGTTTAAAAATGATTGAGTTGGGTGATAGCATTTTCTTAAGGCTGAATTATTGCCTGGGGAATATATATAGATATATAACCGTGTGAGTATATTAATCCATGTGCCTACTCAAGTATGGGAATGCGAAATCAATTTATATGGGAATGTGAGTTAAATTTGTAGGATTCATTACTCTGTGCCTACAGGAATGGATGCTTGAAAATTAATAACTATAACAACTACAGATATTGTGCCTTATATGGTAAAGAGACAAATTGTAGTACCGCTGCTAGTATGGTTTGCATTGTACATTGTTAGGATTTCATTATTCATTTTGGTTTACAACCAAGTTTCTCATGTGTCTAAGGTACTGTAAATGATTTTACAAGCTGTCATAAAGAAAGGCAATTTTCAGTTGCAAGTATCTCTGTGAAGAGATTTGAGGCAAGGTAAACCGGCCATGAATGCGGTTGTACCATGAAAATGTAATTACTCTCTAATAAGAAATAAAGGAAAGCAAATTGGTGGACGTAGCCTCGTGGATGAGGTGAACCACGTGAATTGTTTTCTTGTCTTTGGTTACCTTGGTTACCTTAGATATCGTTTTATGTTTTAGTGTATGCTCAATGCTTAACAATGTTTAATGTTGGGTGCATGGGTTATGAATTACCTTTTGAATGGCGTGTAAGGTTTTCTCTGATTTTGTGGTAGGTAGGGTATCTTCCAATTATGTGATTTTTATACTCAAGAGTTTAACATGATGTGTTGTGGATAGTGTACAAGGAAAAATGTTAATTCCCATATCACCAAATTGCACTGAGATATACAAAGTTCATTAAAATAATCGTGTGATCCCTTTTCAGATTAAAGTCTCAATAACCAAGAGTCGAGTTAAGGGGGTATTAAGAACTCAGATTTAATCCTTCATGTACTTGCATAATACTTAATGGTGTGTCATAACATCATCTATTGAGTGGCTTAGCATGTAGAAAACTAAATCAGAAATAAGATATGGCAATTTGAGAAGTGGGCAGATTCCTCCTAGTGGAGCTTATACTAATTGGTTGATAAATACTAATTAATATCTGTCTCATGGCTGACACTTCACTAAGACCATTTATTATAGGTATTACACTAACACTCTTCAAGGAATTTTTTGTACATGTGATCCTGTGGTTGCCAACGGAAGGTAATACTGTAAAAGAAAATAAAATTGTCACTGTTAACTTACTATTTTGTGGATTGCTTAACAAGTCATTTTGGGGCATTATGAAGATGACATGTTGAGAATTACTCTAAAAAGGAATTCTTAAATTGATTATTTTTTCTTTCATGTACATGGTTCTGACATATTAGATATGAAATCTCCTGTAAAGTTTTTCGCTAAGAGGTTGGACCCATTTGTAGTACTAAAAAAACAAAAATTTCCCCTTTTTCCGCACTCATTACCAGCAAGGGCTAAGAGGGACACTACAGGTGAATTCAAGAAGATCAAACCCACTAGTTTCGACCGGGATTCTAAGACAGGAGAAGAAGCAGAGGCATGGCTGTTGGACATCAAGAAGTATTTTCAGATCTACAACTATTCGAGTAACATGAAAGTCTGAATGGAAATTTATAATCTCATGGGAAAGGCTAGTATTTGGTGGCAGGACCTCAAGATCTCACAGGGACTCAAGGAAAAGACTATGGAGTGGGAAGAATTCAAAAGATTGTTTAAAAAATAGTACTTATCCGAGAATTACTATGAAAGGAAAACTAAATAATTCTACGAGTTAAGACTCGGCTCGATGAACATGGAAGAGCTCATTAACAAATTCTTGGACCTACTAAGGTTTGTACCCTATATTAAGGAAGAAAAGGTGAAGGTACAGAGATTCCTAAGCTACTTGCCGCAGGCCTACAAGGACAGGATCGAATTCGACAACCCTAAGACTCTGGATGAGGTACTAAGGAAAGCCCGACTGTGTTATGAGCAGTACAAGCAGCGGAACAACTCATTCAGAACATGGAAAGATAGGAAACCTGAAAGGTTCAGCCAGCAGAAAAGGGGTTCAGACCATCACCATACAAGAACAACCAGAGAAATACCCCAGGAGGCCCTTACACTAAAAGCGGACCACCATCGCCAAGATACGAAAAACCAGCCAGTCTGGGGGTGAAAGGGACTGACGGGGCACCCAGAGAAACCCTGACCTGCTGGGAGTGTGATGGACCCCATCTGAAGAGACATTCCCCACGCCTCACGGGGGCCAGTAATACCTTGCAAAGCATACAAGAAGCATCGACAGTTGGAGAAATTGGCAGGATTTTGCACTGCATTAATGTGGCCTTAGAAGACTGACAAGCTGACCATCACTCTACTATAGTGGAAATCGAAGGTATTGTTTTGAACCATGCTATATCTGTGTTAATTGATCTAGGAGCTACGTTGAGTTACATTTCTCCAAGTACAGTGGAACTCTGCCAACTAGCTAGAGAAAAATATGTAAGACCATGGTGGGTTCATTTGGCCACCGAGGCAAAAAGGAAGGTAACAGATTGTGTTTCTAACTACGAAATTCAGTTGCAGGACCATAAAACTAAAATTGACCTGAATATCTTACCCTTGGGATCATACGACATGATCATTGGAATGGATTGGTTATAAAAGAACAAGGTAGTACTGAACTGTTATGAAAAGACCTTTACCTACATTGACGAAGACCAAGTCCTTCGAACAGTAAGAGGGTTGCCCAAACCTGTCTCGGTAAGACAAATTTCAGCCATGCAGCTAAAGAAATGCCTAAAGAAAGGCTGTAAACTCTTTGCTGTTAAGGTTACCAACTTGCTCCTAAACGAAAACTAGACCTCTCTAAAGAAACACCCAGTCGTAGAGGAGTTTCTTGATGTGTTCCCTGAGGAGATACCCGGCTTGCCCCGTTGAAGGGAGATTGATTTCTCTATCAAGTTACTACCTGGATCCGCACCAGTGTCAAAGGTGCCTTATCAGATGATCATTCTAGAGATATCTGAACTAAAGATTCAGTTGCAGGAACTGCTGGAAAAGGGGTACATTAGACCTAGTGTGTCCCCCTGGGGTGCACCGGTCTTGTTTGTTAAAAAGAAGGATGGGACCTTAAGACTCTATATTGACTACCGACACCTAAACAAGCTAACCATAAAGAACAAGTATCCCCTGCCTAAAATCAATGACTTGTTCGATCAAGTAGGAGGGGCAAGGGTATTTTCTAAGCTGTACTTACGTTCTGGCTACCATCAGATCCGTATAAAGGGTGAGGACATAAACAAAACCTCTTTCAGAAACCGCTATGGACATTACGAATTTCTAGTAATCCCTTTTGGCTTAACCAATGCCCCTGCCACTTTCATGTGCCTGATGAATGGCATATTTAACAAGTATATCGATCAGTTTGTATTGATTTTCATCGATGACATCTTGATTTATTCTAAAAACCAAGAAGAGCATCAGCATCATTTAAGGACAGTATTGCAGACCCTAAGGGAGCACCAATTGTATGCCAAATTGGAAAAGTGTGAATTATTTAAGACTGAAATCCAGTACTTGGGACATGTCATATCCGAGGAAGGAATTGCAATGGACCCCAAGAAAATTCCAGCCATATCCAATTGGCTAGTACCCAGGGACGTGGCTGATATCTGGTCATTTATGGGACTCACCGGCTATTATAGGAGATTTATAGAGGGGTTTTCCAAAATTTCTTACCCCATTACTTCCTTACAGAAGAAGGGGGTGAAGTTCATTTCGACCTCCAGATGTCAAGAAATATTTGACCAACTTAAAGAGTTACTGAGTGGTTACTCACTAGGGCCCTAGTCATAAAGGTAGCTAATCCCCTTAAAAACTACACTTTATGTAGTGATTCCAGTTTAGAAGGAGTAGGAGGGGTGTTATCCCAAGAAGGACATGTGTTCTGTTATGAATCATGCAAGTTGAAAGAACATGAATGTAATTATGTGGTCCATGACTTAGAATTGGCCGCGGTGGTGCATGCCCTAAAAATGTGGCGGCACTACCTGCTGGGAAGGAAATTTCTGCTACTAACAGATAACACATGTGTGAAAAACTTATTCACACTGTCTGGACTAAACGCTTGACAGGCAAGGTGGTTGGCCTTCCTCAGCGAGTTCGACTTCGAGGTAAAGCACATAAAAGGTAAGGACAATAAGGTTGTCGATGCCTTGAGTCAAAGGACTCATGTTATTAGTAAGTTAACCTCAAGCCAGCCCAGGAGTGACCTCTTGGACAGGGTCAAGGAAGCAAGCACTCAGGACAGTAACTATATTGAATTACTCAGTAAGATACAGAATCCCGAGATAAAACTGGACAGGGCAGCTTTTAAGATTGACGAAAAAGGTTTTATTTGGTTTAAGGATAGGTTGTACATACATAATGTGTTAGAAGTCAAATTGTAATATACCCCTCATACCTTAAAGCTATAATGTATTCAAGAAGTATGCAAAGTAAAATTTTAGTAATATTTTCAACAATTAAAAACATTTATACTGCATTCATAACCATCATATAAACAAAGAAATAATTCAGCACAACAAAATAACACAAATGAGACAACCATCTTCACGTGGTTCACCTCGTCCACGAGGCTACATCCACCAATCTATTTGTTCTTTTATTTCTTTATAAAAAATAGAGTGCTTACAAAAATCATGGCTCAATCATGGCCGTTTTCATCTTACCTCAAGGCTCTTCGTAGAGAGACACTTGTAACTCAACAGCCCTCCTTTATGACCCTTACAATCGGCTCATAGAATAAATCATTAACAGTCCCTTTGAACTTGAAATAATGCTCATATACTAAATCCTAACAATCTTATGATATAACAATATTACTAGGGTCCCTTCACCATATGAAATATGCCATATGTTGTTTTTGTATTTGTTATTTTTATTTATCTTCAAGCATCTATTTTTTAAACAGAACAAAACTTTATAAATTCTGCAATCAAAGTCCTATGTCCATATTTTGCATTAAGCGAGCTATTCCCCATATTTGAGTATCTCTTGGAAATTCTTATGCATTACTATTCGCCATATCTGAGTATCTCCTGGAAATTCTTATGCATTATGTTGTCCCTTAAACAAGCCATATGCACTAAAGTAGTCCTATAAAACGTTCCTTCTTCGGATCTATACACCAACCCAGCACAGGCTTTGGATCTACAATATTCAGACTCTAAAAAACACTTCTCAAGCAAATACTTACACAAAATCGCAGACCCAGGTCCGTAGCTATGAAATAAAAAAATAAAGGGTTTTCCCCAATCGCTGAATTTACTTCATAAGTTTACCAGATCGAACACACAAGGTACGGGAAAGCAGAATGCTGGATCTTAAGGAGAAGCATCTTACCGATGTCAAACAAAATCTGCAAAGGGAGAATGCACAACTGTTTTCCTTCATAGTTCACAGAACGTACAGCCAGGGGGATTTGCAGAGAAAAAGCGGGGGCGAGGCAAGCACTGCCGAACAAAAACAACCACACAAGGGTACTGGAACAGTACATGCTCCGGATTCAAATTCCGGCAGGTTGTAGGGAAAGCAAAAATGCGCTAAGAGAATCTAAGCTAGATTTCTGCTGGTTTAGCGCTTCTATAAAAAATCAAAAGGATGGAGTTACTACTTGTTGTCCATCATCTTACTACCGGCCGAGTTTTTATGTATGCTCTAGCTGTATTAAAATGATCTCCAAAATCTATATCCAATGCAGGCAATTTGTGGACAAAACAAATCGCAGGTACAAAAAAACTACCTCCCGGTCTCTTCATATCAGAACAAGACATGCATGTCTAGCGACTCTTCTCCTAAGGCGTAGCTAGGTTAGACATTTGTGTATATCGATTCCAGATCTACCTTGACAATCATGCATGATAATATTAAACACAACCAGGTTAACGTCAGGCTTGGAAGCCGATATAGAAAATGGATCTTGCATCTTTAGTGATAAATCTATCATATAAAAAGGTAAAGCATAGCCGTGTTATGGAAATACTTACCCAGTTCAGATAGCCTTCTTAGAGTTTAAACACAAAAAAAGGTACCCCAGATTGAAGAGCTTGATCCATATTTTTAATCCGCCCACCTCAAGGTATGGTACTCTTGCTTCCAGCTTCCAATTGACTTCCATAGCTAGATGGAAACCCTCCCATCCAGCCATACTCTCCTTCATTCCTACCGAGCTTCCCCCCTGAGACGCAGGAATCCCTCCTCCTCAAATACACTTCCCTCCTCTGGGAAAAAGCTGACCTCTTTCCCTATATCACACGCCTATATGCCCCCCTGTTCTCTCCCCTTTTCGCCTTTTGTAACCTACCAAATCACCTAAAAGAAAACGAATCTCTCCCTGAAGTGCGCCTAACTTTCCAGAAAATCACGGCAGAAAAACTGCCATAGCTTTTGCTAAGCCAGGTCTCCGTCAATCTAGCTGTCAAAAGCATTGCCTCCAGCACATGCGTCCAATCCCCTAATAAACTTTTCTGACATATTTCCATTTGATAGCATAATTTTCTTAAATAACACATGTCCGTTGCACACTTTGAAAATCTTGTGGTGGGGAGGACCAAATTACCTCTCGTTTTTCATAGAAGGAAAACATTCCTTTCATGGTGAAATTATCCTTTTAATTATAAGTTATAGGTAATTATTTTCTTCACTAGGTAATAACCTTATATTAAGGATTACTTAAGTCGTTAAGGGGTCTTTAGTAAAATATAAGTACCCTATACTTTAATAATCATGCCTACCAATGTAGGCTTTCCCTTATCATAATTGATACACTATAATGCCTTTTACCACCATTCCTTCCATTATATATAATACCGTTATATACATATGTATAATATACACATGTGTGGAATAATTGTCCTCTCACTATATTTACTGTTCTTTCATATATGTTATATATCTCTAATTCTTTGAATTATTTTGTTGTTGGTTCTTTCTTTAACCCCCTCAACCCTCTCGTCCAGGTTACTAGGATTGAGTATTTTTCTAAGGCGTTATGAGTTGGGATGAGTTTTTATCCATTAGTTATCCCTTTGTTAAGTTGTGTCATTGCATTTTTATCATCTAAGTATTTTCAGTTAGACAGTTAACGTTTATAAGCCACAAGGTGTTGTCTTGGTGGGGCCTTGGCCTTGAACTCCTCACCGAGACGAGTACAATAATATGCAATATTACAAAATATTCCAGGGCATAGGAGAGGGATATTACATCCTTCCCCCCTAAAAGAAAGAACACCGTCCTCGGTGTTTCTTGTTTTTTTCAACAAATCTTTTATTCTTTTCTGGACTCATCTCTTCTTGGTTCGCCTTGCTCGGATCTCTCTTCCGGTTTTTCTTTTTTGATCCTTGTGGGTTCGTAGGACCTGCAAAAATCAGGTCTACCCAAATTTCACATAGATAAGAATCAATTCATCATGAACGTAATTAGCAAGTCTTTTGTAGCATCATAACTACAACTTAGTCTGTTCAGTAATTCATGTCCAAATCACCATTCAACTTAAACAAAATTCATAGATTCTTTTGCAATCTGCAATTTTCTATTGTTCATTGGTGCCATATTACCTAATTATTTTCCATAATGCAATTGATACATCAATAAAAACATGACTACAAGCATTGAAATCCCATTACATCAATAATGCCAATGCTAGAAAACCATTATACAATTTTTATAATCCACAATGGCTCCAATATATGCCTCTCAGTTCTATCTGTCAATTAATCAACATATTACCTCATCGGTACAAGTTTACCTGCAATGCACATACCTTTTTCTTTTTCTTTTTTTCTGCATTGTTCCTTTCTTTGGATGTCCTCCATCCCAGCACATTAAGTGCCAACAGTACTCCAAGTACCAATTCAAGCCACCCAACACAAGGACGATACCAACCCTTCGTGTATCTCCTCTGTGCTATTCACAGTGCTTTGTCATTATTCTTTTCTCTGGATGTTCCTTCATCCCCGCACATCAAGTACCAATTCAAGACACCCAACACAAGGACGATACCCTGTACCCCTCTTAGGCGTATCTCCTTTTTGTGCTCTTCAGGGTGCTTCACCAAGCTGAGGCAGTCCGTTCTCGCACACCTCCACAGTTCCTAGAGGTTATTCTCTTCACAGAGTCCCCCAACTCATGTGGCAATCTTCTAATGTGTGCAGAACGAGTGCTAACCACATGTCTTACATCTAGGCGTCCCCGGAATACATAATGGTCCCTTGCTGGCCCGGGGGAAAACAAGGTAGATTCTAACCACTACCTCCATCACCACTCCCTCTTCTGGTGATAACTTTATACACATGAGATTTAACTCATCATAGTCCTGGAGCTTTAACCTTTTTTATGGCCATAAATTTTCCATGCCTACAAGCATTCTATGGGTGTCAGTTTATCATATTGGGGATAACCCAAAATAATCAACTATCATAGTTTCCTAGTTTGCATTGATTTGAATTTCCATTCATGAAATATATAACCTTGTAAACCATACAGAAAGTTATTCCTTACTCCCCTTTTTATATACCATACTGCATGTCAATTGTAGCAATTGTCATAACATCGGTGAAACCTGCAAGGTTAGTATGTAGACATCATCCACCATTAGTTTACGAACAGCCGGATTATACAATTTGTTACCTCTAATGATAAAACAACCTCACCGGTGCATGTGTAAAGATAACTTAGAAACATAACAATTCATTATAGCATCATCAGCTTTTTAATTCATAACCTAAGTGAGTTGATCATTAATCTTACATGCTATGCCAAGTCATTCATTAAATCGTTTTAATGAACCTACCATACAGCCAGGCTTGTGGTGGATATGTGATTTTAAGATGCAGATAAATCTAACCTTTATACATTTGCCTTCATTGTAGCAAAGACTAACAGAGATAATAAAGAATTAGATGCAAAAAGTAAAGACTCTAAGCTCTATTCCATAGTAGCTAAACAATATGCAATTCCGAGAAAAGATTTAATGAAATTGTTACCGCTCCATAAACAATTATTTCTCATGCACAATAATTAAATCAATTCCATACTAACTAAATAATATTCAATTCCAAAAACCATTTAATGAAGTGGTTGCCGCTCAGTAAAGAATTACCTGCAATGCACAGTAATTAAATCGATTTCCAGAGCTTACCAATCTATGGCAGCAAAAAGAGAGCATCCAGCAAGCTATATTTCACCACTATGATCAATAAGACGTGAGCAATGTTTAAACAATGTACAGGTCTAGACTATAACGCAAAACAACTCAAATCGATCTTGCAGAGATCTTGTAAAAAGACTAACCTTCCACCCAAATCCCTTTTTTTTTTTAACAGTGTATTAACAAGAATAAACTTCAACTCACGATGGATATTTTGGGCATGTAGATAAACTTACCTTCAGACAACATGTAGACATTTTACCACCAGAACTGAAATCGTGGCTCATATATAAAATAAAACTCATTCAAACCAAGCATAATGCATGCTATCATTTGACTGCCAGGTCAGGATCCAAGACCAACGTTTAAACCATGAGCGAATCTCGGCTATAATTTGTTTACCAGAATTCAAAGGACACCGTGAGATAGAGTTCAAGCAACAGATCGATCTCTGGAATCGGGACACAGAGATTTTAAATAACGGTAAAAATCCATACTATAGAATGATCTTTAAATCATAATGTTTATGAGACTGAGTTCCGGCAAGCACATAACCCAACCGCTAGATCAATAGCGTTTTGTTAAAGTTATGAAATTACCAGTTTGGTATAACCAACAACATTTGACAAAACTACAAGGCAATTTCCAGCTTGAATTAATAACCAGTGCTTATGTCAAAGCTATCAGGTAGTTTCCAGATATTATAACGAGTGATTTTTAAATCTTTTGACAGTTTACATCTCCCAGTAAACGAAGGTAAACATGGCAATGTAAAAATCAAATGGTTACTATTTACCTCTTACAATTAGTTTTTAAGCCCTTTTATGTATCTTTTGTAATTAACCCTTAAAAATAAATGTTTTCAGCTGCTAATACCTCTCTCGTCGCTCATCTGGTTGTATTTTAAAGGTCGACGAGATAGCTAAGGTATGCTGGTAAGACTTTAAAAATAAACAGGACGGTTCTTATAGCGAATAAATATAGCTTCTATTTTCACCCTTTTTAGAATGTCCTTATCCAAATACCTTAGACCTTTATAATTTAATTATAAGAGAGAGTTTAATTATTAGACTCCCGGTTTGATACTACTATATAGCAGACTCCCAGTCGGTTGGAAATGGATAAAAGAAAAAAGATATTTGAAATCAGGTTGGTTTTACACCGCCCTTTGAATGATGTCTGTCCATAGAGTGGATTTTTATGCCCATGAATTAACATATTCTATATATATAATATATCCATCATTACACAATATCTACCATAACTCTCTTGGTTTTCTACCATCACAATATTTCCTTTAGATTTTTAAACTTTATTTTCCAGTTTCAACCTTTCCACTATAAGGCAGAGAGTACTAAACCTATCACGTAGGCTTTATTACCTTCAATAAGTTGCTTTCCTCTTCACACCTTTATCAACTTTTCACGAGAAAATGACCTGTTTTGGATTAATATTAGATTGTTTTGCTTTCAATCCTTTTCCATAGAAACCAGCTGATTCTCCAACATCTCAAAATTACGAGTGCAACTAACTATTACTTCAGGTAACTCGCTAAGTTGTTCAGATGATCCAACCTGTAACCACTTTGATCTCCTCAGTTACTTAAAAGCAATTTTCATATAATATTGAATGCATTCAAAAAGTCTGGCATACCCTAAAGGCACCTAACAACTAAAACTTTTATCAAGTTCCCCAAAAGTTACAAAATATGGCTTTCATGAGATACCCAAAACTGGTCTCAACCTCTAAGAAGCACATACGAATTATTAAACATAAGAAAACTCAATGATCTAAACATTATTAGCAATCTATTCAAGAGACCTGAAATTATTTAAATCCCAACTTTGCTTTAGGGCTGATGCACAATCATGGACTCCTTTAAGGACACTTTAGATGCCACATAATACTAGAATAAACGAAAAACTCTGATTTTAGGTGACAATTAGGGGTACTTCCTAACTTATTTGAAGATGAAGTAAAAAAATAAAAGATAGGTAATTGAATCGGCTTTCATAATATATAGGGTGTATGCAGAGAAAGTGTGTGAAAATGATTATAAAATTATTTTCCGTGAAAGTGGGTTTTCAAATTTTCAGCACATCTTAACATATATGTTTGTGTGGGTGCAGCAATATATGAGGTAAATGATGTCCATTTGAGATAAAATCCTGCAGACATATAAAGGACATATGGGCCTAGTGCAACACTATTTATTCGGAATTTTTCATGAATTATTTTTTTTATTATTAATTATTGAAGTCAGAAAAGCTTGAAATTAAAACTTTATGTGCGGGTCCAACACTTTAGGGGCAAAAATTAATGAAATCCTTGATTTATTAATAAAAGATCACAAAGCTTGATCTCGTCTAGTGCACCATATAGTTTTTGTGGGAAATGGTGATGGAAATCGAAAGTTATATAAGAAACAATCGATGTATGTATTCTCGAAAACTAACGTGTGTCATTTAGAAAAATAATTATAAATAAATAAAACATATTTTTGTAGGAAAAAATTATATATTCAGAATCGTCATTTCTTACTCTACAATATCGTACATTTTCATAAAAAAATATTGTGTATGTCATATCAAAATAGGGATCTAATCTGAGCATATTGATAGAGTTCTAAAAGACTTGAGCAATAGCCCTGGTTGATTTGTCCTAGCCATTAGGTTCGGTATTCTGAAGCTGCTTCCAAACCCAATGCCAAACCTTAATCCCGCCAAATATTTAAATTTTCAAATAATGCATATGCGATATAACACATATGCGATATGAATAATCCATAACGCATATGCGATATGGATCGCATATGCGTTATATCGCATATGCGTTATGGATTGTTCATATCGCATATGCGTTATATTGCATATGCGTTATATCGCATATGCGATATATAGAATTACATTTAGAGCTTATTTATGTGGTATGGATTCTAGATTTACATTCAGTACTAATTTATGATAAATTTTACACTAATTTATTTTTGTCCTAACGCATCATTGTTCACCACCCTCATCCTCATCATCATCATCACCACCCTCATCCTCATCATCATCATCATCACCCTCATCCTCATCTTCATCACCACCCTCATCCTCATCATCATCATCATCATCCTCGTACTCATCTTCATCATCATCATCATATAGTCATCATCCTCCTCCTCCTCCTCATCATCATCATTGTTCATCATCATCGTCATCACCATCACCCTCATCAGCTTC
>LPNX010341717.1:7326-75692 GCA_001517045.1 Pseudotsuga menziesii
TAAATGAAACTCTACAAGAGTTTTTGATGATGGAGTGTCATAATCCATGGATGAATTTGAAGAGGCAGTTAGATGCTTTTTACTAGTATGATTTTTGTAATTGAAACTCTAGAGGAGTTTTTGAATATTTATATGAACCATTTGTTCTTGTATGGTCTAATATATTATCTCATTATGAATCACATCATAATTTCTTTGTTTCTATATGGTTATAATGGTGAAATTATTAGAGAAATTTGTTTTTTCTTTAATATGCAATTTTCCAGAAAGTTGTAATTTATCTCTTCAAGAATTTTTCTTTTTTTCCAATTTAAGGTTGATTTAAAAGTTTTGTTAAACAACAATATGGGATGTTTAGTCCATGGCTCTATTTTTTACCCTAAAAAAAAAACGTGTATACTGGTATCAACACTTTTCTATTTGGGGGGTGTTTTTGGTGTTTTTTTTGCAAAAATCATCGTTTTTATGGGTAGAGTTCTCGTTCATAGTATATAGTTCTCGTTTCATAGTATAAGTGGTTCAAGGTAAAATCAGTGGGTAGAACCGACAAGTAAGTCGAAGTAAATTTAGTCGAGTGGAAAGATCAACTAAAATTTATAAACTTGTCTAGTCGGGAGATAGACAAGTTTCACCCTACAAGTGAAAAAGAAAAAGTGGTCAACATGAAAAGTGAAAATTAAATTTTAATATCGACTAAGCCCTAAACTTAAGTTTAGTTGAATTGGTTTTGGCTAACTTCGCTGAAAGCCCGAAACCCATAGAAAATTGTCGCTTAGTGGATTTGGATGTAAGTAGGAGAGTTAAATCTCCCAATTTATTCCATTACAAATCAACTGCAATTCAGACCACTCAGTCGCGCTGCGACAGATCGAACACCATCGCTTAGTGAATGGTGTGAAAAACAAGAAGCGGATACTGACCATTATCGCTATAAATATATGGGACTCGTAGTAATGGTTTGCAATTGAGAAAAGAAGAAAGAGAGTTGAGAAGAAGAGACAGGACAGACATTCATATGAATATGGATATGGAGACAATGAATATTCAAAACGAGAAGTTGGAATGTGCAAATTTGCACGCAGTGATTGTGCCATTTCCTTTGCAAAGTCATGTTAACGCTCTCATGAATTTGGCATAGCTACTGGCTATGCGTGGATTTTTCATTACTTTTGTCAACACTAAATGGATCCATAAACGCATGGTTGAATTTTCTGCAAGAGATGCAAATTCTCTTATTTCGCGAGTATCGAGAGGCGATCCTGCTCATCCAACCCAGAAATTTCGATTTCGATTTCTCTCAATTCTCGATGGCTTACCGCAGGACCATTGTCGCGGCTCCAACCTCGGCGAGTATTTTGTTGCACTGCAAAAATTGAGCTCCACATTAGAGAACCTCTTTCGCAGCAGCAGCGGCAGCAATGAGAAGAAATTTCCGGCTATCACATGCATCGTGACAGATTGAGTGATGTCTTGCACGGAGCAGGTTGCAACAAATATGAACGTGCCAAGGGTGATCTTCTGGCCTTTATGTGTTGCTCTCTCCATTACCCAGTGTTACGCTGCCCTTCTTTATTCTCACGGACATATTCCAGTTCGAAGTAAGCACGTCTCTAAACTCATGTCTTTCAACAATTTCTGTTTTGGTTTCTTTATCTGCAATACCTAACTCACTTCAACTATAACTATTTTTTGGAAGTGCAGTAAGTGAAGCCAAGAATCAAGAGAAACTGATCACTTGTCTCCCGGGTAATATGCCACCGTTGAGGCCAAGCGACTTGAGTTCCGTCTATCGCGCTCAGGATCCGTCGGACGTTCTTTTGAATGCCTGTCTCTATGAATCGTAGAAGCAGAATAAAGGGGACTATGTACTGGTCAACACGTTTGAGAATCTGGAAGGGAGAGACACTGTAGAGGCCCTATCTTTGAATGGATGCCCTGCCCTGGCTATGGGACCTATATTCCTTCCTAATTTCTTACAAGGAAGGGATCCCACCACTGGTCTTTGGGAGGAGGAGGAGAGCTGCCTGCCATGGCTGGTTATGCAAAGACCATCATCTGTTATATACGTTTCCTTTGGCAGCCTGGCTGTCAAATCTCAAGAGCAACTGGAGCAGCTGGCTCTAGGGCTAGAGGTCATCCTTAAAAAAACATGTACGTTCAGGCCATCTAAGGGACCAATAGCAAAGTCAACCACAAAGTTAATGGTTGACTTTGATATTGGCCCGTTGGATGGCCTGAACGTACATGTTTTTTCAGCCCAAGCGGGCTAAAGGTAGCAAGCAACCTTTCTTGTGGGTTCTCTGCTTGGATATTACTGAAGGCAAGCCTGCGGTTTTACCGGAGGGATTTGAAGAGCAGACGAAGAAGAGGGCACTGATTGTGAGATAGGCGCCCCAGTTGAAAGTCCTTGCCCACCCATCTGTGGGATTATTCCTCACACACAGCAGATGGAACTCTACTATGAAGAGCATGAGCATGGGCATGGGGATCCCTGTTATGGGATTTCCTTCTCTTGGGGATCAGTTTCTGAACTGCAGATTCGCCAAGGATGTGTGGGAGATCGGCCTGGGTTTTGAAGGGGTGGACGTGGATGACCAAAAGGTGGAAAATACTGTGAAGAGAATGATGAGAAGTAGCTTTGGGGAGTTGTTGAGAGAACACTGTGAAGCTAAAGGAGTATGCAGCGAGGGCAGTCCTTCCTGGAGGTTCATCTTTTGAGAACTTAAACACCTTCGTTAAAGACATGGAGAAGAAAGCAGCAGCCCAATCCAAGAACGAAACCAAGTAGTAACGTGGAGAAAGTCTGTAGATTTTCGAGTGTTTTCTACATTTACCGTTTGATATGACTGTGAACACATTGTGATACAGCGATATTCCTGCATATGCGTTGATGTTTGCTGTTTTGTGTTTTTTTTACCCAAACAGAGGAGCTTTACAAAGATCACCCAGCAAGCTGGGTTAACTGAGCTATACCATCCCTGCAGTTTTACAATGTTGTTATTATCTAAATAGTATATGCAATTTATTTAGTTGGTATCAATCTCATTGGTTCACTGTTATGAGCAATTTTTTATATAATAAATGCTAAATCAATTTTTTTGTTTTGTTTTTGGAGGATAGAAAGCTTATTTTGGTCTTGAAAATGATTGAAAATCAACTAATCTGGTAATGTAGGATAAAAATAAGTTTATCTTTGAAACTCTTGTAATCTTTGTTTTATTGTATAGTTGTGAAGTATGAGGGTGCAACATTTTTAGAGAATCTTGGAGTAAGATTGAGCAAATCATGTTTATAACTTATAACCTCAAAATTAAAAGCAATAGGCCCTGTCTTATTCTCCTCATAAAAGTGGGTATTTCTCCCATCCAAAGCATGGCTATGAGTAGGTAGCTAATGTACAAGGAATATAAGATAAATAACATGGAAAACAAGAAACTTCCTAAAATTGCTTTAAACTCAAGTCAAAACCAACTAAGTGTCAAACGGTGTTGGTGTAAAGATACCATGGTTTGGTTAAACCATTTGTTTGGTCATTGATGAAAAAGACATTTTGCAGAGAACATCGATAATGTCAAAAATATTATTACTTCTAAGTTTAAAGAGAAAAGAAATTGTGATGTGAGAAAATTTAGTGGTTAAGAGAAAATTAATCATAGAAAATTTAATATTGTCAAGTTTAAAACTAACTCTCATAAACTCTATAGCTAAACATAACCTTGGTCAATTCCTAAAATTCTAGCTGAAATTTTTTTCCATATGATAGTAAATTGAAATATTTTTATATTTTAATGAGACGTCTTATTTTTTATTTTATTAATAAAAAATAACATCAATTATTAAATTTTACATTCACTAAAATTATATAAATAAAAATAAAAAAGATACAAACTAAATTTAAAAAGTATTATCTATAATTTAAAGATTAATATCAAAATTATTACTTAAAAATAAAATAGTTATAACAAAATTACATAATAATTCGACAATATTTAATGGTGGAGAAGATGAATATAAATAAAGCAATATAATACATATAATAAATACACATTATTTCATTTAACCTTCATTATTTTATTTAGTGGTCTAAAAAATTAATTCGACAATATTTAATGGTGGAGAAGATGAATATAAATAAAACAATATAATGTATATAATAAATACACATTATTTCATTTAACCTTCATTATTTTAAAAATTTTATTTTCAATACTAATAATTTACATTTTTATTATAATACATTTAAATTAGAGATATATTTATATTTTATTGTATACATTTGCTTTTCATAAATATACACATTCATTATATACACTTGCTTAATACATCATAGATACCAATAAATTTATCATATACACTTGCTTAATACATCACACATATGAATACATACTATTGATCATAAACATTAAAAGTCACAACTATTTGATTGCTATCAAGTCTCACTGTGCATATTTTAAGGTGAGATATATTGTATTAATTAGAGTAATAAATATATTATTATTGAAATTAATGTATGAAACAATTTCCAAATTTTTTTTTTAAATTGTTTATAATTTGTTAGTTTATAATTTAGGTTTAAAATTGAAAATTGTATATATTCAATTAAGTAAAGAGATTAATGATTGTTTTAAAGTCCATAATAAAATGAAATATCAACAATTACATTTTTATATAAAAAAATAAAACAAGACAATACTGATTTTAAACTATAAAATTGGAATTAATGTTATAAATTTTACACTAACTATCTAAAAATAAAATATATCCTTACAAAAATGTGTGAAATTAAAAAAAATTAAATGTGGCAATGAAAAATATGTGCTACAAGCTATTTTCAATAATGGTCATAATGGTGGTTATATATTATATTGGTTTGGTCCTCGCATGAAGTTGAGGGACTTTTTAGACAGAATTGAAATTTTCTAAATTATGCTTTCGATTTGAAAAACTGAAACACATGGTTGTTTCTTATCATTAGCAATGAAAGGGCCATGGTCTGACAAGTCAAATGGCATGCAGGATAAGAGAAAGAAACAAGCACATGATCATAAACGTGTGTGTAATATGGTGAACAAAAAATGCATCCACATTTGTGAGAATATGCTATAAATCCAAAAAGCAGGCTCATGACTACCTATTTGTCCCATAACGATGCATCTGCATGATACGATCGACGACAGAAGGAAAACAGGTGCATGATTAGAGCTCCGAGATGTGTCATCTAGTAGATTGGATTGTAATTGAGATGATTATACCAACCTCCTCTATCAAGTTTTTTCTTAAAAAATGAATAAATAACCAATAAATCACTTACAACCTTATTTTAGATTTGTTAAAAAATTCTAGTTGCAAAGAAGGGAGAAATGGGGGAAAATAGATAGTGCTCTACTTCTTAAGACATTTTCACAAGTTTGTATTTCCAAATGAAATTTCTTTAAGTGCATTGAGTTTATATTCCCCCAAAACATCAAAATAAACCCTGTAAACTTAAAATATTCAACTCAAATAATCAAAAAATAATTGTGCAAACTTCCTAAGGGGATAAATAATTGATTTTGTGCAAATAGTTGTGTTTCAAAAATCAAAGTCTTCTCACAAATATTACATCCTTGAACTATATACAATTTTATTCAAATACTTGAATTAGTTGAACTTTGTACGCACAAAATGGATTTTGATTCACGAAGAAGGCCTCCAAGCCCAATGCATATGTGGAGAAATATATATTGAAATTGTCAATTTGATGTGAGACTTATCTGCCAAAGTTTTTGTGGCCAAGGATGCATATGTTATGCTTAATTAAGGTTGGACATTAATATTATGTGCATGGCTTCAAGCCTTTCATTTCTTTCATAAATTAATGTGACATTCTTGCCACAACCCCCCAAAAAGCACTATCCCCCTATTAAAATATATTCATGTATGAGGAGATGAGGTTTTCAAAATTTGGAGTTAATAGACCATCACTCCTAGATTCCAAAGTAACCTTTATTATGAAAATAAAACTTGGTTTAGTGATAGAAAACTCACACCAATTTAACGGTTAACCACAACTCAACCAACAAAAAATTGGTCATAGCCATAACAATTAGTGTCCAATCTTAAGGATGAGACAAGGGTGACCTTTGATCCACTTATGTGTGCACAAGGAGTTCCAAACAAGCTTCACACATTCAATTACTAACTCTAGTTACTCCCATGGCAACCTCAAGGACCAATTAGACACCTTTATTGGAATTGTACCTTGGTCACAAGTGAAAAAACCCATCACTCCTCAACGATGAATCCAACCCGTTTGAATTCCTTTTTCCTACTTGTTAATAAGTTTCCCAATTGTATGTAATTCTCACATTTGTTTATGTATAACCATGAACTGAATTGGTATTTCATTATCACCTTTGAAATATATTGATACCCATAAACAAGGACAAAACAAATGAAATTTTACGACTTAAGTCAATAAATATATTCCAAAATACAACCATGTATAAGGTAAGAAAATGGAAAATGTTATCTCACCCTTGGTATAAAAAGGGAAAAAAATAATACACATCTGACATAAATTTAACATGGCAAAATGTTATGTTAATTCTTTAGTGTAAATGTTCAATTTTAAATTTCAAATACTCATGTCATCATTTGTTACACTAGTTTTACTTCTTTCATTTTAATTTAAATGCTATTATACCATGGATATGTTTCTAATGATTCGTTTTATGAATTTTTTTTACAGTGGAAAGTATGGATCCAAATGCAAAGATACTTAGAGAGATTGCTAGACTTAGAGAGATTGAGTTCATGTGGAGGGGTGGAGACCAACTCCACTACTCATTTTCACATACTCTACATGCAATTATAAACATCATTATGCAATCCAATGGTTACTTATATGGCATCGCATATTATAGAGAAAGGAAAAGGAAACAATATGTTAATGAATCGATTGGATTACAATTCCATAAAAAACTAAAGATCACAAAGAAGCACATTTTCACATTATTTAGAGGCTCTCGAATGGGTGAAATCCCAATCACAAATAGAGCCCACATTTCTATCAAGTGGTGCACATGTATATACCATTCCAACAAAATTGGTTGGACTAGTGGTACATGGGTTTTGATGTTCCACCCCACAACAATAGGGAACTTCCTTTATATTTTATTTGAAATATGTAATTGTCGAGTTCATGTTGGGAAAACATATAAACTATTTTGATATTTTGGATTTATAGGGAATTGGTTTGGGGATGCCTCAAAATGTCCCAATGATATGCATTGAGATGTCATTTTACCAATCCATCCACCTCACATGAAATGATTACCAATGATAGATGCATGGCCTACACATTAGATGATTCCACATACACAAGAGGCATTTCTGAGTCTAGCACAATCAATTGTCTTCCATAGAACCATTATTGAACGTATGGATTAGTTAGGGCCACGTGTCTCTGGTTGGGTAAAACCATCACTTCCCGATGGTGCATGACCATCTAGTAGTCGGGAAAGATCGACACATCATGATACCACCACTGAGGCTCATGAATGCACAATGTGTGGTCATGTGTCAATAGATGTTACCCTTACTAGGATTGTTAGTCAAGTAAGTATATGATTAATAATAAGATTGTTCAAACTATTTTTCGTCACTGTACACATATATAGATGACTAATATATATTTTTTTAAATTGCAAATTTTATATGCCTCTACATAGGGGAAATGATTTGGTACTAATGATGCCCCCACTTGCTGGAGAGATCGATATTCCACTATCTACAAAGGGTTTTGATGTGCCAAACGTTGTTGTATCTTCAGTGAAAACAACACATACAGAGGTAACTATTTCAACATGTTAGTTTGTTAATACATGTTAGTTCATTAATGCTAGACATTCTAATATTTACAATTTTTAAATTTTCAACCACTAGATTCTTAACAAGGAAAAACCATTGCTTCTAGTGATCCCCTAGATGTGACCCTTATTGGGTTTTTGAGTGAGAGGGTTTATGCCTAACAATAATCTCATATTTTTTTCCTTACTATAAACATGTATATATTGTTAATAAGTATAATATTTAAACTTGCAGATGTTAGATGCTTATGCAAAGAGGCAAGGCTTTGTCACTAGTGATGCTTCCCCTAATGGAGAGACATTTCACACAAAGATAATAATTTCAACAAGTTAGTTTGTTAATACAAGTTACTTCATCAATTCGTGAATGTATAACTATGTCAACACTTGGTGCATAGCAAACATGTCGGAATATTTCTGTAATTTATATATTTTCAAATTTAACTGTCATCGAATCTCTAATGATATTAACCTAGTTACCGTTGAAAAAAATCCTTAATACTATTGCAAAAAATAGGTTAAACTTATTGAAGATTCGATGATTAAGCGTCACAAATCTTATGACAGTATAGTCGCTTAACTGATGACAGGACGGTCGCAAATCCGAATTTATAGGTGTCATATTTCCGACGATGCTTCAAGATGACAAAACATATCTGACAAAATAGTACTTTTCATCATTGTAATCCGAAAAAGAAAAAAAAAATCGTCGGATGTCGTCGTATTTTGGGTTCAAATCCTGGTGTGCTTAAATTATTGGTTTGATAATAGAAATTGGTCAATGACGACATTACATTTGATATTAGTCATTGGTCAATGATGACATTTCATGAGTTGTAAATGTTAGGCTACAAACTAGGGTCTAGACTACAAACTATGGTTTACACTGCAAACTAAGGGTTAGACTACAAAATAGGGTTCACAATAAAAACTAGGGAAATGAAGTGTGAGACCTTCAACAATTTTATGAAAGTGAAGTAGGGCTTATCAATATCTTTATCAATGAAGAGTGAGATCATCAACAATTTTATTTAGAGCAATATTGGAAAAATTAACAATTACGAAAAACATAAATTTTACATAAAAGATGTTAAAGATATATGTCATGCTTTTAATGTTTCATACGAAAATGCAATATCGAGGAAAGTTTTGGTATGCTTTGAGAAAATTTCAAGTTATGTAAGCTTAATGTTTTTAGCATGCTAAAGTAGGCACACTTCAACCTAACTTTAGAGATGCTCATAACTATCAATTGATTAAATGTGTAACACAAGTATTACACTTTGTCTTAGTTTATGAACATGTCATAGTTCCCAATTCATGAAATGTATATCATGTTTTGAATGACAAATATTGTTCAAACATATTTTTAATTAAATTGTTAAATTTTGTTTTTTTCCATGGCCATCTCACTCGAACTTTGATTTTCCTTGAAACCGTAATCCTAAGGAATGGGTATGATCCCTTGGAATTTTACAAAACCACAATTTTAAATTGGATATCCAATTAGTGTGCATGTAATGAGGTCATTGAAATAAATTAGTTTGTTACATTAAGATAGTGCATTGATAAGAGATATAACCCTCTTAGATCAACAAAAAAGTGGCATGTTACTTGTTCAACACGAAAATGTAAAAGTTGTGATTAAAAGATAATTTGGAATGAGTGGCTTAATATGTAATTGTATATTTAAGTAACATAATTTATCAATTTGGGGAAGAAATAGCTTGATACAAGAACAAGTGGAAAATAAAGACAAAATATGAAGTAAACTTTATCGTGCATTGATAATCGATCGTTTATAATACAACTTATAACAAAGTAGCTTACCCTTAAATGGCCTATAAATGTACATGCATCCCAAAGTACAACGATGTACATGTATCCCAAAGTACATACAAGGAAACTTTTAGGGATGAAATTTAGCCCATGGGCTATTTTTCCATAATTTGTTTCAAAAACAATCCCCAATTTGCATATTTTGAAGCCTTGTTTTGCCCAACTTTGATGGGATAACATTTTTCACTCTAAAAATCGCTAGATTATTATATAAACTATATAAAATCCTTAGAATTTGAAATATTTGTAGAAAAATATCACCAAAAATTTTATTGTTGACATTTTAGCAATTGGTAAGATTCACCAATGTTTATACGCTTTTAAATAAGTGTGATCCTTAAAATTTTCCTTAGTACATGTATCCTAGAGTACACATCAAAACTCAATCTTCCTCTTGTTTTTTCTTGACTATGTCTAGGATCACTTTGCATCTCTTGAACCTACAAATAACATATTAATTGTTTTAGTTATCTAACTATAATAATACATTAGCACTAACAAACTTCAAAAATTAATTTACAAAACAATTATTTATAACAAACACTCACAAAATCCATTCGAGATATTGATGCGTGTGGTGTGCTACTCCTCACCGAATCCTTCTTTGCAATTATTCTCTATAAATAAAATATTATATTTCAATTAATTCAACAATTATCAACATGTGCATGAAAATTGAATAAAACACTTGGTCATTATTGAACATCTCACCCCCAAAACATACTCTCGGAAAGGAAATTGTGCTCCTTGTGTGGAAAACGAATTTGTTTGTTGAACATCAAACTCAATCACAACCATGATTGAACTGTAGGGGCCAAGCATGACTACTTCCAATGGATACAATCACCAAATGTTAAAATAGTTAGACATGCATGAATAAACTTTATACAAGTGTGCAAAAGGTTGGCACTGTGTGACTTGTTTACATCGTAGATGTGGCATTAATTAATGCATCAATGACCCTTGAGAGGTCTAGCATGGATGACTCTCTAGTGGGATGTTGTAAACATGAAAAAAAAAAGAATAATAAAAACAAGTTGTGCAATGAATTGAAAGTGAAAAACTATCATCAAAGGTTATGCATTACCATGGAATCAATATCTCCATGGTCGTGGACATCCACGATCTTTTTAGGAGACAACCATCTAATATAGATATGACCCTTGTTTATGATTAGCCTATGAGAAGAGGAAAATGAAAGCGATGCCACTGTGATTTTGGTTGATTCATGGATAGACCAAGTGCTGACGTAGTTATACATTCATGAATCAATGAAGTAACATGTATTAACAAACTAACATGTTTAAATTATTATCATTATGTGAAATGTCTCTCAACTAGTGGAAGCATCAGTAGTGACAAAGCCTTGCCTATTTGCATAATAATTTAACATCTTCAAGTTTAAATATTACACTTATTAACAATATATACATGTGTATAGTAAGGAAAAAATACAAGATTATTGTTAGGAATAAACTTTCTCACTTAAAAACCCAATACTACACATCTAGGGGATCACTAAAAGCAATGTTTTTTCCTTGTTAATAATTTAGAGGTTGAAAATTTAAAAATTGTAAATATTAGAATGTATAGCATTAATGAACTAACATGTATTTAAAAATTACATGTTGAAACAGTTACCTTTGTGTGTGTTGTTTTCATCGAATATACAACAATGATTGGCACATCAAAACCCCCTGTAGATACTGGAATATTGATCTCTCCAGCAAGTGAGGGAATCGTTAGTACCAAATCCTTGCCCCTATGTAGAGGCATATAACATTTGCAATTTAAAAAAATATAAATATTAGTAATCTATATTTGTGTACAGTAAGGAAAAATAGTTTGAATAATCTTATTATTAATCATATGCTTACTTGACTAAAAATTCTAGTAAGGGTAACATCTATTGGCACATGACCACACATTGTGCACTCATGAGCCTCAGTGGTGGTATCATGATGTGTCGATCTTCTTCGACTATTAGATGGTCATGCACCATCGGGAAGTGATGGTTGTACCCAACCAGAGACATATGTCCCTAACTAGTCCATACGTTCAATAATGGTGCGATGGAAGACAAATGCTTGTGCTAGACTCAGAAATGAATCTTGTGTATGTGGAATCATCTAATGTGTAGGCTATACATCTCGCATGGGTAATCGTTGCATGTGAGGTGGAGGGATTGGGGAAATGACATGTCGATGCATATCATTGGGACATTTTGAGGCATCCCCAAACCAACGCCCTAGAAATCCAAAATATCGAAATAGTTTACATGTTTTACCAACATGAAATCGGCATTCATATTTCAAAGAAAATATAAAGGAAGTTCCCTATTGTTGTGGGGTGGAACATCAAAACCCATGTACCACTAGTCCAACCAATTTTGTTGAAATGGTATATATGCGCACCACTTGATAGAAATGTGGGCTCTATTTGTGATTGGGATTTAACCCGTTCGAGGACCTCTAAATAATGTGAAAATGTGCTTATTTGTGATCTTTATTTTTTTATGGAATTGTAATCCAATCCATCATCATATTGTTTCCTTTTCCTTTCTCTATATGATGCAATTCTATATAAAGCACCATTGGATTGGATAATGATCTAAATAATTGCATTTATAGTATGTGCAAGTGAGCAATGGAGTTGGTCTCCACCCCTCCATGTGGCCTCAATCTCTCTAAGTATAGAAATATCTCTAAGTATCTTTGCATTTGGAACCATACTTGCCACTGTAATAAAAAAATTCAAAAAACAAATCATTAGAAACATATACATGGTATTATGGCATTTCTTAAAATGAAAGAAGTAAAACTAGTGTAACAAATGATGACATGAGTATTTGAAATTTAAAATTGAACATTTACACTAAATAATCAACATAACATTTTTCCATGTTAAATTTATGCTAGTTGTGTATTAATTTTTTCCTTTTTATACCAAGGGTGAGATAACATCTTCCATTTGCCTACCTTATACGTGGTTGTATTTTGGAATATATTTATTGACTTAAGTCGTAAAATTCCATTTGTTTTGTCCTTGTTTATGGGTATCATATTTCATAGGTGACAATGAAAGACCAATTCAGTCCATGGTTATACATAAACAAATGTGAGAATTTACATACAATTGGGAAACTTATTGACAAGTAGGAAAAAGGAATTCAAAGGGGTTGGATTCATCGTTGATGAGTGATGGGTTTTTCACTTGGGACCAAGGTACAATTCCAATAAAGGTGTCTGATTGGTCCTTGAGGTTGCCATGGGAGTAACTAGAGTTAGTAATTGAAAGTGTGAAGCTTGTTTGGAACTCCTTGTGCACACATAAGTGGATCAAATGCCATCGGTCTCATCCTTAAGATTGTGACACTAATTATTATGGCTATGACCAAATTTTTGTTGGTCAAGTTGTGGTTACGCATTAAATTGGTGCGAGTTTTCTATCACTAGACCAAGTTAGATTCTCTTAATAAGGGTTCCTTTGGCATCTAAAACTAGGAATCCTTAGAGTGACATGTCCTAGGCGTGATGGTCTATTAAATACAAATTTTGAAAACCTCATCTCGACATACATAAATAGATTTTAATAATGGGATAGTGCTTTTTGGGGGGTTGTGGAAACAATGTCACATTAATTTACGAAAGAAATGAAAGGGTTTAAGCCATGCACACAATATTAATGTCCAACCTTAACTAAGCGTAACATATGCATCCTTGGTCACAAAAACTTTGGAAGATAAGTTTCACATCAAATTGACAATTTTAATCTATATTTCTCCACATATGCATTGGGCTTGGAGGCCTTCTTCATGAAACAAAATACATTTTGTGTATACAAAACTCAACTAATTCAAGTATTTCAATCAAATTGTATATAGTTCAAGGATGTAAGATTTGTGAGAAGAATTTGATTTTGGAAACACAACTATTTGCACAAAATCAATTATTTAGCCCCTTAGGCAGTTTGCACAATTCTTTTTATTATTGTTTGAGTTGAATATTTTAAGACTGAAGGATTTATTTGATGTTTTGGGGACATATAAACTCAATGTAATTAAAGAAAATTGATTTGGAAATCCAAATCCCATTTCTCCCTTCTTTGCAACTATAATTTTTTAACAAATCTAAAATAAGGTTGTAAGTTATTTATTGGTTATTTATTCATTTTTTAAGAAAAAAATTGATAGAAGAGGTTGGTACAATCACCTCAATTACAATCCAATCTACTCGTTGACACAGGTAGATTGACACATCCGGGAGCTCTAATCATGCACTTGTTTTCTTTCTGTCATCGATCGTAGCATGCAGGTGAATCGTTATGGGACAAATGGGTAGTCACAAGCGTGTTTTTTGGGTTTATAGCATATTCTCACAAATGTGCATGCGTTTTTTGTTCACCATATCATGCACATGTTTATAATCATGTGCTTGTTTCTTTGTCATATCCTGCATGCCATTTGAATTGTCAGACTCTGGCCCCTCCATTGTTAATGATAAAAACACGCACGTGCTTCAGTTTTTCAAATCAAAAGCATATTTTGGAAAATTTGAATTGTGTCTAAAAATCCCCTTAACTTCATGAGAGGACCAAACGAATATAATATATAATCACCTAACCTTTATTGCAAATAGCAACACATATTTTTAATTTTTTTAATTTCATGCAGTTTTGTAAAAAATATATTTTATTTTTAGATAGTTAATGTAAAATTTGTAACATAAATTCTAATTTTATAATTTAAAAGTGGTATTATCTTCTTTTATTTCTTCTATAAAAATGTATTTGTTATGGACCTTAAAATAATCATTAATCTCTTTACTAAATTGAAAATATATGATTTTCAATTTCAAACCTAAATTATAAATTAACAAATAATATACTTATTACTAAAATTAATACAATGTGTATCACCTTAAAATATGCACCATAAAACTTGATAGTAATCAAATAGTTGTGCCTTACTACTAAAATAATAATACAATAATAAACTTATTTCAACGATAATATACTTATTACTAAAATTAATACAATATATATCACCTTAAAATATGCACCGTGAGATTGGATAGTAATCAAATAGTTGTGCCTTATAATGTTTATGATCAATAGTATGTATATTGTATTAAGAAAGTGTCTATAATAAATGTGTATATTTATGGGAAGCAAATGTATACAATAAAATATAAATATATTTATTATTTTACACATAACTAAATAAAACAATGTAGGTGACCAAAAGATTTGAATAGGAAAAACGGCGCTGCAACTTGAAAGGAGGTTGGGGGCTTGGGTACACAGGAGGAAGGATCCACGGTGATCATGCAATTCGGTGACGTCTCCGAAAGGTCAATCAAGATGGTTCCTTCTCCTCCTCGGGGGGAGAGGGACCGTGGAAGGAACGAAATAGTAGAGGAGGGCACCGTTATCTTGGGAAAAGAAAATGAAAAGAGAAAAGGAATAATCAATGCATCCACCATGCCTAAAGATGGGGAAGGTTCTAGTGGGATCAATAAGGAAGTAAAAAATAATTAGGGCATAAGAAGGACAGGACAATGTGTCCCAAAATCTAAGATGGTGCCAAAACTGCAGATTAAATCTGAAAGAGTTAGGGAGGATATTCAATACATGAAAGAGCGGGCTCTCATAGGAAAATCCGTGGGGATCTGGCCCACAAAAAAGACCCTAGTCTGGTGGATCAATACAACTTGGAAACCTCAAAGACATTATGACCTTCAACTGGGGGCCAAAGGTTTCTTTACTATAATCTTCTTTAATGAAGAGGATAGAACGAAAATCTTTGAAAACAGCCCCTACTTCTACAACTCGGCAGGCCTCTTCCTCAGACCATGGAAAGAGAGATTCAACCCCGACAAAGAAAACTTGACGATAGCTCTAGTTTGGATAAGAATGTATTCCCTCCCAACGGAATACTAGAAGGAAGAAATCTTAATGGATATCAGGAACACGCTGGGGAACTTCATCAAAGTCTCAGAGCAAACTAGACAAAGAAAATACATATTGTATGCCAGAATATGTATCTACCTTGATATATCCAGAGATCTACCAGATGGAATCGAGCTAACATAGGAAGATGAGGAATGGTTTCAGGCCATAGATTATGAACAGATCCCTTTCAGATGCAGAAGATGTCATGAGCATGGCCATCTATTCAGAGACTGCCCTCGAAACAAAAAACTAGGAGGGAAGAAAGACCAAGACAACCAGGATGCAGAGGGATTCATAAAAATTCAAAACAAGAAACAACAAGCAAGGAAGACCTCAGGACCAGAACTAAATAAAAGAGTGCAGACCCAAAATCGATATGAGACCCTCCAAGAAGATAAGGCAATTAGTAACGCAACAAACAGATCTGGCGAAGGAAAAACTCCAAGCAAACCAGCAAAGTGACCAGAACAAAGAAAACTAGGGAAAGGAGACAGAGATAACCCCAAAAAAGCAACAAGAAATTGCAAAATCCAACCCGGAGCCTCTTTTCCAGTGACAGCAAGAGGCAGTCAAGAAAGACTCAGGGACAATGGAACTTGTCTCAAAAGACATGGAAATAGGAGATCTGGACCTAGACGGGTTGGAAGTTGCTTGCTCTGACAAAACTCCAATGCAGATACCCCCTCAGCAAGTATCCCTGCTGTAGAAAGCCATTATTCAAGCCAAAAACTCAAGCTCCTTAGGGGTAGTCATGGAATCCCTCAAAGTCATGGACGGAAAGAAAAACCAAAAAAAAAAAAAAAAANGGGGAAGGCCAAGCAATCTTCAAAGAATAAAAGCAATAGGGGAACAACTGGTGGCTTCAGGGAAGTATCCAACAATAGATTCTACCCTATCACCCTCAAGTTAAACTATTTCTAATGCAGATTACAACCTGGAATACTAGAGGCTGTAAGAGCACTCATAAAATCCGTCTTCTCAGAAGAAGGATTGAAAAAGATAAGTTAGGGATAGTTTTTCTGCAAGAAACAAAATGCTCGGGAGAAGAACTATCAAGTATCGCCCAAAAAGTCTGGAAGGGTTGTGAATCTGTAGCTTTAGATGCCAGAGGGACAGTAGGAGGGTTGGGAATCCTATGGAACCCACGAGAGGTGCATCTCTCTAGCTTCCTAGCCATTCTTTTTACTTTATCAGTAGATTTCCACATCATAGGCACCAGAATAAGAGGATTTATCTCCAATGTATATGGACCCCCGAGGGTTGAACATAAGACAGCATTCATGGAATCGATTTCAGACATCAAAGCCATAGTCGAGGACAAAGCCTGGATCTTGGGGGGAGACTTCAACCTAATTAGGAACCTCGACGAAAAAAAAGGTGGCATATGGAACCTAAACTCTGCTAGCAACCACTTTAATGCTGTAATTAATGACCTCAACTTGATAGATGTCAGAACATCCAATGGCATATTCACTTGGAACAACAAACAATTGGGAGATAGAGGGATAGCCTGCAGACTCAACCAATTTTTACTCTCAAAATCGGTCATGATGGCAAGGGGAGACCTAAGAGTAGTGTTTTTTCTAACGACAGGTTCGGATCATTGGCCTATTAGCCCGGAATGGGAAAATGTTGGGGTAAATCCCCGTAGGCCCTTCATATTTGAGAAATTATGGCTCCTCCATCCGGACTTCCATGAGAAACTCAAGGAATGGCAGGATAGTTCCCCACTAATAAGAAGCACTCGAATGTATCAATTCCAGTAGAAACTTAAACTCCTTAAAGGTCATATCAAGAAATGGAACAAGGAGTCCTTTGGTAATATATTTCAAGCAAAACAGGCCTTAGAGAGCAAGATCAAGCTAAACCAATCTCAAGGGATGAATAGCAGATTCTAGGAAGAATTACGGATTCAGGAAAAGTTACTGCTACAGGAATTCAGTCAAAGAGAACAATAGGAGGAAGTCTACTGGAACCAGAAGGCAAGAGTCAAGTGGCTCCAAGAAGGAGAATGCAATACTAGCTTTTTCTACAAAGCGACCATTCAACATAGACAGGGGAATCAAATGGATAGACTAAAGAGGGAGGATGGGAGTATTGTTGAAACTAAAGAAGAACTAGAAAATACCTTGAAATCTTATTTTTCTAAGCTCCTGTAGGAACCGGACCCATGGAGGAAGCCCATAGAGAAGTGTTAATCAATATACCCAAGCTTATCATGGATGAACATATGGAAAATTCTGGGAAAATCCATTGAGATGACGGAAGTGGAGACTGCTATAAAACAGATGGCAAAAGATAAAGCTCTAGGTCCGGATGGGTTCACTACAAATTTATTCCATGCTTGTTGGGATTGGCTAAAGGAAGAAATCTGGGCTTTGGTGGAGGACTCTAGGAAATCAGGGAGTATTCTTAGAGCTCTTAACTCTACATTTCTAACTCTCATACCCAAAGAAATCATAACAGAGGATCTCGAAAAACTAAGACTTATTGCTCTGTGTAATGTCATCTACAAAATCATTTCTAAGGTTATTGCAAATCGTCTAAGACCCCTCCTTCCTCTCATCATCTCACCGGAACAAGTTGGGTTCGTGGAAGGCAGGCAAATTCTGGATGGAATTATTCTGGTCCATGAAACTATCCATTTGCTTAAAACTTCAAAGACTCCAGGTATGCTCCTAAAACTGGATATTTCCAAAGCTTATGATAAATTGAATTGGCAGTACTTGGCAGGTATTCTTAAATCTTTTGGCTTCTCAAAGGAGTGGACAAACTGGGTTATGAATCTAGTTTCCTTAGCCTTCTTCTCAATTTTGGTCAATGGCTCCCCCTCGAACCCCTTCAATGCTTCAAGAGGCATTAGATAGGGGGACCCCCTATCTCCCTTCCTTTTCATCATTGCAGTGGAAGGATTAGGAAGGATGCTCAAGAGTAGGAGAGCAATGAACAAAATTCAGGGCTTATCTCTAACAGCAGGGATGGATCCCCAGACCCACCAACAGTTTTTTGGATGATAATATTCTCATGGGCCCCTCATCGGTTCATGAGGATAGGGGAATCAAAGAAAGTCTGAATACTTTTTTGGAAGCTAGCAGCCTAGAAATTAACAAGGAAAAATCATAGACTTACTTCTTCAATACCCCGCGAATTACCAAAAGAAACATCCTCAGAATTCTTGAGTTCTCGGAAGGAGGTCTCCCCTCTAAATATTTGGGAGTGCCGTTGGCAGAATCGACTATCAAGCAAATATATTGGAAGGAACTGTTAGATAAAATCTAAAAAAAGCTCAATTTATGGACTTATAGGGCCCTCAATTTCTCGAGTAGACTCATCCTAGTAAAATCAATTCTTTAGGCAATGCCCATTTACCTCTTTTCAGTGCTGGCAGCCCCAAAATCAATCATAAAACAAATCAGGAATATTCAGAGGAACTTCCTTTGGGGAGGATTGGAAGGTAACATAAAGTGGCCTCTTGTGGATTGGAAAACCATATGCACTCCAAAGGCTATAGGGGGACTGGGGCTCCGAGACCCTCTTGACAATAATAAAGTTATGAGTGCTAAAATTTGGTGGCGATGGGTTAAGTATGAAGAGGAGCCATGGGCCAATTTGTGGCACTTGAAATATGTCCCCCAATGGCCCAAGAAATCCCTGGTTCGCTTCAGAGAAAACCTCCCAAGATCAAGCATTTGGAAGACGGCCCAGGGAAACAGAGGATTGGTTCAAAAGCACAGTTTCTGGGAGGTGCGAAATGGACAAATGGCTCAATTCATAAGCGAAGCATGGAACCAGGAACTGGTGCTATCATGCGGGAATGATTCCCCTTTACTTCATGCTTTTCTCCAGAATCAGTCCTAAGGTAAGGTGGCGGAATTTTGGGATACCCGTAATGACGACCAGCTTTTCAGGTCATGGAAAGATCGGAGTTGGTGGAAATCCCAAGCACCTGGGGAAGACATTGAATATTTTATATCAGAGATCCACTCTAAAAGAATAGCCAAGAATGAGGGTCCAGATAAGCTCGGATGGGGGTATACCAATTCTGGCAACTTCAATCCCAAAGAAGCCCTAGGTCTGCTAATAGGGACTCAGAACATGGAGCCTGAAGCCAAATGGGGGAAAATTTGGACAAGAGGATGGTGGCCAAAGGTCTTAGATTTTTGTTGGCTCATGATTAAATGACGTATCCTAACATGGGATAACCTGCAAATCAGAGGAATCTATGGACCGTCTAGATGCTGCATGTGTGAGGAGAACAATGAAACCATCAACCATCTATTGGATGAGTGCAAAGTGGCAGACTCAATTTGGGAAAAAGGAGCGGCAATTTTTAGAAGAATCCACCGTCACAAAGGACGACCAGACTTCACAATCCTAGAATGGCCTACGAAATGTTTCAAAAATAAAACTATCAACCGCCTATGGGAGCTGCTACATGGCTTCACATTATGGGAAATATGGAAAACCCGCAGCAGCCAGACCTTTGAAAACAAAACAAGAAAACAAGGGGAAATATGGAATTCCATAGAATCTCATCTTAAAGAAACTATTACTCTAAATCAGTGGACGCAGGAAGAATTTACAGTTGAAGCAAATGAAAGAATTATTCTATACGAATTAGGGATTGGGGAATTACCTTCCAAAATTTTTATTTCTCACTCAGTTCCAGCATTGGTCTCTAGCTCGAATTCCTAGATAGGACCACCAGCTGGGTCCTTCAAACTCAATGTCGATGGAGCGGCCAAATGCAATCCAGGTCCCACTGGATTTGGGGGCGCAGTAAGGAATGCGAAGGGAGATATTCTCAATTTATTATGGGGATCAATTGGCAACAGTAATAACAATATGGCCGAGCTCAAAGGTCTTATAAATGGATTAAATTGGGCGGTGCAAATAGGGAAAACTCCACTGGTGGCAGAGGGGGACTCGCAGATTATTATCAATATCGCCTGTCAGATTCAATCGGGTGCATCAACCTCCCAAGTCTCAAAGAAATGGAGATGGGAGGGTCGTTTAGGCACTCTCAGGAAAAACCTAGAAATACATGAAGCCATTCTTCTCTCGCATGTTAAACGGGTGAGAAACAAGGTGGCGGATGCCCTCACGAATAAAGGAGTGGAAAGCAGTCGATCTTTCCATGCAAAGGAAATCAACAACAGAGGAAATACCTAGACAATTTGGCAACGTTGCTTGAAGTTGGCGGAGGACGATAAGGAAGGTAGTTGTATTCCGTACAAGTGCCCGACTCAAACCATCCCGCAGCATGTGAATGACAGGTGGCGACCAAATTTAATGGGAAGGCAGATGGAAGGCATGTCGTCATCACGAAGTGAGCCCACGATTATCACGGTGGCAGACATAGAAAGAAGGGAAATGTCCTGATCACTAGGTGGGCCCGATTATGCGCATGCCTAAGCACGCGACCATGGTACAAAGCACGTGGGGGCAGCGGAGGGTCAGATTGATAGCAGGGGAGCTTAGTAACCGGCATTGCTTTATATCCTCGGGCAGAAACTCAATGCAAACCGATCTGTGGGAAGGGAGGAAGAGAGGATGAACATGTAAGTTTATGGGTACATATAATACATTAGATATCGTAAGAATGGGAAATATGGAGGATATCTGTATTAACAGGTTCTCAATGAAGCAAAAGATGGCGAATCACTCGCACAAGATGAGAGATCTGATGAAGTGGGGGGAAGGGCAAAAAATTATTGTGATTAAGGTCGGAAGCACGAGCAGAGTTAAAGAGCATTTCTGCAGTCAGGAGGTTCAACGATCTATAAATTTGGGTTCTCCGGAACGTAAGGATTTAAGCAAGGTGCCGATCTTGTTCTTCTCATATCTAAGAAATTCTCAGTGTGTAGTAATCATGCCATGATACTGGAGAGCCCACAACCGGTCAAGAGGAAACAGTAGAGGGGAAAGCCATAGTGAGGCTTCCCCTAGTTCTATGCATGATTTCATGCCGTCAATGGGTGAAGATCCTGTGCTGAAACCCTTCAGTTGGGGAGACCAGTATATGGTGGAAACGCCAACTGCAATCGAGGCCTTCATAGCCATTTTGGAAATTGACCTCCTGCGGGAGTATGAGGCCCTAATGGAGCGACCTTTGTTGTCCTACCCATTATGGACTACTCGCATTCTTCTATCCCGGGACATTCAAGCTAAAATTCAGATTGCTCAAGGGATCCGAGACACTCTGGACATTATTCGCTGCGGGTAGCATGAAAGTTCTGCTGGTTTTAGACTTCCTAGAGCAAATTGTGAAGGACATGCTAGAAAGCCCAAGGAATATGTCCACCACCCCGGTGAACACCCCGACCAATTCACCTGCAAATGCTGGGGTCAGCAACACTCCTGCTCAGCACACGGATCACCACCCGGGCCCTAACCGGGAGGAAAGAAGTTAAGAGGGGGCTTCATATCCTCGGTCCTTTGTGTTTTTGTTGTTCAGCTCTCTGTCGAACTATGTTTTAAGGTTTTTTTCTAGTAGGAGCCAGACCTATAGGCTCTCGCATTGTAACAACTCGGTACAAAGCTTATACTTTTACTTCGTGGTTTAGTTAAGATTGGCGGGGCAGGCCTTATTATCCGTGTCTTGGTCTAGATTGGTGTCGTTAACTAGGACCTTTTGTAATCCTATCTTTTTGTACTATCTTTCTGTACTATAATAGAATTTTCCTACTTACTCATAAAAAAAATAAAACAATGTAGGTTAAATGAAATAATGTGTATGTTTATTTATTATATGCATCATATTACTTTATTTATATTCATATTCTCCATCATTAAATATTGTTGAATTATTATGTAATTTTGTAATAATTAATTTGGTTATAAATTTTGAATAATAATTTTGATATTAATTTTCTTCCGTGACCTGATTACTACCGAGAGATACTTCTGAACTTCCAAATTAATTAATGACGTCCTTATATTATCTTAATTTTCTCTTAACCGCTAAATTTCTCGCAACACAATTACTCTTTAAACTTAGAAGTAATAATATTTTTGACATTATCAATGTTCTGCAACATGTATTTTCCATTGATCAATGCCCCAATGGTTTAACCAGGCCATGGTATCTTTACACCAACAACGCTTGAGGCATAGTTGGTTTTGACTTGAGTTTAAAACAATTTTAGGAAGTCTCTTGTTTCTCATGTTATTTATCTTATGCTTGTACATCAGGTACCTAGTCATAACCATAATAGCAAAATTCCCGTACGGATATGGATTCGAATACGATTCGATACGGAAAAAATACTAAACGAAAAATCTAGTACGAAAAAAATACGTGAGTAGGTTGCTTATAGATTTAAAAAACTTATCTTTCAAATTTTAAAATATACATAAACCCTTCAATATTTGCATGCGGTATTGGAATTTGAGGCGGAAAATGCCTTTGTTATGGTCATTCTATATTTTATACTTCATGTCACAAAAACAAATGAATTGAACATTAAAAAGTCTATATAATCTCCAAGAAACATGAGAATTTTTCCAAATTCCTATCTTGCTTGCATGTAACACTTATTTTTCATTAAAAACAACTTGAAAGATTAATATTAAACATTGAAATCTAATAATGTATTTATAAATTTATTTTTAAAAATCTAAGAAGAAAATCCGGTACACCAGAAATCATAGCAAATCTAGGAAGAAAATATGGTACACCAAATGAAGGTCTTGTCCTACTGATGCACCTAGATAAGCCTACACGGAAGATGACCCGATGCTCTTCCTATAAGACTGGGGCTCCCTTGCAGCAAGCATACATCACTGAGTCATGTTCTTCGAGCACCAGATGCAGTTACAAATGGGTTGGGGAGTGTCATGGCGAGCAGCCTTGCGAGCTAAAGCTGTTGCTGTAGCTTTCAGTGTGTCGGGTAGATTCAGAGACAACAATAAGGAAGATGGTGAGAGTCTGCAAGTTAATTCGACCCAGCTAGAAGTCTCTCACGAAATCATCCTTGGCTATTAGTAGATCATTAGATTAGCGATCCTGTCAGTGGCACCAAAGCAGACTCCGATAGGGACCAGAGTTCTTACCCAATTTGACAAACTCTGCGGTGTCCAAACCAGAGTCCCTGTCGTCTTTCAAAAATTTTGCAGGCTTGAAAAGAGGGCTCATATTCCAGCAATCTAGGTGGGATCTCCAGGTGTCAACGGACCAGGGAAGGGCCAAAGGGCCAGCCACGACTTGTACTCTATGCTGATTAGGTGAAATTTGTCAAAGTTTGGCAAATCACTCACCTCCACCACCCTAGCTGGTAAGGATTTTCTGGCTTCCAATATGGACAAGTCTTCAAAGTCCATATCTATGGAAAAAAGGATGGTCAAGAGCAAGATGCAGAAGAGATGAAATCAAGGAAGAACAACAATAGAGCAAGCCGCAAAAAGCACGCATAAAATCCCAAGAGCATGAGAATGGGGGAAGAACCAAGGAACCTTGGATTGTTGTGTCAGAATGGGACACTAGACACCCTTGGTGAAATTGGAGGTGGACTATGATAAGATGATGAAAGGGTCCCAGAGCAAAGACAACATTACTGTTCGCAGGTATCTTGTCCCAATAAGAAGTACATAGCTTACTTTGTATGCCCAAGCGAACTCTGAACTTGAACCCTCCATTGCCCGTCCTCTAATAATGCCAAGAAACAGGCTGTATCGGTGTGCTAGCCTCGTAAAGCACCTAAGTATGAGAAGAAGTTTCCTTGAAGGAACTCGTTAAAAATAAATAAATAAATAATAATAATAATAATAATTTTGCAAAAGATTCCATGCAGGTCATGCCTCTTCATATGTCCCTTGCTTCGTGGCTCAGGACGAGCCATAGGTGAGTGTTGGGGGCCTGTTAGCTCGGGAAAGGATCATAGGGAAGAATCCCGTGTGTGCAACCAAAGAAGATATGTCATGCGCATGATGGAAACAAAGGAAGACCATGAAGGAAGCAAAGGACTCGCGGAGGTAGAGCAGAGAGGTGTGCAGCGAAGGAAAAGCAAGCGCAGAAGTGCACAAGGGATAATGATTGGAAAATGATGGGTGCAGAATCTAGATCATGGCCGTTTACGACGGCGTAAGACTGCAGCTACGCACATATGAGAAGATATTTGTAAGTCAGGCCGATAGTGCCTCGTGTCAAGTCATGACCACCACAGCTGTAGCCAGAGGGGTGGCTGATGGCGACGGCTAACACACTGTTAGTATGTAGTTGGCCCTGTGTGGTCATGTAAAATAGTATAAATAGGAGGGATGCAATATTTAGAAGGTTGGTATGTGTGGTTTTTGTTGATCCCAGTTGGGCGTTGTTCATCTTTAGTAGCGTTTACTATTGATTCTGGTTATGTCTTAGGTCAGTTCTTCTATAACAGTTTGTCTGTTCAGTGGTAATCAATGGCGAAGGACGCCACTTCTACTGGAATGTTGTAGAGATCAGAGAAGAGGAGACTCAGGAAGAGTCTAGTAGCGATAGAGGGGCTGTTGAGCCGTGGGTCTGGCTGCTGTGTGAGCAGACCACTAGGAGTAGATGTAGAGTAGAAGAGTGAACCAGAGAGCATGAGAACCATGAGTCTGAAACTTAAAGACATATATTAAGATCAGTCTGCACTTGTAGACTGCAAGGTGCTGTATCCTTTCTCATGCCATATGAAGAGCACCTTGGTGGTTTTTCCCAGATGGGTTTCCACGTTATCTCTTGTGTCTAAATGAATGATTGATGTGGTGAATGCTTATGTGAATGGTTACTAGTTTCTCTCTATAGAATGTTGAATGTTGCTTAACTCTTTGATGTTACTCTATAATCAATAGATGAATGATCGGAAGGCATTATCGAAATAAACATATGTATATCGACCTGTATGTTTTTGTCTTGAGTCACGACTAGAGTCGCAGGTCCAATTGATATGAGTCAGCTGCGCTGCACACGTTGCGCCAGTTGCGAGGTGGAAAGGAAGGTCAAGTCGCGCACAATGACATGTATTTATGCTCGGTCGCACAGAACTAACTCCTCTGTCCAGCCATCCTGTTACCCTCGTTGAGCTCCTTGGCTACGAGCCAAGGGACTATAATCCCTCGACAATCGTGGAAACATGGTTCCAACGGTTACCCATCTAAGAGATATCTCGGGTGAGACTGCGCCTGCTTCGTAGGTGTTGCCGACAGAGCTTGCTCTGTTGGGTTGGTATCTCAGGTATTTGTTGGATCAGCGGGATGTGCAGAACCTGGGTCACGCGAGTGAGGAAAGTGGCCAACATAATACTTGGTTTACTTTAAAATATTTTTATTATGCTCAAAAATATTTCCAAGTAGCTTTCTAAGCTCATTATAGTTTTGGAAAGTTAAGAGGTTATAAAGTTTTGTATTATAGAAAATACTATGAAACTCATATCTAATGTGGGTATAAGCAGTGCACTCTAGGAGAAAGTGATTTTCATCCTCAACGCTCATAGACTCACAGAGATGGAAAACTCTTTCCGCCCATGGAGTTTTAGGAATAGATTCATGAGAGTTTGTTGTAATCTTGACTTTATTAATTTTCTTCTATGAGCTAGTTACTACTGAGAGATACTTCTGAAATTCCAAATTAATTAATGGCATCCTTATATTATCGTAATTTTCTCTTAACCGCTAAAATTCTCACAGCACAATTTCTCTTTAAACTTAGAAGTTATGATATTTTTGCATTATCAATGTTTTGCAAAATGTCTTCTCCATTGATCAATGCCGCAATGGTTTAACCAAGCCATGGTATCTTTACACCGACAACACTTGAGGCTTAGTTGGTTTTGACTTGAGTTTAAAACAATTTTAGGAAGTCTCTTGTTTCCCATGTTATTAATCTTATGTGTGTACATCAGGTACCTAGTCATAACCATAGTAGCATAATGCCAATACGGATATGGATTTGAATACAATTCGATACAAAAAAATACTTAACAAAAAAATATAGTATGAAAAAAATACGTTAGTAGGTTGCTTATAGATTTAAAGAACTTATCTTTCAAATTTTAAAATATACATAAACCATTCAATATTTGCATGCAGTATTGGAATTTGAGGGAAAAAATGCCTTTGTCATGGCCATTCTATATTTTATACTTCATGTCACAAAAATAAATAAATTAAACATTAGAACGGCTATATAATCTCCAAGAAACATGAGAATTGTTCCAAATTCCTACCTTGCTTGCATGTAACACTTATTTTTCATTAAAAACAACTTGAAAGATTAATATTATAACATTGAAATCTAATAATGTATTTATAAATTTATTTTTAAAAATAAAAAAATAATTAAAATGCCAAAATTAAATTATAAAACAATAAAACCAATTTCTAATAATATATTCCAAAAAATATTATAATAACTAAAATCTAATATTTAATATTAATATGTGCCAAAAAATGTAGGCAAATTTAGAGTATCCGTATTATGTCGAATATTCAGGATTATGCTACTATGGTCATATCCATGCTCTCGGTGGGGGAAATACCCACTTCTATGAGGATAATAGGATAAGGAGTATTACTTTTAATTTTGAGGTTATAAGTTATAAACCGCTTCTGGATTTGTTCAATCTTCCTCCAAGATTCTCTAAAAATGTTGCACCCTCATACTTCACAACCATACAAGATAATAAGAATGACAAGGGTTTCAAAGATGAATTTATTTTTATCCCACATGACTAGATTGGTTGATTACAGTTATTTTCAAGACCAAAATAAGCTTTCCACCCTTCAAGAACAAAACAAACAAAATCTTTAATTTAGTATTTATTGTATAGAATGTTACTCATAACACATAACAAATGTGATTGATATCAGCTAAATAAATTACATAGTATTAATTATCATATCAAATAAATTTAACTACATTATACTACTTAGATAATAACAACATTGTAAAACTGCAGGGGATGGTGGTTCAATTAACACAACTTGTTGGGTGATATTTGTAAAGATCCTTTGTTTGGTAAAAAAAAACACAAAACAACAAACATCAACGTATATGCGGGATTGTTGTATCACATCTCGTTCGCAGTCATATCAAACAGTAAATGTAGAAAACAATCGAAAATCTACAGACTTTCTCCACGTTACTACTTGGTTTCATTCTTGGATTGGGCTGCTACTTTCTTCGCCATGTCTTTAACGAAGGTGTTTAAGTTCTCAAAAGATGAACCTTTAGGAAGGACTACCCTCGCTGCACACTCCTTCAACTTCATAGTGTTCTCTCTCAACGACTCTCCAAAGCTACTTCTCATCATTCTCTTCACACTATCTTCCACCTCTTCTTTAGGAACCACCTTATGGTCATCAATGTCTACCCCTTCAAAATATAGGCCGATCTCCCACACATCCTTGGCGAATCTACAGTTCAGAAACTGATCTCCAAGATAAGGGAATCCCAAAACAAGGATTCTCACGCTCATGCTCTCCATAGTAGAGTTCCATTCACTGTGTGTGAGGAATACTCCCACATATGGGTGGGCAAGGACTTTCAATTGGGGTGCCCATCTCATATCTACTTTCATTTAGGCACATTTGAGCACTTTGGAACTTATGATAGCCTTAAACCAAATGGGTTCCAATAGATATCTTCTATAAAACTTTGTTGGTGAGAAGAGGAAACTTGTCAATGGTCTTGAAAATTTGAAACCAAAGGATCCCCTCAAACTTTTGGTTTGGAAATTATTATTTAGGTAGATATTTTCATCGTTTCTTGAGACATTGGCTTAGACAATTCACAAAAAAATTATTCAAGCAATTGTTGAGTCATCGTTATTTGTGAACCTTTTTTAAGCACAAAATAATGATGCTTTAAAAAAAATACTTAAAGCACATCAAAAGATATTTTAAGTTCCTTTTATTTATTGAGAAAATTATGGTGGTATAAGGGAGGCTATTTCAAGAGAATACATTGAAGTCTATAAGGATGAATGGTGACACTATCTTGAAATAAAATGTAATTGATATTATCTAAAAACTATTTTCCACTATGGATGGGTATAGCAAATAGGGTTTAATAATCCCCCCCCTTAAAGATAGCTATATTATGGAGCAACATGGTATGTCCACTTGTCTCATCCTCCTTAACATTATTATTGACTCCCTATCCATTTTATTTTTCATAGATCATTGTGAATTTTATTTCAACTTAAAAAGTCAATCAATCCAAACAAACTTGTTTTCATCTTTATTTAGTTAATTTTAATATACTTTTTAATATTACATAATGTTGAGGAACCTATAAACATCTTCTTGGAGAGAAACAATTGCCACCTTCTCCATTATATTTTTGTCAACTACCCCATGAATTTTTACTCAACAAATATATTGTTGATTTACTCTAGGCATCCTTTGATTTTTCAAGTTGACCTAATTATTTCAAAAGATTAATCAATGCCAATTGGAATGGGAATGCCCCCCTACAAATTTCTATGTTTTTTTGGGAATGCCCCCTACAAATTTATATGTTTTTTTGTTGAAGTCAAATCATAGGATTTCGATAATTTTCAATAATTTCACCAACCTATTTCACAAGATTATTGCGAATGGAATAACCTTACAATAGTATATCCTTTCTTCTAAAACTGATAAGCTTTTAAACTTTTCTTCCAAGTCCGTGCATAAACTTTTACCCTTTCCAAGATATGGAATGGAGGAGCTTCATCTATAGACAAACACTTGGGTATGAAAGAGTTGCATCATCGATAAATTGACAATTATGTGAATACATCTAACCAACTAACAAACAACCAAGTGAAAGGCGATAGTTTATAACATTACTTGTTGTCAACTTAAGGCATGCTTTTCGGTGTTAGCTTACCCAATATACCCACAAGTGGTACACACACATAATTCCACAAAATTTGAATTCTTTTGGAACACAAAGATCACCAACCACAATACCTAGGTTTTAGCATCATCATATCTACCCATGAGGCACTCATTTACTTATGTTGGTGAGAGTGCTTTTTACAACAAGGTACAAATTAGTTTGTTCTTAATGGTTACCAACAATTTAAACATGATGTACCTTTCCATCAATATCTTTCAAATACGATATACCATATAAAACAACCTAATTTTCTATATTACTTCACTTTTAACATCTTTTTTTGTAATTTCCAACTACATAAATTTCTATATTACTTCACTTTTAACATTTTTTTTTGTAATTTCCAACGACCTAATTTTCTATATTATTTCATTTTTAACATCTGTTTTTGTAATTTCCATGATGCTTTGGAAAATGAAGAAAGACATTTCAATGATGATGATGAGTAAGACCTTCATGACATCTATTTTATTGCTTCTTTTTCATTTCATCAAGTCTTATTTTTTCAAAGTACCATTACACCTTTTGGGGCAATTACTAGTTTTATAGATCCTACATCTAAATGACTTACCACTGGATAATGGATGACTGCCATAAACTAATAGTACTTTATAATTGCAAGGAAAAATATATTGACCCCAAAGAAAAATATATTGACCCCATGCAGGAGAATAAAATACTTTAAAAATAAAGAAAAAAATCTTTAATTTAACTTTTATGGTATAGAATGTTGCTCATCACAGTAAAGAAATGTGATTGATACCAGCTAAATAAATTGCATCATATCAAATAAATTTAACTACATTATACTATTTAGATAATAACAACATTGGGAAAGTCTCTTACTTACACCCAAATAACTTGATTTGTAATGGAATAAATTGTGAGAATTAACTCTCGTACTTGCACCCAAATCCACTAAGCGACAGTTTTCTATGTGTTTTAGCCAATAAATTGTGAGAATTACCCCGGCCTTTCAACTACTTGAGTGATTAATTGTGAGAATGATGCCGTAATTTCAGCCGATCGACCAATTAATTGTGAGAATGACCTTTATTGACCTTTATTTTATTTTTGTCGTTGTTCCTCTGACTAGTTCGATTGGAACTCTGGGAAGTATTTTTATGATAAAGATACATTTGAATTGACTAGTTGCGTGAATGCTCTGGCAGGTCTTCCAGCGCTGTTCGGGAATCGGATCCACAAGATTTGAATTAGTGTTTTAATGAATCATGATCTATAGGTTTCATCACCTTTTTTAACTTTCTAGTTATCTAAACAGGGGACTATTTTTCACAGCTGGTTTTTAGGTCATGAATCTTTATTGGTTTTTAGGTCATGAATCTTTATGGAATTTTCAAAATTGGTAAAAATATTGTTAGATTTTCCAGACTGTGGATGTTGAGGAGTTTTTTGTTAGCTGATTTCATTTATGTGCTTAAAACATCTCAACAAACAACAGAAATTGCAGATTTTGTGAGTTAAATTCTCTAGATTTCGGAAAATCAACTTGAATGTCAAAATCGTCCCCTTAGACGACTCTTTTTACTTTTGACATTATTTTGATAGAATCTGGTTAGAATTTATAAAAATCCAAGTTAGAGTTATCAAGTTTTGGAATATTTGGTGCTCAAGAGGTTTTTGAGTGTGATGAATCCATTTTTACCATCAAAATTGAGATTAAAACTTGTTTCATTTTGATTTTGTAAAATAGTGCCAAATCCATTTTAACCTTCAAAATTGAGATTTAAACATAGTTTCGTTTTAACTTTGCAAAATAAAAAAATGAAATTCCACCAAAAAAGTAAAAAAAATAAAAATTCATAACATCCAAATCCTCAAATTTTTAAATATCTCCGATTTGAATTCACTAGTTGGAGTGACCAACCCACTTACCACTGTGAACCAAAAAAAATATTATGGAAAAAATTCCAACATAAAGTTAAGCCTTATTTTATTTATTTTATTTTTACAGTAAGGAGTATACAAAGATTTATGTTTTTAATATTTTTCATTAAAAATTTGACACTTTTTATTGAAAATGTGCCCAATCAATTAGAATAGATTTTGACAAATTAATTAATTATTACTTATATTTAATTGTTATTTTAATGGATGAAATTATTGTTTTTAAAATAAAAATAGATTCAACCTCTTATAATATAATATGTATAACTCAAATTGTTAAAAATCATATCTTAAAATGTAAAAAATGTTTTTTTAATATGGTCAACTTTTTGAATTTCAAGATTTAATAAAAAGTTTCGAAAATTCAAATAAATTTCTTAATAAAATAACTAAGAGTTAAAATACACGTACCTTGCCCTACCTTGTTTCTTTTTTGTAAATTCAAGAACTGTTTTATTGAAGTAAAGTAAAGTAATGATACAGTCAAAAGTACAAATCACAAACCAGACTGCCCTTGAAGGGAATTCATACCTTTACAGTCTAAGAGATCCTCCCCGTGAGAGGGAAAACAAATCATAAAAGTATGGAACTTATAAAGTTTACAAGTATAAACCTGATATAACACTATGATAGTAAGCATGGGTATATGAATCCCCAGAAGATCTGTCAAAAAAGTGAATCCATAATTCATAAAAACCCGGGCTAAGGCGTTGTGTAATGCTCCTCCTCAATTGGTGTCCCAAAGTCGAAACCAAGTTGTGTGCCTAGATGGATTTGAGTCGTGGAATCAAGTGGCTTTGTAGTGATTGGACTATCATTGTTTCTTGGGCTCCCATCCTCGCTGTTGGAGGGAGTTCCTTTAACAGGGAGAGGCTCATTTTTCCAGTAGCTCGTCGCGAGATTGGTTTTTCCAAGCTTGGTGTTGTTTGTTTTTCACTGGGGAGGGGGTGACAGATGCTCAATATCCATGGGCACAGCTAGGGGATCAGCGGGGGGAGCAACAACTAAAGTATCTAAGGGAGTCGGAGGAGTAAGTTGGGGGGTGGTGGAGTGAAGGAGGAGATAGACAAGAAATTTTTTCACAACCTAGTAATTACGCCTACGCTCAGTGGTCCTGTTAGCCGCAGTATGAGAGCTTGTAAGTTCGTCTTCCCAGTCATTGAACATGAGGCGGAGGGGACCATGGATTTCCAGGTCATATCCTTATGAGCTGGCCTGGGCACTAAAGCTAGTGACTCACTTATTGGAAGTGCCACAGCCTGCACGACCCCATGTGGGTGTTGATGTATTTGTAACTTCGAAATGTGTTAACTTGTATATCTTATGTCTTGTACCCCGATGTTTATTCCGGGAAGTATCTGTAATGTATTTGAGTCATGTCATGCCCCAATGTTCCTATCGAGAGGTTCTATAATGTAAACAAGTCATGTTAAGTCATTGTGGGTAACCCTCTTATTGTTCAAGGGTTAAAGTCCCCTCAGTTCCGGGGCCCTAGGGTTATTAGACTCTCCTAGAGAAGTCGGCCCTAGTGAGTCATTATCGAGTCTGGAATTAGTATAAATAGAGAGTGAGCCTCTCTATTTATCACACACTCACTCACACTCAGTTGTAGCGCATAGCTGAGGAAGAAGAAGTTGCTGGGGCTAGAGAGAAAGAGGCTGCTATTGTCGGGATATCATCTTACTATTTTTGGGGCTTTGATATTTGGTGTTGATTCTATCTCTGAGGAAGTTGCGGGGTCTTCTCCTTTATGGTTTCCCCAAGGAAAATCATTGTGTTCATTTTCTTATGTGTTTGATTGTTGTGCTTGTTATTTTCTCAGTTAAGATCCTAAGTTAATGCTAGCTTAAATGATAAAAATCTAACATGGTATCAGAGCTAACCTGAGAAGAAGACACTGTGTAGCTACGGAAACTAGGGCTTCCTACTTTTTGGATCTCTCTCCACAGAGTTTCAGCAAAAGAAGGTTGGGATGACCCTCCTCTCTAGGGCGCATCTTTCTGTCGAAGAAGAAACTGATTCTGAGCATTTTCAATTTTTGACCTGACACTGCTGCCGAAAATTAGGGCTTTCCACAGAAGTGGATTTTTTGAGTGATCCCAGGCCTGGATTGATCTCCTCCTCAAAATTGAAGTTTAGAAAACAAGATCAAATCTTTTGGTTGGACAGAACTCCAGGAAAGTCAAACCCTAATCTACTCCTGAACTAGCACTATAGGAATTCAGCTCCAGATCCAGATCCGACATCTTAACCTGGTAAGATCTAAATATTTTGTATTTCCATTTGAGGTTCTCAGTTAAGATGTCTCATCATACCAAGCTTGATGAAAGGCTTGAGGGAGATGATAACTTTCGAGCCTGGAAGTATAGGATCTCCCTGGTCCTGGAAGAAAATGAGTTGGACTCCTACATCAATGAGGAGATTCCAGTTCCAGAGGGAGATAAGGCTATTGTCTTACACAAGAAGAAGTTGGTTATGGCTAAGAGGATTATTGCTGATTCAATCAAGGATCACCTCATACCACAGGTGTCCTCCCTAAAGACACTTAAATCTATGTTTGATGCCCTAACCAAATTGTTTGAAGGAAAGAACATAAAATGGTAGATGACCTTGAGGAACCAGTTGAAGAATGTGAAGATCCAGAATGCGGAGACCATATAGTCATACTTCACAAGGGTCTCCCAGATCAAAAAACAACTTGAAGCAGTAGATGAAGAAGTGGAGAATGCAGAGATTGTAATGACCACCTTGAATAGTATCCCTAGGACATGGGACTCTTTCATTCAAGGGATCTATGCTAGAATGAAGTTAGTTAAGTTCAGCAGACTATGGGAATGATGCTCTCAAGAAGAAGCTCGGATAGGAGCTCGAGAAGTAAAGATGGGAAGTGAAGATCAAGCTCTCACAGTACAATCCAAGAAAACTAGATCTAGCCACCACAGAGGTAAGTACTCTCACCAAAGGAGTAAATTTAGAAAGCCTAGAGATATCTCTAAGTACATTTGCTATACATGTGATGAAAGAGGACACTTTGCTAGAGATTGTCCTAGAAACAAAAGTAGCTCTCACAAGAAGAAGGGAAACAAGAGAAGACATCATGCTCATGCTACAGAGGATGATGAACCTTCCACAAAGAGAAACAGAAAAGACAGTGATGATTCTTCGAGTGATGAAGAATATGTTATGATTTCCGGTCTCACGGGAACTATCACACATGGAAACAATGATTGGATTATAGGCAGTGGTGCTTCCAAACATATGATAGGATTCAAGGAATCCTTTGTTGAATTATCTGAACATGAATCACCTCACAAGGTGAAACTCGAAGATGACTACCAGTATCCAATAAAAGGTAGTGGTGAATCCCCATACAAGATAGACTCTAGAAATTCTATCAAGATGGAAGATGTATTGTTTGTACCTAGACTAAAGAAGAACCTCCTCTCTATATCTACATTGGATGCAAAAGGAATGAGGGTTGCATTTGTAGATGGCCAAGTCCTCATGTGGCCAAAAGGAAAGTCTTTCGATGATGCAGTAGTGATTGGGGAACAAGAAGGAGGACTATACAAATTGAAGGGCCAACTAGAACAAGCTTTGGTTCATGACTCGGTAGAACCAAATGAGCTTTGGCATAGAAGGCTTGCACATGTGAATTATAGAGCACTACCACTTGCAAGCAAAGATGTTGAAGGTCTCCCGGAAATGCAGATAAAACATGAAGGTGTATGCAAAGGATGTGCAAAAGGGAAGAACACAAAGAAGACATTTCCAAGTAGCGAGAAAAAGGCAAAAGGAATCTTGGAAATCATCCACTCTGATGTATGCGGTCCAATGTCATCCAGTTCACTAAGCGGGTATGTATACTATGTTTCTTTTATTGGTGATTTTTCTAGAAAGGCATGGATATACTTTATGAAGAACAAAGATGAAGTATTCAGCCAGTTCAAGGAATTCAAATCCTTGATCGAGAATCACACAGAAAAGAAGATCAAGACCTTTCGATAAGATAATGGTGGAGAATTCACATCAAATGAATTCAAAGAGCTATGCAAAGACTCAGGGATTAAGAGGGAGTTATCCACTCCATATAATCCACAATAGAATGGGATTGCAGAAAGAAAGAATAGAATGATCATGGAAGCAGCAAGGGCCATGCTTCATGATCAAGATATTCCCATGCATCTATGGGCAGAAGCTGCCAGAACAATGGTATATGTACAGAACCGTACTCCACACAGAGTACTCGAGAACAAGACACATGAAGAAGTCTTCTCCGGCAAGAAACCAAAAGTCAACCATCTCAGAATATTCAACTGTCCTGTATACATACACATTTCGAAAGAAAAGAGGACGAAGTTAGATCCTTAAGGAAAGAAGGGTATATTTGTGGGATACTCTGAAATCTCAAAGGATTACAGAATATACTTCCCAGGATTCAAGAATATTGACATTAGCAGAGATGTAACATTTGACGAAGATTCAGCCTACATCAAATCCAGGAAGAGATCGACTGAAGAACCTGAAGAAACAGAAGCACCCAGAATTCATGATACAACCATGAACGAAGAAGTTCAAGAAGAGGATTGAGAATTATAGGAACCTCAAGAACCTATGGATCCACCTTAGGAGAAGAATCATCACAAGAGGAAACCTGCTTGGGTACGTGAAATTATCCAAGGTGCAAAAAGATATGGAGCTTCAGGAGAAACACACAGAGGAAGAAAGAGAACTAGGTCATGCTCCAGTTATGTAGCCTTGCTATGTGACATTATTGATAGAGAACCTTCCAACTATGAAGAAGCGGTAGAAAGGAAAGAATGGAAGGAGGCTATGATTGAAGACTATCAATCGATCATGAAGAACGATGTTTGGGATGTTGTCCCAAGACCAAAAGGGAAGTCCATTGTAACTTCCAAATGGATCTACAATATCAAGCATGCTGCAGATGGCAGCATAGAGAAATATAAATCAGGATTCGTGGCTCGTGGATTCTCCCAGAAAGAAGGAATAGATTATGAAGAAACTTTTTGACCTGTAGCCAGATACACTTCCATCATATCAGTACTTGCTTTGGTTGCAGTGATGAAATGGAAGATACACCAGATGGATGTCAAGACTGCTTTCTTGAATGGTGTAGTAGAAGAGGAAGTGTATGTAGAGTAGCCACTCGGTTTTGAGACACATGACAAGGAGTCTCATGTGTGTAGATTGAAGAAAGCCATGTACAGTTTGAAACAACCACCCAAGACATGGTACGACAGAATTGATGGCTTTCTATCTAGTTTGGGATTTACCAAGAGTAAAGCAGATTCCAACCTTTACTACAAGGTTGAAGATGGTAACCCAGTGATACTCCTATTATATGTAGACGATTTGTTTGTAACAGGTATGGATGGGTTGATTGCTGATACAAAGAGGAAGCTTGCTGTCAAGTTTGAAATGAAAGACTTGGGTATGATGCACTATTTTCTAGGCATGGAGGTGTGGCAGAATGCAGATGGAATCTTCCTTGGACAAGGGAAGTATGCAATAGAGATTCTGAAGAGATTCGGGATGATGGACTGCAAGGCCATAACCACACCTATGACATCGAACCTGAAAATATTGAGTGATGCTTCATTAGAAGCGGTTCATGCTAGGATGTATCGTTAGATTATTGGGTCCTTGATGTACTCGACGAACATGAGACCAGATATTTGCTTTGCTGTGAACACCTTGAGCCAGTTCCTGACAGATCCGAGACATGTTCACTTAATTGCTGCAAAGCATATTCTGAGGTACCTGAAGGGTACAGTTGATTATGGGCTTAAGTACAAGGTAAATCAAAAGATTAACTTGGAGGGTTACGTTGATTTAGATTGGGCAGGTAGTGCCATCGATAGGAAGAGCACTTCAGGATGTTGCTTCCGTATGGGATCAAGTATGATCTCTCGGTTTAGCAGGAAGCAGTCCTATGTGGCACTGAGTATAGCTGAAGCAGAATATGTCATAGCTTGTTCAGCTAGTTGTGAGGTAGTGTGGCTGAGAAAGCTACTGTCTGATTTATTTGATCTCCAGTTGGGTGCTACTTGTATATATTGCGACAACCAAAGTTGTGTGAAGTTATTGTAGAACCCGATTTTCCATGACAAGTCGAAGCATATCAAGATCAAGTATCACTATATCAGGATTATGGTGTAGAGAGGAGCAGTGAAGCTCCAGTATGTTGCGACAGAAGAAAAGGTAGCTGATGTGTTGACAAAGCCATTGGCCAGAGTGAAGTTTGAGTACTTCAGGGAGAATCTTGGTGTTCTCTAGATCGAGGTTCCCTCTAAAGGGAAATGATGAGACCTAGAGCCATTCTAACATGGTGAGAGGATTAGGTTCCTTCCATGGTTAAATGTAAGGGCTGAGCCATTCTGTCATGGTGAGAGGATTTGGTTCCTTCCATGTCAGATGTGAGTGCTGAGACATTCTGATGTGATTGTAGGATTGGTTCCTACATGATCAGATATAAGTGCTGAATGCCATTCTTGGAATGGAGGCACCTGGTCAGTTACTAGGAATACTCAGCTTGGTGCTGAGTTGCCATTCTCTGGTAGAATGAAGGCACCTAGTTAGTTACCAGGAATCCTTAGTCTGGGACTGAGAGCCCTTTTGATGTGGTGTGTTTGCACATGGTCGAATGTAAGTGCAGAGTCCTTCCGATGCGGTGTTTTCGAACATGGTCAGATGTAAGTGCAGAGCCCTTCCGATGCGGTGTTTTCGAACATGGTTGGATGTAAGTGCAGAGCCCTTCCGATGCGGTGTGTTCACACATGGTCGGATATAAGTGCTGAGCCATTTTGGAGCGATGTGTTTACACATGGTCAGATGTGAGTGCTGGGCCTTTCTGACAAGATGAGGTCAAATGTGAGTGCTGGGAGTGCCTTTCTGACAAGATGAGGTCAGATGTAAGAGCTAAGTGTGCCATTCTGACTTAGTGTCAAATATAAGTGCTGAATACCTACATGAAGGGTAGGCCTACAAACAACATGAAAAAGGTCTGGATCTATAGAACTTCCTGTGATGAGAAGAATCGAGAGATAGCACCATTCTGAGATAGCACCGATGATGATGATCCAGACTTGATGATGATCCAGATCAAGTGATGATCCAGATGTGATGATGATCCAGACTTGATGATGATCCAGATCAAGTGATGATCCAGATGTGATGATGATCCAGACTTGATGATGATCCAGATCAAGTGATGATCCAAATTTGATGATGATCCAGCAATGATGATCCAATAGTCATGATGATCCAGATCCCGTGATGAAGAAGACTTGAAAAAGAAGATGAGTTAGAAGAACACTTGAAGATGAAGATGGCTTGAAGATGAAGAAGAATTGAAGACGATGATGAATTGAAGATGAAGAAGACTTGAAGATGAAGATAACTTGAAGATGAAGATGACAAGATGATCCAGTTGATACAGAGAAGAAGACCAGTGCTGAAAATTTTGTCGAAAGAATACCTTCCTAGTTAAGAGGGAGTGTTGATGTATTTGTAACTTCGAAATGTATTCACTTGTATATCTTATGTCTTGTACCCCGATTTTTATTCCAGGAAGTGTTTGCAATGTATTTGAGTCATGTCATGACCCGATGTTCCTATTGGGAGGTTCTATAATGTAAACAAGTCATGTCAAGTCATTGTGGGTAACCCTCCTATTATTCAAGGGTTAGAGTCCCCGTAGTTCCAGGGCCCTAGGGTTATTAGAATCTCCTAGAGAAGTTATCCCTAGTGAGTCATTGTCAAGTCGAGAATTAGTATAAATAGAGAGTGAGCCTCTCTATTTATCACACACTCACTCACACTCAGTTATAGTGCATAGCTGAGGAAGAAGAAGTTGTTGGGGCTAGAAAGAAAGAGGCTAATACTGTCGGGATATCATCTTACTATTTTTGGGGCTTTGCTATTTGGTGTTGATTCTATCTCTGAGGAAGTTGTGAGGTTTTCTCCTTTATGGTTTCTTCGAGGAAAACATTTGTGTTCATTGTCTTATGTGTCTCATTGCTGTGCTTGTTATTCTCTCAGTTAATATCCTAAGTTAATGCTAGCTTAAATGATAAAAATCTAACACTAGGAGTGGCCCTCATTCTACGTGACATGGTGCAGCCTATAGGAAACATGAGGATATACGGGACCATGGAGATGATAAGGGAATTGGGAACATAAGGCTGAGGTTAGTGGGGATTTTCGGTCACCTCCAGAAGTGCAGGGTGACCAAAGTTCTCAAGTATACATAGAAGCGGGCAGGTGGAGAATGGGATGATGAACAAGCCACTCTTGACAATAACCCAACAATGTGTTTCCAAAGGAACATTAAAGACTGCAATGAATTTGTAGATGTAGGCAGAGTACAATGTGACAACGAGAAGGACGCATTATGTGGAGAGTTTGGAGTTCCTACCCTTCAAAATGGAAGCCAACCTGAACATTAAATTCCAATGGGGTGATGTCAGGGGTTGACGTCGATGGGAAACTGTGTGCCCCGTCAGTCATGGCCTGTTGTCCAATCGGTGAAGAGTCACCCGCATCCGGGGAGAAATCATTCTCAACAATTTGAATGGAGTCGCGCTTGAAATTGGGGTTAGGAATCTCTTCAATGGAGTACTACTAAAGTTAGGGGGTTGAAGAAACTCCCCAACTGGCATTTTTATCTACGAGAGAATTTGCTTCTTGTCGAACGTGTTGGAAGGTAATAGTTGCAGGTTGGGAGACGAGGAGAGCTAGTTGTTGTAGATCGTAATACAATCTCCAGTAGGGGGAAACCTTGGTGTAGTTAGAACCGTGTTGTAATTGATGGCCATGTTCAGTATGAGCTCCGAGTCCCCCTCTACTATAAGTGGAAAAAGAACTTGATTGAAGGAAATGTGGATTCCTTGTATGACACCAGTCAGCTTGACTGCATTGTTTCTTTCAATCCCTAGTTTGCCATAGAACACTTGAAGAATTTGACTAGTGGCTGATATGAAGACCCCCCGTACCCTACTTTCCCATGATTTCCTTTAGAAGCCCCATTGAAATTGAATTTAGAGAAGCCTTGGGGCGGGATTTTCCAAAAAAGTGGAGTGGAGTGATGATGAGTTTGAGTCTTAGAAGTGATGTAAACCTGTGGAGATTGAGTGAACCAGTTGTCCATAATGGATTTTTCCATGGGGCTGGCCTATAGATCCTTTTCCTACCATCTGATTAGCATGGTAGATTCCTTGATATGTTGTTGGCATAAGACCCAGAATTTTTCCACGGGATTGGCTCCGCCTTCAAAGATCCTGAGGTTGTGTTCCTTCCAGATGTTCTAGATGATGAATCCTGGGATAATTTGCCAAATTCTGTTAAGTAGAGAATTTTGGTAGGGATGGTTATGCTAGTGCTTGATGGTTTTTGAAATATTCTCCTTGCAACAATCAGTTCTCTTGCAAATGAGAGTTATTTTGTCCCAGAGTTGACTGGAGAAGGAGCATTGATAAAGAAGATGTTGATGGTTTCCTCTTGTTCTTTACATAGAGATCATTGCGAGGGCCGAATGAATCCTCTCTTGAGAATATTATCCCATGTAAGAAAGCGCCTATGTAACACTAACTAAAGAAAGATCGTAACTTTGGGCCAGGTTTTTGTTCCCTAGACTTTGACCCAACAGGGGCCTGACTACTCATTAGGATGATTGAAGGAGCGCTGGTGTGCTTCTTTTATGGAGAACATGTCTTTAGGTTTGTAACCCCATCTAAGAATGTTGGGTTCGTGTCTGGTTATGATGATCCTTTGTTGAATTTCATGCCATAGTGCATTTGAATATGCCTGTTGCTGAAGCTAGTGCCATTTATCATGAGTTGACCATTCCCAAAAATCATGTTGCATGTTTTGAGTAAAAAAGGTGTTGACTTTTTCATGAGATGGGAGCAAAAGGAAGTCGTAAAGAGGACGAAGGTTGTGCATAGTCTCCAAGCATGGGAATTGGTCCCAGGAGTCCGTCCAAAAATTGGCTAAGGAGCCATCATGAATTTCCCAAAATTTGTGATGTTGGATAAGCAGTCGTTGGGAGTTGGATTCATTCCATATGAGAAAGCCTTTAATGTCCTGTGAGTATCTCATAATATTATGGGTGGCCCAATCTGCGACATGATTTTTATTCTAGAGATGGGCCCATTGGCTGTTATTTTTGGTGATCCATTTCAACCAAATTTTTCCGCTTAAAATTTCATTGCTCTAATATGGATCTTGAAGACCCAGTCCCCCATAAATTTTGGTACAGAAAATGATGTTCCATTTGACCAAGGACCAATTATGCGAAGTTTTGTCCCCTTTCCAAAGAAAGGTGTGCTACAACGCTCTGATGGATTTAAGTACCCATTTAGGGGCCACTAGAACTAAGAAAAGATAGAGGGGCATAGCTTGTAGAATGGATTTAATGAGGACAAGATATTCGGCTAGGTTGTGGGTACGAAGGGTCCACCGAGAGAGACAGATTTCAAGTTTGGCAAGAAATTCCGTCCAAGAAGAGTGTTTGAGTGCAGATTCTATAAGTGGGGTGCCGAGATACTTCAAAGGGATATTGGCAGCCTTAAAGCCTAGTATTCTGTAGATGTTCTGTTGGGTACGTATAGGCATGTCAAAGAATAAAATTTCACTTTTGCAAGATTAACGATCATACTAGAGGATTTAGAGAAGGTGGAGAGGATATTGCTGAAAGATCTAGCTTCCTGGACTGAAGCATGTCCCATTAGCAGGTTGTCATCCACAAATTGTTGCTGGGCGAGAGGAGTGTGCTTGTGGAGCAAGAGACCTTTGATATTCCCAAGTGAATTTGCATGAGTAAGAATCTGACCCAAGCCTTAGATCATAAGGATAAAAAGGAACGGGTAGAGTGGATCTCCCTATCTGATACCTCGGGAGGGGTTGAAGGTTTTGTAAGGGGCACCATTGATCTACTCCCAATAACACAAAGGATAAATATACAAGACATCACCAATTTAGGAAAATAATGCATCATCCATGGTAATAATGATGTCTCCTTCATAAGGGAAACAACTCTGTTGTTATACAAACTTCAATTTTCTTCAAAAATCAAGAGTGCCTCTATGAATAATAGGCCATAACAACCCTATTATTTCAAATTGACAAATAATTTGTTGGAAGAAAGTTACCTTGATATGAATAGCATGAAAAACTGAATGTTGCAAATTTATTATCCTCCCTCATATCAAAAGTATGACGAAAAAAGGTTGATATATGTAAAAACCATAAAGAATGGGCATAATAGAAAACAAGATGGTAGTAAATCTTGACTTTTAACAGTCTTCTCATTTTATTGAAGTAATAAGATTTTCAACAAAGAGCAGCATGGAAAATTTATGGAGGTCCCAAGAGAAGGATTATGGACATCCTCCCAATTGCATAAGGGTTGAAATCCATCTATTGGCACCACCATTATCAATGTAAAACCTGATAATAATAATGGAAACAACTTGACCCACAATAAGTGCCAAAATGGTGAATATCACAAGAAACCACTAGATCCTCTTCGCTGCAAACAACCTTCTATTGGGAAATATTTTGATCCTCTTCCTTGCAAAGCACCCTCTTGTGAACATGGAGTATAGAAAAACCATTTTCCAGGAACATGGAGTATAGAAATGCCCACCTGGTATATGAGGCCCTAGATATTGGAAATAACAGAGAGACTGGTACCAAAAGAAGAGGTAGGCCTTAATAGTGTAAACAAAGGAGGCAGAATGGACCTTATGATTTTCTATGTCAACTTGGGAAAGAATATTCTCTCTCAAAATGTTGGTGTATGAGGAACCCGTCCATTGAGATAAGTTTTACAACGAAATTATTATTGTGGCATTACCCACAGATCGCATTATTATTATGGCCTTATCGACAGACTGTGTCTCCTTGCAGACGTTCTTTAAGGGAGTGATTTGCTTATTTTCCCATATGGTTTTTGAGGATGAGATGATCGACATGCTTTCGAGCTTGAGGATGCTATTTTCCAGCTTCAAGAGATTGGCTATTTGAGGTTGCAGATCCTGAAGCACGGTGTCTACCAAAACATTTCAAAGGAGAATTAATTCTTCATCAACCATTTTGAAGCGTCGCCCCCCTCCTCATCCAACCGTGCCAACACTCTGTTCTTCTCCCTTAACTGCTTGCGTAGCACCTCCAGTTCTTTTTCTAGTTTATTGACCTAGTTTTGGCTATCTAGTTCTGGGGCAGGGTCCATATCTTCTAGTCGTGACAGAAGGAAGCCCAAAATTTTTACCTAATTCTGCTCTTTGCTTGCCTTTTTGAAACATAGGGAAGCATCAGGGATGAGAAACAAGAACCCCAATCAAGTGACAATAAACTCCAGCCTCTCGACTTGTTTGTGGTAATGGACACCCCAACAAGTGAACACCTATGTCTTCCTTGTGACCTCAAATGGACGACCATCTAAGAGCTTGAGAGAACTTCCCACACGTGCCATCCTACAGATAAGAGATCTTTGTAGAATTGAAATAAAGACAGAGTGATTCTGGAATACGGGCGTAGTACCCTTATGTTGCGGTATTGACATTGGGCCCACTTGTACGAGATCTTCTTCCCACCTGGCCTGTCGACATGCCCCAACATAATCCATTGAGATGATCATCGTCTTTAGTCGATGAGCTGTAGGTATTATGGTAGGGTAAAGGGTTTATCATTACCATTCAAATTCAATGTTCCTTTTTCCAGAGGAACTGCTTCATTGGCTGCCTTGTTAGATTCTCTGTTAATCTCATGGAGGATGTGGAAGGTTTTAATGTTGTGAAAGGATTTCACGAGGAATTTTATTTTCTTGTGGATTTTCCTGAGTCTCATATCATTGGGGTGTCTATTGGTAATGAAATCTTGGATCACAATTCAAGAGTCTCCAAAAACATTGATTTCAGTAATATTCTTGGCCTTAGCTTGATATCTAGTCCTTGCTAAAGCGCTAATGCTTCCATTATGTTGTTGGTGTCTTCTCCTATTTCCCAATAATAACTTAGTTCAAGGATTTCATTAGGGTTAAGAAGAATCCCTCCCCCTCCTACCGCCTCTAATAAAAACACTGTTTTTATTATTGAGTCTATTTTTATCTTTTCATTAGAAATTAAACTCAATAAAATATATATTTTAAATGAAAAATAATTTTTTTAATAAAAACATTATTATTAAAGAGCATTTTTTTAAATAAAATTTCATTATTACATGGTTATTGTTTAACCAAATTTGTATGATAGACAAAATGATAATTCAAAACATTAAAAAAAATCGAAAGAAATTCCAACACCCTCCCACTCTTTTAATTTTTTTGAATGAAATGAATTTTCTAGGTTTGATATAAAATATGTCCAAATTAATGCTTATGAAAAATTTCAGCTCACACATATCTTGAAAAAATTGGTAAACTCAATCTCTGCAGTCACGCCTGTTTGAATATGGCAGCGGAAAACAATGGCACTTTCGAGGTAAGTTTTGTTCCATTTACATTTTCATTCTATGATTTTGATGTTTTTTTTTCATTTTCCTCACAGTAGATTGAGCTTCATTTCATTTCATTTTCCCTAGTTTGAACCTTGGCTTATTTAAAAAATACTGATGCGATTGCTAGGACAACTTTTTCTATTTCCTTTGCTGTGATTGCTAGGACACCTTTTTCCATTTCCTTTGCTGCGATTGCTAGGACACCTTTTTCCATTGCCTTTTTTATCTGTGGAAAACACTAGACTTGCCTTCCCGCTTATATGTCTTCCTCTTTCGATGCTACACCCCCTTCTAGCCCGTTGATGGAGCTCGACCTCTGTTGTAGGATGTGTTTGGATGAAATTTTTTGGACAGATCAGTAGACAAAAAGCTTTGAAGGGAAAGCAAGTTTGAGATTCATTCAGCCCTCCGGACATGTCCGTCTTCTTGCTTAGGGAATGAATCCTTGGCTCTACATCCGTCATGAGGAATATTGGACATGAAAGTTGGGGATGAGTTTGGTCCCCCACCATACCGCCTCTACCACAATCCAAGACATGGGATCCCTCCATTAGCACCAAATATTCCAAGAATATAAGTAAAGAAAGCAATGAGAAGGGTAGGAGGAATAGGAGCATATCTTTTAGTTTGAGATTCAAATTAATCACCAGAGACTGGGCATAAATTTTCCCTATTATAATAAATGGGTGGATCCATATTTATATGAATATGAGTGTTCCACTATTTATATTCCAAATGCAAATCCTCTAGTTGCATATCCTGCCCCAAGTTCCCCTTCGCCTAGTTTCATAGTCAGTTGCATATAGCAAAGGTAGATGCCATATCTCTATGTAGTTTTTATAGAGCCAGTCTCATAGCAACTTGGATATCGAGACCGAGTATAAGCAAATAAAGTGATAGATGTTTTCGTTGCTGCTAGTGCATCGAATTTTCTAGGCATGTATTCACCTTATTTTTGAGTAAAATCCAGATCTGGAAATTTGGTATTAAAAGTCTTATTTATGCTTTATATTATTACTATAGCATTTTATATTACAAGCTTAAATTTTGTGGATGGTAAATGTTACATATGCTATAATAAATTCCTTCTAAACCATCCAAGGACAATCATCATAAGGATTGAACAACTACTTCTATATTCAACAATATACACTACAACTATTTGTCAAAGTCACAGACCAAATTACTTATAGTTTGTTACAGCCCAGTGTATGCAAAGTGTTTGTAAAAACATATACTCGATCTTGACAATGAATAGGGAAGAAATCAGACTTCTAGAGAGGGTGTACTCTATAACAGAGATATATCCATAGAGTTAAGAGTAATTGTATGAGTCCTGAAACCCTTCCAGACCACTTAAAGAGTCAGTGGGATAAGAGGGAAATGTGAACATAGCAGTACATTCATTAGAAGAAAATTATCAAAACTAGTTGGATAAATTCCTTCGGTTATACTCTGGTCAAATAAGCTTATCTGTGGTCTCTAGCATGTCAAGTTGGTAACCTTGGTCTTCAAAATATAGGATTTGGTTTTATTTTTACAACTAGATGCAAGTTTTGGTTTATTGATTTCATTTTTTATTGCTTCTTTTGCAGTGGTTTATGTGCTACTACTAATGTTCAGGAATTCAAATCCGAGTTGAAAAATAAGTTGTCAGCCACATGTCGACGAAAGGCTGAAACTGACTTTACTCGGGAAGTGAAAGAGATATGTGAGGAGTATGGTGATAAAGGTACAGAGAAAGAGGAATTTATGCCAGAGATTGATGATGGTAAATCCATATCATGTATTGATGAAATATTAAAGGATTTTGCAGAGAAAGTACAGTTTACAAAAAATGATAAAATCCAAGAAGCAATTGATGCATTAGAGGAAATGTTGAAAATGCAAAAAGATACATCTATTCAAATGCATTATGATACTTTTTCCAAGAAACATGATATTAAGAGGGAAGTACATGGGCAGGAAAATTGGCAAAAGACACATGGGGTAGGTTAGAATAAGAAAAATCCTACTACATCATTGATATCATCTGATAAGAAATACAAGAAGAGGCTCAATTCATTTGAGGTTGGGCTTAAAAATCACAATTCATTATCAACATCTAAATCTAACAATATGGGGTCCATACTAAAGATAAAGAAGCCTACAAGCCATTTTGAGGACCATTTGAGGTCTTAAGTTGCTGGTACAGTGCCTACAAGACATTTTGAGAACCATTTGAGGTCTGTTGTTTCTGGTGCAATATCTTTAATAACTAATCCATAGTTGAAGAAAACAAAGAGAGATTTTAAAAGGTCATCAGAGTGTGAAAGAAATATTCATAATGATGGAGACAATATTTTGAATTTTTCTTCTTATCTTGAAGAAATTAGGATACAATCACCAGATACATCATATAGGCATTATTTCAGAGCAGACCATGACTGAAAAGCAGTTTGGTCAGAAAAGGAAAATCATGGAAAAATAAATTAGACGTTCTCAATTAGTTCCTGAAAGTGAGTTCCTAGATCATAAAAAAACATTGACATATAACATTGTCAGCAATTTTGAATATTTTAAACATGTAAACACTAAAGAGAGCATTCAGGTTTCAAACTGTAAAGAAAATTTGAAGGGTGAAATTCATCATGAGAAATTCATCAATTTTAATATTTTGATTTGCATAAAGCAGTCATCTAGTTCTTGTAATGTTGTGAATCATGTACATTTTCCTTGCATTATATGTTAAATGCGTATTGTATAAAATTGTTATTTCAGACACACATTCAAATAGGTCAAAAGTGAAGAACTTCTAAATTATGGAATAACAAGCAGAGAAAATGCATATGGATATTTAGGCTGTATTTTAGCTAAAGAGAGATTTTGGGAAAAGTGGTGCTCTGCCTTTCTTCATACGATTCACATTTTTTTTCTTTCTGGCCATAGCAAGTTCAACATCTTACTTCAAGGTATGTAGATACTTCCAAAATCTTCCCTTTATATCAATGCGCTTGATGCTGCTAGGACCCTTGAACAAATGGAAACTATAATTGTGTGAATAGGATCTCGATACCCCCTTAAAGCATGTGATTTGCAGATCTTGATAAGATCTCATGTTATCATGCAAAAGGGTCTTTTGTAGGCACAATATGTGGCATCATAGCAATTTTTTTCATTTGTAATTTACATCAGCTAAAAGCCTAGAACTATGGAGGACATTATCAGGCTCAACCTTGGAACATTTGTGGTGGTGGATGTTGATGGATTTTTTCTGATTTGGATGTTGACCAAGATTTATCTTCCTTGGGCTCCATAATTTTGGCTTCTTTATGGAGGGTCTGTCATGGAACAACATTGTCACTGGGATTCTTTCTTGTTTTGGAGTTTTATCTATTCAACTTTCTAGGATTGACCGTTTGGGTTCCTTCCCTTTTTTTACTTCATTGTCCATTCTTTCTTTCCTTAACCTAAGATTTTAAAATTCTTATATCCTTTAGGGAATCTAAGACCTAAGATTTTAAAACTGCTTGGTAGATGTTTTAGGGACTCCTTACCTACATTACCAAATGTTTCCCTTCCTATTCTCATTGATCTATTGTGGTTATTCGTGGATTTAAAAAAAATGATTTCATTGCTGCATGCTCATTGCCATGATGGTGCATTTTGACATGTGCATTGTTTTCATTTTGGCATCAATAATGCAACCAGAAAGTGTATTTTGTAAATAGTTCTCTTTAATTATTTGCAGTGGACCCATAATATAAATTTCCATTTAACTGCAAATAATTAAATGATTCTGAAAAATGTAGGAGGCTAGCACTACGGTGAATTCTTTATTTGTGGGGAGGTTTTGAAAGGAGCAAGAATTGTGTGCTATAGATTTAGTCAGATGTTGATAAGCCATCATAATATGTAAGCAACAAAATTCTTAATGATCCTTGCTATGATGAAGCTCAAGTCAATTAATTAATATATGGATCTGTGTTTGGGATGATTTTAAATATTGATTTAGTTAAGACTCCAGAGTTGGAGAAACTACCGATGTTGGAAAAATACATGGTGGCTCTAAGGGCTATGGTGAAGTGTCCTCCAGAGTATAGATTCAATCTCTTAATCATTCATCGAGGGTAGGAAAACATTCCTAAGAAACATGTTAGATAATCATCAATCTCTTCTTGTAAAATATGTCTAGAAAGAGGTTTTCTTCACGTCTGTTATCACACTTTCATTTTCAACTGTTTTTAGTGCTTCATTTTCATTTAAAGATTTTGTTAGTACATGTGAAGAGGCATTTTATATGAGGAGGACTTTGGTACATTCTACAAGGTCATATCAACCCGTGATCATAAGGAGCATCTAATTTAAACATGTGATACCTCATTCCTTGAAGGAGAAACTGGATCAAGAAGCCACCATGCATTATTTTATTATAAAAAGGTACATATAGCTACTCTTTGAGGATATTGTTATGGGCATCTCTTTCAAATATATTTAGGAGATCTATCTTTTAAGTTGGTTAATCCTCTTGGAGAGTATTTTGCATGACTAGAATACATGTGGAACCTCAAATATGCATATTTGTGAAACAATTTTAGTACTTTGCCATGTTTTGCTTCTAAAGTTTGTTCATTCCTATGCTTCGTGTAGCTTTATCACAACATTCATCAAGGAATAATGGGATTCGAAGGTTTGTAACAACTGCAAGTGATTTGGAAGAAACACCTATAGCACCACATGTCCAAGTGAAGTATACACAGCTTCTTATCGATGGGAAATTTTTTAATGAAGCTTCTGTTAAGTTTCAAATAACTCCAAAATTTCATTAAAATTCTATACTCAACGTGTTATGGTATTCTATCATATAATCTCTGTAGATATGTTATTACTTGATGATTTTTTATTTTATTTTCTTGTATTTTTTATCCTTTTGTCTTCTACCATTGTACACATATGTTATTATGGTTATAACAAATTTTGGCTGTACTACAATAAAAATGTTTCCAACCTTCGATACTAGAACAAGAGATGTGATTTCTATCGTGGCTGAAGATGATATAGAATATGTGGACAGAGCTGTAAAGGCTGCATAGAAAGCCTTTGATGAGGGCTCATGGACAAAAATGTCTGCCTATGTAATTTCCTTTTTGTTAGTTCAAAGAATGTCAAAGTTTCATGTTTTCATCCTGTTGATGTGAGTGGAAAATTCATACCGTGAAGAAGAAGAGAGTTTGAATTTGAAAGGAGCATTTTGAAGTTTTTGAGGATATAATAACCAATGGGTTTTCTTGCTTATCCACCAATTTATTTGATTTGTACTTTATGCGAATTTGGGTGTTGCAATTTTGACGATGGCAATATAGTTTTGAGTATTGACTTAATTATATGGAAATGATTCAGGAGAGATCATGTATTATGCTCTGGTTTGTTGACTTGCTCGAAAAACATAATGAGAAAGCATCCTTGGTCAAAGTGCTAATGGAAATGTGGCTATTTCGTTACTATGCAGGTAGATTCTTAATCACAAGACCATATGATGATGAGTTGAACTAATTTTTTTGGACTCCATAGAAATGTAGCAAGCTCAATTTACTTGTTTTAGTTCCCTGCTTCCTTTCTTTAGTAAAAAGATTATAATTATCATCTGTACTTTTTGAAATATTTTATAGGTGGGGAAGATATAATACATGACCTTACAGTTCCAGTTTATGGGCCTTATCATGTTCAAACTTTACATGAACCTATTGGAGTTGCGGGTCAAATCATTCCTTGTAATTTTCCACTGCTTATGTTTTCTTGGAAAGTTGGTCCTGCACTAGCTTGTGGGAACAACATTGTATTACAGAGTGCTGAGAAGACACCATTAACAGCTCTTTATGCAACAAAGATTTTCCATGAGGTATGTTCTAGTACATAGAATTATCACCTTCATTTTCAATATAAAAATGTTATCTCATTCTAGTGCAACTTATGCTTGCTTTGGAGTCCTATTTTGAAGGTTTTCTAACTCAGGATTACATATTTTTCTTGAAAATGGTCTTTCAATGGTGCTAAATGCTCATCGCTGCTATCAGGAAACATTTCAGAAGGAAAAAAAGAAACTCTTTGTGATGCATAGTGTCACTGAAACATGAAGCATACTAAGTTGTGATTTCTTAGGTTCAGTCTATTGGAAATAGAAAGGGTACTTTGTGATGCTACGTAGAAATGAAATTTTGACATGTTTTATTCCTGGGAGTCTTTTGATTCTCTCAATGCTAGCCCTAGTTTTTCTAGTTTGTCATATGCATTTCTCCAGTATATGGTCATTGACATCTTTACCAGTCTCCTTGATTACATTTTCCTTGAGTAGTAAGGTCTCTCTTAGTCCAAGTGAAACAGTAGGTGCGTTTTTCATTATTTAGGTAAATTTCTTAGAAACTATTTGTATGATTATAAAATTTTCTCTGACATATTTCATGTTTGCTTAAATTTCATGTACATGATGTTAATCATTACTAAGTTCGATACAACTGTCTTAAATCATATGACAGCTAGTTATTTTTAATTAAATGGGCAAGACGAAAGTAAATGGTTTGAAAGATAAATATGATTAGGATTAATAACAATATGAGCCTCGGAATAATCACAATATGGTGTCTCTTATAAATTATTCTTGTTTTATTAAGAGTCTCAGCTGAAATTATTTCAATAATCATGAAAATAATTCCTACCAGATGCTAAAATTTCACATTTTCTTGTGACTTAAATAGTTTAAATTCTTTGTGCATGTTGGACAACCTCCAGGAGTCCTGAATATTGTTTCAGGATTTGGTCCAACTATAGGAGCTACAGTTTCAAGAAAAATGGATGTTGACAAGGCATGTGAGAATCTTAAATGTATTCTAACATTTAAAAAAACTTAGAATAGCTCAAAAAAATCTGCATTAAATCTCTCATAACTATATTTGTCTGCAAAAGATGCACAACTCAAATTCTAGAATGAATTATATAAATATATCTCTATTCATTATCTTCAATTTATCTTGGCTTCTGAATGGATAACATTCCAACTATAATCTAATGTTGACAGCAAGAAAGTTTGGATGTTTGTTATCTGGTGCACTATGGAAGTTTGAAACCTCTTACAGAGGTTCACAAAGGGACTATGATTTAATTGTATCAAGTTGAAAGTAAGAAATCCAGGTTGTTGGTTAGTATTTGTAATTGTTAGTCCAATAATAATTAGGTATGAAATATCAATGTCAGGCTATAGAGGAATCTAATGTTGCATGCCAACAGAGCTATAGGAAAAGCATAGCTGTAATGAATCCCATTGAAGTAGAGGTTGTAGAGCTCAGATTATGAACACCCATGGGGAAAAATGAGCTGGGAATTTTATTTAAGTCCTCTAATTTATGTTTCTCTAGTCTATATAGGAGATTTCCAAGGTACCTCATAGAGTCATGAATGTTTTTTTAATTCCAGCAAAGTGCAATACAGTTACAACATGTGTGGGGCAATGTTCAAGCTTTACTATTGAGGGTTAAAGGCGTTTGATTTCTCACATTTGGGATTTATCTAAGAGTGGAAAGATAAATTATATGAAAAAACCTAATAGCAGTGGATGTGTGGTGTGTATGTGGAGGAAAGGCATATTATTTGAGTTTTTCTTAAATGCTTCTGAAACCTTCATTTGTTGTTGAACGAAGGTTGTCCTAGTCACTTGTCAATTTTAAATTGATTTCACTTGTGCCATAAATATTGCAACTTCATTCACATAGATGTTGGGAACCCAATATGCAAGTTAATTACAGCTAACATATGGAGTGTGCAATATTTATTGTCAACCCAGGGAGGTCTTTTATTTCAAGGATAACATGCACTATATATGATTAAACACTGAGTTGCTGTAAGTAAACAATCCTATTCTCTGCTCAGCTACGTTTATCCCAAGGATCCACTTAATCTAGTTTACCTTCTAAAGAATACAACCACAATTACCTTCTACTGTTCTTGATCTAGAATTGAAAGATTCATGAAATCACANGAAATCTTGTTTACCAAACCATCTAATGATTTACCCAACTATCTTAATAAGCTATTCTAGAAATCCAAAAGACATGAATTGAGTTCAACTATTCTATGAATTCAAGTACAAGAATGAAATTCTGCAACCATAAAAACAAAGGAACAAACTGCAAGGATTTATGGAAACAACAATTAAAAGATCTAGGGATGAACAGGGTTGTTACAACTACCATGTAGTTTCATAAGGAACAATTACCTATACATTCGACTGTCACACCATATCACTACAACTTTCCAAGAGATGCAATTAATAACACACTGTAAATCCACAACGGTTGCAGCTTACAATGAGGGAATGAAATTAACACAACATCACACAACAAAATAATTAAAATTCCTAATTTAACTTAGCAATCCCTATGGGAAGACGGGCCCGACCTTCACACAGAGATGCTGGAAGTAACGCACGTTAAAACATTGAGATCTGAAGTAACTCCTTGTATTAAAAAGGAATATCAAATACACAACCTCAGTCGTAGCTAGTACAATAAATTGGTTAAGGGTTCAACCCCTTGCTCAGAATAGTTCCCCATATTTATACAATATTAATCATAACATCCTATCCCTATTATTGGGTAGCCATGAAGATCTCTAATCTTCAGGCAACCTTAATTACAACAATTGTTAAAGCTATGGTAGGATGAGAGTAGGAAATATAGGGAGACTGTTAATTGACCCAGAAATAATGATATCCGTAGATCACAACTATACATGAGCAGCGACGCACTGTTTCCTTTCAAATATGTCGCATTCTATTGCAGCTACCCTTATACATCTTTGCTTAGAATAATATACTGAGACCGCATTCTTTGGGAAATGGTAGGATGGATAGCGATCAGATTAAGCAATGAATGTCTATCTTTCCATTAGCATGTTCATCTCGTTATACCTACATTCTCTATATCTCGAAATACCTTTATAAACCATCATGTATGAGCATATTTAAAGATATAGAGCCTTAATTACCACAATCCTAAGCATTAATAAAATAATACAATAACTAATCATACCTTTGTGACTTGAGGAGCAGAGTGAGGGAAACACATCTGTTTAGCGTGCTCAATAGGGTAGGATAAGGCAAAAAGAGGTGGATAAGGATGGTCAAAAAGGGGCCATTTCTGGGCCCAACATCTCCTCCCAACTGTCCTGTTGCATGTCCTCATGCAACAATATCCATTATTCCGAATCTGAATCTTGCACTATGCTTTGTTCATGGAGAGAAGAAAAGTTGTAGGAGAATTCAGACATTCCTTCTTTTTCTATAAACCCCTTATGGACAACCCAATATCTCCAACATTTCAGCTCCTCTACCTTGGTCAATGAGAAATCCACCTTGTATGGTTTTGTTGGCCACCAGATGAGAGGAAATTTAAATTTCAGTCCCAGCCGATTGACCCCACACTCCCTGATACATCCAACATAACCCTCAATCCTAGAAATGCTTATTCAAAATTTCTAAAATAGTAGGGGTCTCTATTTCTGAGGGTTGGAGAGGAAACCTGCCATCTGTGCTTACTACCTTCCAAAGCTATTTGTTGATGTATGGAAATCTGGTTGGTACAAGTAGAAATAACCCCTTCCCGCAGTTCCATTTTATGTCAAGTTTGGATGGGGCATGAAAGTAGACTTTGGTGTCAAGCAAGGAGAATATGAGGATTTTGAGGTTCACTTCGGATCCACAGGTTAGAGTGGGATTCATTGTGAGAAAAAGTTTGAAAGGACCTTTCCCACTGAGCATGATTGCTCACAAAAGTGGCCAAAGCCCTCAACTGAACATCACCTAAAAAAGGAATAGGATTCGAATGGCGGTCCAAAGGACAAGCCATCTCATGCAAATATAGCTCACACAACAAATTCTGGTCCTCAAAATTAATTCTCAAAAATGTTTCCAAAAATTTCGCTGAGGTTTCTATTTTGTATGATCTTCCTTCTTTCACAGCCCTTAATTTAAACCAAATAAATTGTTCAAATAAAAAGACAGGGTAAGAGGAAGAGGGTACTCTAGTGCCCATGAGTTCTTGAGAAAGAGCATACATATGTTCTTTTTCCTCCTGCATAGACTTGAACTTTTTCAGCTCCCTTAGCTCCTTCTATAGTTCTTCCCCTCGAAGTTTTTGGGTCATGCGTTCTTCTGCCCATTTTTCCCTTAGTTCCCTGATGGTCTTCTTATGTTCAGTGAGGGAAACCATCCCTTCCTGGTTTCTTTCCACCTGGCTCCTCCACTTCCTTACTTCCATTCTCAATATTGAGATTGATTCTGTAGGCTTTAGGGTTTCTTCTTCTTCAGGATACTCCTCCTTGTCAGAATCCAGATCAATAAAATTTTGAAGGGGTTCAGTCCACACCTTATCACCTAATGTGCCACATTAAACATTCTGCACTTCTGAGGTTATTTCCGGGGGTGCTGGTTCTTGTGTAATAGCATCCCTTCCTAAATTTTCTTCTGCAACAACTCCAACCACTTCTGGAGATGTTGGTTCTTGTGTAACAACATCCTCTTTCTAGGGTTCTCCTATGGAAACTTTGGCCGCTAATTGTGAGGATGTTGGTTCTTGCGGGGCAACTTCCTCCTAAATTTTAATCTTCTTATCTACCTGATTATCAACTGTGATATCAATAGGGGAATGTAAGGCTACTAGTTCTTGTGTGACAGAGCCCTGTTCTTATTTTTCCTCATGCTGCTGGGATTGGATGTCTTCTTCAATATGAAGCTGTTCTTCAAGGATTTCAGTATCACCTGAGGATTGTGATTGAGCTTGTTCATATTCACCTAAATCCACATCAAGAATGACATCCAATTCGGGGTTGGTTTCCTGTTGCATCCTGAGAGTATCTACTGCAATTTTCAAGGATGTTGGTTCTTGTGTAGCAACATCCTGGTTTACTTCTTCATCTCCCTATTGTTGTGATTCCATTTCTAATATCTATGTGTCTTGAGACAATTCTATAGTCGTGGTACAAATATCTTCATTGAATTCCAGAATGTCTTCAATCCCTGGTTCTTCTTCTCTCATTTGGACGACCACTTGGACAAGAACATTCAAGGATGTTGGTTGTTGTGTGTCAGCATCCTGTTTGACCTCATCATTTTTTTGCTGTTGTGGTTCCATTTCTATTATTTCTATGTCATGAGAGGGTTCAGGGGTCACAGTGCAATCTTCATCCATAAAATCAGGAATAGCCTCATCCTCTGGTTCCTCTGTCCCAGGGTTGGTGGCAATCTCTACAAGAATATTCAAAGATGTTGTTTCTTGTGTGGCAGCATCCTGCTCATCTGAAACTTCCTTCTCATGAAGTTTCTCTTAAGGAATCTCACCATCTCTCAAATCGGTAATTTCATCAGGAATATTCAAAGATGCTGGTTCTTGTGTGACAACAGCCTACTCATCTGCAACTTCTTTCTCATGAATTTTCTCTTAGGGAATCTCACCATCTCTCAAATCAGGTTGTCCCTATCCTTCCATAACTGTAGGTGCAGACTGCTGTGTTGTAAAGGCACGAATTATGACCTTGTAACCTGACTCATCAAATATTTCTCTAGACATAGGATAGACCACTCTTTCTTCCTCATTGCCAGCCTCAGCAGAATTTGATCCTTCCAGTTGATCTGCAGCTTCAACCAATGTGTGTAGCTTCCTTTCACCCTATTTTCTGCACACTTCCTTCCAATTTTCTAATTCCTTTCAGAGTGCTTGTACTTCCTCTTTTAATAGCCTATTTTCAAACAAAAGTCCTTCAATTTGCGGTTCTTTTGTGATTGGTTCCTGTGGGGTGTCAATTGCTTTGGGTCTAAGAATGGGGAACTCAATTTGTGCTTCTAAGGTTTCCCATCTTTCCCTTGCTGCTTCTACTGCTGTGATTGACCTGGTTCTTTTTCGTCTTATTGGTGGTGATGCCTTTATTTCATCCTTTATTTCATCCTTTGATCTCCTCCTTTTTCTTTGTGGTTCTGGAGTTTCTAAATTTGAAACTGATGTGGAAGGAATATCCCCAGTTCCGTCATTTTCTTGTTCTTCAGGATGTTCGTCCTCAATCAGGGTTCCTCCCCATTCAAGGGAAGATTCAACGGTCATCACCTCAGTGTTTTATTCTGTTATCCTAGCTCTATCATCTTCGGCTTCAACTGTCACAGCATCCAATGCTGCTCCAGTTTCATCCTCTGCTGTTAGAGCTGCCCTAATATTTAGTCCTTCGTAGGGTTTTCTTGTACATCCTCTTTTAATTGTTCTGTTTGTTCTCCTGACTGATACTCCGATCTAGTCTCATCTCCCCACCCCCCCTAACTAAATTGGAGGGGCTCCGAACCTCCTATTGTTCTACATTTCCCCCCAGCTGTGGATTGACCGGCTCTGCTTGATTTTGAACAGGCCCTACAGGTTCCTGAACTATTGTAACACTGAGCAGAAGAATGGGTTCCTAAACTTGGGCTGTAAATTGCTCCTAGGTTTGGTTTTGTTGAGCAAGGGTCCGTAAGATTATTAATTTAATGAGGCCATGGTGGGTAAGTGAGGAGAGTGGATGCTTAGCAGCTCGGACAAACCCCACCATATGATGTAAATCATTGAGTAAATAAAATGTCATGTTTAGTAGAGCCCTATGATGAAGATGAGATAATAAAGAAAATTTAGAGTGATAGACCATTTGGTACCTACCTTTACAGATGATATACTTCTTGAGAAAAATTGCTAATTGATTCCATGGGCATGGCAATGACTATAATGCTATCCCCCTCAGTGACATGTGAATGCTCTCCCCTTCCCTCAGAAAATCCTGTATTGCTGTAGGATTGGGGGTTCTTCGTCCAAACCAATCTCTGCCCACCTGGGGAAGACCAGTGACCTCAGCCACTATGGCTTCAGAGACTTCAATACGTGATCCCCAAACCTCTGAGTGGGTTTCTGTAAGATTTAAGGTGAACTGTAAAGCTGCTTCACGGTGAAATCCATTCAGGCATTGAAATAATTTAGTCCAGCCCATAGCTTGAAAGATAGAAAAAACTTCAGCATTTCATCTGAGTTCTCACATATTTGGAGGTTCACACCGAGCTGGAATACCCATGTCTGCCTGCCTTCAGAGATATGTTGCAGTCCAACAAATTACAGATTCTGACAATGGAGGTTAAAGCACAGAGTATGCATGAACAACTGAGAGTGGAGTTGGGTACATTCAGAAAGTTTCAGCGTATCGGATTATTTGAAATTGATCCCAAATTAGGAAAGGTGGCGGTTATTAGGTAACATAATTAGTCATTACGTTGCATGAGTGGAGAGTTAACGATGTAATAATGGGCACAGAAAGGAAGGTATGATTGATATTGTCAGATCCAATTAATACTTAATCAAGTAGTTAATCAAATCCATACCTTCGAAAATGCACGATGAATGATGTCCTTTGGAGAATAGTAGAATGTGTGAGGTGCAGTCATTAAATGTAGTCATTATCACAAGGATGTTGTAATGACATTTTCCGTCGACGAACCATCGTGTCAAATTGGTCGAAAACATGATGAATGCTGGAGGATAAATAGACTCACCAGTGTCAAGAATCAGAGCCATATCTGGACGAGTTGCTAACTTGAATTTTTTTTTGCCAATAACAAAGGAGTCACAGCCGCAGGCCATAAAGAAATCAGATAGTTTAGCACAGGCGCGGCCTTGGATTATAGAAAAATAAGCCAAATGTAGAGGAGTTGCAGCTGCCAGAAAAGGTGTCGCAACTACTGGAAAAGGATGAAAAGGCGTTAGGCGGACAGAAGTTGACTGTGTTGCAGCTGCCGAAAAAGATGAAAAAGTTGTTAAGCTGACAGAAGTTGACGGTGTTGCAGCTATGGGAAATGGGGTTTATGGGAAAAAGTGAAATGGTGTCGCAGTTGCCGAAACGGAAGAATGGCGGGAGTTTTACGGTGTTGCAGCTGTGCATACAGGAGTTATGTGCAAAGGTAAAATGGTGTCGCAGCTATCGGAAAAGGGTGTCATAGTTTCTGGAAAAAGGGTGTTGCAGCTACCGAAAAAAGATGTCGTAGCTGCCAAAAAACGATGTCGCAGATGCCGGAAAAGGTGTCGTAGCTGTAGGAAAAAGTGTCGCAGCTATGACAGATTTATTAAGGAAAAAAAAATGGTGCAAGAAGTTACAGAAGAACGACATTGGTCGCCAGGACCGATGATGACCACCGCTCTTAGGCACTTTCCTGCACATTTCATAAAAAAACAAAAAAACAGATCAAGTGCAAAAGAAAAAGATAACAATAACAGAAAAAAAAAAACAATTTATTTATGTACAAAGAGTCATATGCAATTTACAGTGATTAATTAAGGATTGAGAGGGGCAGAGAAAAATTCCTGCCCTTGTGCTAACTGGTAATCTGGATCAGCTGCAATCTGTGAGGTAAATGCGTCCTTTGAAATGGGATTATGGTACAGTCGTAGCCCGTGACCATTAGCAAATAATGGTGTGCGGTTCTCATCAATGGTTACAAGGCAGACCGTACCATTATCAAATACTTTGTCTACTAGGTATGGACCCAACCATCTTGTGCGTAGTTTACCCTTGAAGTCTCTTTTGAATCTAGAATTGTATAATAGTGCCCAGTCTCCCTCACAAAAGAGCTTCTTTTTGATGAATTGGTCATGCCAATTGGATCTTTGTTGCTGAATTAATATAGTCTGGTCTACAACGGCTAACCGGGTCTCATCCAGTTCCTTCAATATTCAAAGTCTTAATTTCAAATTCAATTGGGAAGATGACACTTTTCCCATACAACAAGTCGTAAGGAGAGAAACCTGTAGTGTTGCGCCAAGTGATATGATATGCCCACAATTCTTTCAGAAGTCTATCAGTCCAATCTCTACAATGGCTCTTGACCATCTTGGTAAGGAAAGCTTCAATAAATTTTCTAGTGCTTTCCACCTAGCCATTGGCTTGGGGATGGTAAGGTGAAGCTATCCGGTGCTGAATATTGTACTTCCGTAGCAGAGTTTCAAATTGATGCGACACAAAATGCGGTCCTCCATCAGTAACCACTTCCTTGGGTACCCCAAAGCGGGTAAATATTTCACTATACAGGAAATTAATCACAGCCCAGTCATTGGCCTTTTCCAAAGCCACAGCTTCTACCCATTTCATCATGTAGTCAGTACAGACCAAGAGTAGGCTTTCTGCTTGGAATGAGGGCTAATAGGACCAACAAAATCTAAAGCCCACCTATCAAAGGGTTCAACCACTAATTGTGGTTGCAGAGGCATTTGATCTAATCTATTGGGCTGGCCCATCCTTTGGCAGCTATCACAAGGATGGACATATCTTTTTGCATCCATGGAAAGGGTTGGCCAATCGTAGCCCATTCTCAGTGCTTTGTGTCCTGTCCTTCTATCTGCAAAATTCCCCCCACAAGGCTCATCATGGAAGGCCTTCAATATATGGAATATTTCATCTTCTTTCACACACCTTCTGATCTCAAGGTCAGGGCCTGTGTAGAAGAGATGACTGTTTACCCAACAATACCTGGCACTTTGCTGGATAATTTTCCTCTTTTCTCTTTTGGAAAAATGTGCTGGAAGCTTTCCTACAACCAAGTAATTAGCGACATCTGCATACCAAGGGGAGTGAGCTGAAACTGCAAATAAGTGTTCATCTAGAAAAGAGTCCTCAATAGGCAAATTATCATCACTGTTAGTGAAACGAGATAAAAAATCAGCGACAACATTTTCTCTTCCAAGTTTATCTAAAATGGTAATATCAAAGTCCTGTAATAATAAAATCCATGTAGTCACCCTGGCATTAGTAACAGGTTTATTCATTAAATATTTGATGGTAGAGTGGTCAGTGTGCACAAATGTAGGATATCCAGTAATATAATGTTGAAATTTGTTAATGGCGTAAACAATGGCTAAGAACTCCTTCTCGGTGACAGTATAATTAAGTTCATCAGGGGATAAGTTTTTACTAATATAATAAATTGCATAAGGTACTTGACCATCCTGCTGTCCTAAAACTGCTCCAATAGCAATATCAGAATCATCTGAAGAAATGTGGAAGGGCAGGGTCCAATTGGGTCCTCTTAAGATGATGGTTGTGGACAGTTTCTCTTTAAGTTTAACAAATGCTGTCTGGCATGCCTCATTCCAAACAAATTGCACGTCCTTCATTAACAATGAAAACAAAGGAGAGGCAAGTTTGGAAAAAATTTCTATAAATCTTCGGTAATATCCAGCATTCCCTAGGAAACTTCACACTTCTTTTTGAGTTACAGGAGTAGGTATACTTTTTATTACCTTAATTTTTGAGGGATCCACTTGGATGCCATCAGTAGAGATGAAAGGCCCCAATAATACTCCTTCACTCATCATCATATGGCAGTTTTCAGTGCTTAAAGAGAGTTGGGTTTGTTCACAGTGAGTTAAAACCTTTTTCAAATTTTCCCGTGCTTCTTCAAAATCTTTGCCATAAGGAGTAAAATCCATAAAAATTTCCATACTATCATTAACTAATTCTGAAAATATGCTGATCACAGCTCTTTGAAATGTTGCTGGTGCATTGCATAAACCAAAGGGGAGCACTCTGTAAGAAAAAGTTCCCCAGGGACAGGTGAAGGTAGTTTTATCCTAGTCTTCAGGAGCAATCTCGATATGATTGTACCCGCTAAACCCATCCAGGAAGGAGAAAAACTTCTTCTCGGCTAAGGTGTCAAGTACTTGATTGATAAAAGGAAAGGGAAAATGATCTTTTTGTGTTGCCTTGTTCAACTCTCTATAGTCCACACAAACTCTTCGTTTACCATTTTTCTTGGGTACTATTATGAGTGGGGACACCCACTCGCTGTCGGAAATAGGATATATAAATCCTGCTTCCAAGAGTTTCTGAATTTCTTCCTTCACTATGTCCTTAAGATTGGGGTTCATTCGTCGTTGAGGCTGGAACATAGGCTGGGAGTCGCTTTTAATATAAATATGATGGGTGCACAGGTTAGAGGGAATACCCCTCATGTTTGTGTACTCCCAGGAAAATTCCCCCTCGTGTTCTTTTAAGACACTGATCAGGTGCTTCTATTCATCTAGGGAGAGGCTGGGGTTAATATTCAGGGTTTTTCCAGACTCTACCTCGATAGGAATACTTTTCAAAATTTTCAATACTGGAACTATATGCCTGTCACTGACTAATGTTTCTTCTGTGAGATTTTCTTGTTCTTCCTCACCTAGAGTAATATTCAGGATTTGATAAATTTCTTTATTGACCGAAGTGGGTTCACTAATGAAATTGTTAATGGAATAGTCTTCAGTTTCATCCTTAAAGGTTAAATCCTTCCCTATCGTTAATAATGGCTGAACGCCTTCTTCTTCCTCTGGCTCCATCCATAAAGGAGTTTCAACTTCTAGGCTTGGTTGAGCTGGAGGATAGAGAGTGAGGTTCTTTGTCTCGGTGCCATCTGATATAGTTATAAACCCAGATCAGCAGCTGATGTAAGCATCGGATGTGGCTAACCAAGGCCTTCCCAGGATCAGTGGGTGTCCTCCCAACTGTGACTTAGGTTGTAAAACCAAGAAGTCGACAGGGTACTCCCAAGAATCAACTGAGATGATGAGATCATCCAAAATTCCTTTAGGTTTAATGGTGGATCTATCTAATAGTTCTAAAATGGTGGGGGTTGGCCTGAGATTAGTGAGCCCAAGTTTCCTTACAGTTTCCATCGTCATGACATTAATCGCTGCTCCTAAATCTACCAGTACATTGGGTATCTGTGTATGCCCAATGTGCAAAGTGACAGTGGGATTCCCAGGATCGTCATATTTGGCCAAAAGGGTTTTTCCCATTATTAATGCAGATAATTTCCCTATGACATGAACAGTGGGAGGATCCCTGGGTTTCCTTCCTAGTTTCCTTGTGCACAGATCCTGAACAGTTCTAGCATAGATAGGTACATCTTGAAGAGCTTGAAGGAGGAGAATTTTAACATAAAGATTCTTTAACTCTCCTAAGAGGTTAAACTGAGGTTCCCCCACTACCTTTGGTAGCATTAGTCTTTCAGGGTATGGTGGTTTCCTAATCAGCTGAGTAGGTTGTGTGTCGCTGGGTGTATTATTCTGTGTTTCAGCCAACACATCAGTAAGATGTTCAACATCTTCAATGATGGGGGTCATATTGGATAAATGTTGTGGGTTCACCCCTTCTTCCTGCATAGGGGATGGAACATCCTCAATAATCAAAGGCTTCACTACCTTTCCTAATCATAAGCAAATATCATTGTAGGGAACATGAGTAAGGGAGTAAGCAGTCATGTTGACAGTCTCAAATTGATGGACTATTTTATTATTTGGGTTAGGATTAGGTTGAGCAGGAAGCTGAGGTCGTATTGGCATATTAGGGGCAGCATTGTTCTGCAATTGCAGCCGTGACTGCTGATAAGGCTGAGGATATTGAGGAGGGTATGGTTGCTGTTGATGTGGAGGTTGTTGAGGAAACTGGTTTCCTGGATGAAAATTCCTCCATCTAGGAGACCAAGAAGTTGGTTGGTGTAGTGGCTAAACCCAGGGGTTCCAGGAGTTAAAATTTTGCATTGAAGGTTGAGAGGGGTACCATTGAGGATTATAATAAGATGAAGGGAATTGTGTATTCATGTGCTGCATATTATTCCAATTATTCATATTATTAGAAAATGGAAATGATTCTGGAGTCATACCTTGATTTCGAGGTTGCCAAGGCTTCTTTTGTGCAATAAAATAAGCTGATTCCACCTCTAGAGTTGATACCTGTAGAACAGCCTTCACTTGGGGTAGTGATGGGCATTATTTTGTGTCATGGTTTAGCTCGCATAACTGACACACTTCTATCTTGTCGAGCGGGCACTCCTTCAGAGGGTGGTTCTTTCGACATTGAGGATAGAACACACCTAGTGTGAGATCCTCTACTGCTTGTTTTTGCTTTTCCCTCAGGACATCTATTTTCGAGGAGATAGAGCTCATCATTTCTATTTTAAATTTTTCAAGGAGGTTTCCTATCTCTGCATGGGTGGCTCCTCCATTAGATGACTTATGAGTTCTGTAGAAGACATCATGTTCTAATTTTTCCCATTTGTCTGTCTTGTTATTCCTGGAAGATCCCCTGGAGTACCTTTTACACAGTTCCACAATTTTCTCAAAAGAATCCTTGGAGATATCCCCCTTTCCTAACAGGTTTAACATATCTAGGAAATCATCCCTAATCTCGGGAAGCAAGATTATTTTGAGCACATCTAACCCCATATTAGTCTTTCCATCTCTTTTCACGTTGTATAAAAGCCTCTCGACAAAATCATCTAGGCTTTCGTCATCCATTTTTACCATTTTAAACAGTTCTTCTCTCTTGTCCTTGGTGTTGCAATATTCCTGATATTTCTCCAGGAACACATGTTTCATCCTGTCCCAGTTAGTGATAGTCCCGCCTCCTAGGCTCATAAACCAACATAATGCATTGTCCTTCAGAGTGGTAGGGAAGAGCTTCAGCTTCTGTGCGTCGGTGGTGTATTCATAGCTGCGACAAAGGATATCAAATTCAAAAAGAAATTCATCTGGATCCTCTGTCACTTTTCCATGAAAGCGGGGCAACACCGATGGCGATATATTTTTCATAGGGGCTGTCCCTTCTGGTTATTGAATTGGGAACTGAAGTGTAGCCACCATCCCTTCAGACAGGGAATTATCTTCATGTTGATGATTTTCTCCATTGCCTCTTCCTTGTCAGATTCATGTCTATTACTCATATCTTTTTCTGTTTTCTCCTCTTCGTTCTTCCACTAATCAACAAATTTATGATGGAACTGTGTCCACTCCTATTCAGTTACAACCTTTTCATTAATGTGATAGATCAAATCTCGATCAGCAGATATTGCAGTACTAACTTTGTCCTCCTCTACAGGGGTATTTGAGGGTGTTGCAGCTGCTCGTATGTTCTCCACGGTAGAACCTAACATTGGCACCCTAGGATTGGCAGGGATTTTTCTGATAGGTGTTTGTTGATAGTGAGCCTGGGTAAAAGAATTGGTTCTATCAACCAGCTCATCAATGAATGTTCTCCTCCCCAATTCTGGACCTCGCCCACAACCTCGACTACCTGCAGTGTTAGTGTTTTGTGGGGTTTTGGGATTTATAATATGGTCACGCTGTACCCTTCTTGTATTCATGCAACCCAAATCATTCAAACAGAAAAACTGAAGAAGACTGAATGGAAACAATTACAGGATGCAACTATGATAGTGTTTAATACTTATCCTCCCTGGCAACGGCGCCAAAATGTTGGGCACCCAATATGCAAGTTAATTACAGCTAACATATGGAGTGTGCAATATTTATTATCAACCCAAGGAGGTATTTTATTTCAAGGATAACATGCACTATATATGCTTAAACACTGAGTTGTTGTAAGTAAACAAATCTGCTCAGCTACGTTCATCCCAAGTATCCACTTAATCTAGTTTACCTTCTAAAGAATACAGCCACAATTACCTTCTACTTTTCTTGATCTAGAATTGAAAGATTCATGAAATCACATCTAGATTACTGTTGCAGAAAATGAAATCCTGTTTACCAAACCATCTAATGATTTACCCAACTATATTGATCAGCTATTCTAGAAATCCAAAAGACATGAATTGAGTTCAACTATTCTATGAATTCAAGTACAGGAATGAAATTATGCAACCATAAAAGCAAAGGAACAAACTGCAAGGATCTATGGAAACAACAATTAAAAAATCTAGGGATGAACAGGGCTATTATAGCTACCACGCAGTTGCATAAGGAACAATTACCTATACAGTCGACTGTCACGTCATATCACTACAACTTTCCAAGAGATGCAATTAATAACACACTGTAAATCCACAACTGTTGCAGCTTACCATGAGGGAATGAAATTAACACAACATAATGATTAACATTCCTAATTTAACTCAGCAATCCCTATGGGAAGGTGGGCCCAACCTTCACACATAGATGCTGGAAGTAACACACGTTAAAACACTGAGATCTAAAGTAACTCCTTGTATTAAAAAGGCATATCAAATACACAACCTCAGTCGCAACTAGTACAATCACTTGGTTAAGGGTTCAACCCCTGGCTCAGAACAGTTCCCCATATTTATACAATATCAATCATAACATCCTATAGCTATTATTGGGCAGCCATGAAGATCTCTAATCTTCAGGCAGCCTTAATTACAAAAAATGTTACAACCTTGGTAGGATGAGAGTAGGAAATATAGGGAGACTGTTATTTGACCCAGAAATAATGATATCCATAGATCACAACTATACACGAGCAACGGTGCATTGTTTCCTTCCAAATCTGTCGCATTCTGTTGCAGCTACCCTTGTACAACTTTGCTTGGATTAATATACTGAGACCACATTCTTTGGGCAATGGTAGGATGGATAGCGATCAGCTTAAGCAATGAATTTCCATCTTTCTCTTAGCATGTTCGGCCCGTTATACCCGCATTCTCTATATCTCGAAATAACGTTATAAACCATCATATATTAGCATATTTAAAGATATAGAGCCTTAATTACCACAATCCTAAGCATTAATAAAATAAGACAATAAATAATCATACCTTTGTGACTTGAGGAGCAGCGTGAGGGAAAAACATCTGTTTAGTGTGCTCAATAGGGTAGGATAAGGAAAAAAGAGGTGGATAAGGATGGTAAAAAAGGGGCCATTTCTGGGCCCAACAATAGACATGCTATGCAACACCTTTGCAGCTTCATTCACATAGCCACTGTTGCATAGCCTGTGTAAAATAATGGAGCAAGAATCAATATCAAAAGCACAAACCATCTTTTCCATGACATGGTGCGAACTTAAAGCTTCAGAAAACCTGCCCACGAAGCACATCCCCTTTATCAATGTATTGAATGCTAGTCCATTTGTCTTAATGCCACTTTCAAGCATGTTACTTAATATTTTTTCATCTTCATCTATATTATTGGATCTAAGAAGAGAAATCACGAACAAGTTTTTGATTTCGATCCTTTGAAAGATGCCCTTCCTCAATCATTTTATCCATAAGTTCCAATGTGTCATTTTTGTTTCCCTGTAAACAAAGGCATTTGTTTAGCATACTGTACATAACTTTGTTTGGGGAACAACCACATGTAATCATTCTATCCAAAACCTCCAAATACTCCTTGATTCTACCTGCTTCACAGAAGCTATGAGTCAAAGCTGTGTATGTCACAACATTAGGGGCACATTGTTTCTCTAACATCTTGTCTAAAATCTCCAAATCCTTCTCTAGGCTTCTGTCCTTGTAAGTACCATTTAATAGAATAGTATATGTGACTACATTCGGAGTAAAACCATGCTCTGTCATCTCATCCACAAGCCTCTGAGCATCCTCTATCTTTTACCCAAATCACAAAATCCCTTTATAAGTGCACTCTAAGTAATAATATCAGGAGAAATACCCCATTCAGACATCCTCTTTAACATGGCCTTTGCCATATCCATACACTTTGGTTCAGTGAGAACATGGATAAGAGAGTTGTAGATAGGTGTATCTGGCCTACAATTGAAATCTTTCATATGGTCTAGTAATTCTCATGCTTGCTCTACTAAATTAGCCTCCCTGCAGATATTAAATATGATTTTGAATGTTCTAACTGACACAACACAACCTTCTCTCTTCAAGTCTTCCAGGACCTGTATCAACATATTGGGATGTTGAGTAACACATAAAGCTTCACAAGCTATCTGGAATATTGAATGGTTCTTAGAATTACAAATGATGCAACCTTGGTGTTAATATTTCCCCTTTCCCCAATTCTTAAAGGGTTATAGCTCAATGGTAGAGAGCCTGCTTTACAAGCAGGAGGTTGAAGGTTCGATTGCTTCGTTCCCTAATGATATTTCAATATTGATGTTTTAAATAAAATATATTTTACTATGATCTATTATGGCTACGAGGGGGGTTCTAAACTAATTTCATATGTCACTACGAGGGGGATTCTAAACTAACTTCATATGTCACTACAAGGGGGGTTCAAAACCCCCCTATAATTTTATATGAGGGGGGTTCATAACCGCCCGCAAAACTTTGTAAAGAGTTTTAGGGGGTTTTCGAACTGCCTCCGTAGGTACCTACAAGGGGGGTTTATAACTGCCCCCAAAGGTTTGTAAATATTTTTAGGGCGGGGGGTGAAGCACCTCCGAGGGGGTTTTATAACTTTCGTCAAAGGTTTGTAAAGAGTTTTAGGGGGGGTTTTGAACTTCCTCTGCAGGTACCTAAGAGGGGGATTTATAACTGCCCCCAAAGTTTTGTAATAAATACTTTTAAGGGGGGTTTTGAACCACCCCTGTAGGTACCTACAAGGGGGGTTTATAACCTCTCCCAAAGGTTTGTAAAGAGTTTAAGGGGGCGGCGGGGGGGGGGG
>LPNX010341717.1:75967-104436 GCA_001517045.1 Pseudotsuga menziesii
TATATCCCATGTCCTCATCCATTAAGACATCAATATCTTGTGTAGAGGTTAAGATGTCCTAGGCTTCAGTGTTTGCTTCAGGATGCTGAGGTTGTTTGGTTGAATTGTCTTTTATAGTATGGCTAGGCTCAACAATGTTTTTTCCCTTTTGGGCTTCTAATTGATGAGGCCTACTTGTTGCAGTAGGTTGCCCATGCTCTCCATTGTCCTATTCATCTTGTTGAGATGCTAGCACCTAAACATTTTTGCTGGTAGATGGATTCGAAGATTTGCTGACTGTGGGGTTCTTCTTTCCTTGTTTCCTTCTATTAGTGACTTTCTTGAAGCCCTCTTCATATGTGGGGGGTTTTTGTTTCTTTTCAATGGCAATTTTATTCTTGGGTAAATCTCAATATAAATGTTCATGCTCATGACATTTCCTGCATCTATAAGGCACATGTTCGTAGTCGAGCGACTGCAGCCATTCTGTTTCCTCATTAGCCAGTGTGACAGACTCCAGCAGTGTTTTAGCGATGTGCATGTAGACGCAGATTCAGGCATAACAAGTGTACCTTTGTTGTTTGGTTTGATATTCTACTTTGACAAAGTCTCCAAGATTATTTCCAATTTCTTTGAGGATCTATTCACCCCAATAGTCTTGAGGAAGCGAATATAACCAAACTGGCAAACTAGTGCCCAAGAGAAGTTTTTAGTGTTTGGGTTTAAGCACTCGATCCAATTTCTAAGAAAGAGGCCAGCGGAATTAAAGAAATAAGGCTCTCCTTGTAGTATGTGATTTCTGTCCTCCAACAAGGAGAAGATGACGGTGAAGAACCCTTTTGATCCTAGTTGCAGGTCGAAATGCACTTTTGGCTTCCATTTGACAATGATCCAATTAAGCAGAGCTTTTTATGTGGGCCAAATTCCTATGAACTTCCTAATGAGAGCATAGGTCTTCATATATTCGATTCTGGCATTGATCCTTGAGGGAGGAAGATTGATCCTAGGTTTTTATGAGGACATGGCTATGCATGTGTGGGTTCTGGGTTTTTTCGTTGTCGCAGACAGAACCAATAGTTCCTCATAAAGCTTGGTGATGTTAGGTTGCAGGGCATCGATAGGTAAAGGGATTCTAGAGGGAAAAGAATATTCTTGAAGCTACATGGGAGAGGCGGAATCCGAGGGGGACCGGGAGGGACTTCACATCCCTCCCGTATAGGTAACCATGTGTGGGTACAAGGGATAAAGCAAAAATAAAAGATAGAATGAAGAAAGGATGGCGAGCGCAGAGGGAAACCAGGTCATGAGGAAGCCATTGATCGGCTTGATGAAACCCTAGAGCTCCATTTGTTCTCTTCTGTAATGAGTTTTTGCCTTCCCCTACCTTGTTAGGGAGAAAAGAATGTTATTTTTAAAAGAGATTCCTTTTACCAATTTATTACATGTGCTATTAAAATAAAGAATATGGACATTAATTAATTATAGATGCAAGAAATGATTTTGCTTCTTCCAGTAAGTTTTAAGGTTTGGTACATTAATGAGATCAAATCCATTAAAATTATGGTAGATAATTACTTATATAAGATATTGTGTTTATAATAGAAAATTGTTTAAATGATGACAACTATGATGAGATGTTCATAAAGGTAAAGTTTTAGATTCATTATTATTTCATTGTCAAAAGTACTAATATTAAAGTAATATATGCATGTTTTAAAAACTTTATTATATAAAAAAATTACATTTAAAAATAAAGTTAATATTTTGATATTTTAAATTCTATTTTATGAAGTATCTATTTAAAATTGTTGCAGGTGTGTAAGTCTTCCTTTTTATAAACCATTTTATGGGTTAGTTTAGGTGGCATGGTTTTTCTTGAAACTTGCATATTGCAACCAATGATGGTTTCCTCATTTCCAATTTTACGGAAAGAAAAATAAAAAAAACCCACTTAATGACAAATATGTTAATCATCCACTCATATATTTAATTCCAAATTTATTTTGATGAAATTGTTGTTATTAATACAAGAATGGATTCAAGGTCATAGATTATTTGTATTGCAATTGGAGTATGCAATGTTGGAAAATGGCATTTACAATTCCATTAATGTAAATGACCAATGTTAGAAAATGACATTTACAATTCCATTAATGAAAATGACATTTATCAGTTAGACACTGCACTTTATTTTCTTATTAGCTATTGAAATCAACTCGACTGAGTAAACTTTATTATGACATAATGGACCCGAGTATATCATGTTACTATGTTTTATGATGTCACTATGATTATGATGTTACTATGTTTTATGATGTCACTATGATCATGATGTTCCTATGTCTAGGTGGTTACGATGTCGAGATTATCATAGGATTCATTTCTTTTACAATTTCAGTATATGTTTATATGCTTTCATTATTGATATGTGAAATATATGATGTGGTACATGGATACCATCTTATCATGTGATTGATTGAAGTATTATATGACATGTGTACCCGTGATGAAATAAAAATGTTACATGTAAAGGAATGGTGATAATGATGTGGATAAATTGATGATTCAGTGGAAATTCTAGTTATAAATGTGTATTTTGTGAAATACTAACGCACGGGACATAGGGAGTATCAGATAGTCACGCACTTGATATCATATGTGGAATAAGAACTTGCTACAAAGTAAACCTTAGCAAACAAAAGTGATCATACAATGACACAGACCAATAATATCGATAGCAGAAGAGTATGAATTGATAAGGGTGTAGACCTAGTATGTTGAGAGGGATGGATGTGTTTCCCACCCTATGTTTTTTTGATACCCGAGGTCATGGGAGGGTCATGCTGAGACACACTCCCCATGTTTTTTTTATGACAATGGTCAGAATCATTCTAGGAGAGGCTAGGTCCCCTGTTCAGCTGACGCTATTGCTCTCAGGTTCTTATGTGGTCAGGTGGGTGAAGTAGACATTGAATTTTGTACTAGCATAGGAAGGATAGGGAGGATGCAGATGTAGGTTAGGATGGGAGGATATGTTAGTTAGTATTGTTGAGCGTGGGGTATTCCTTGATCTTAGATAGTGGTACTAGGTACACCCTTTATTGTACTTGATTAATGAAACTAACATAAACATAAAGATAATGATATGAAATCTTGACGGGTTAACTATTAAATAACTAAAAATGTTAAAGTAATTATACTGTATATATATGCTTTCTATTTCTGCATGGGGGAAACACTATTATTAGTTAGAATGTATGCATGGGTGAGATGGGTTTTGTTTATAGTACATATTCGACCTATGCATACACTAGCAACACATGCACACTTTGCACATGTACTCTAGTATCGACATATAAATACTAGACATGTTAAATGTTTGTATAGGTTGTTATGAATAACTAATTTAATTGTGTGATGATCCAATAAAGATAATGAGCTTTTAAGATTGTTAAGTATGTGCAAAAATTGTAATAACCAATTGATTAAGTATCTTTAATTAGAATAGTCGTAACGAAATTATCATGCAGAAAACTTAAAAGATTGTTCCATATGCGTAGTAGAATTGTACTATTTCATCGTTATCATGATTGTTTAAAACAATTAAGGGTGATTTGATTACAAATAAAAGGATGTTTTGTTTTTACTAGGGTACTTATCGGATAAACAAATAAATATTATTTTTTATTATTTAACACTAATTATTGTTATTTATTCTTATTGTTATTTAATTAATGTCAATGATGATAGAATTGTCCTTTACCATATAATATAGCAAAGCAACTCAATTATTATAAGGATTATGAGGTAAAGTAATTAATCAAAGTATTAATCGAAGCAATTGTAAAATAAAAATTATTAAAAAAAAGAGAGAGACGTTTAAAAGATGAGATAGGATGCCATTAAATGAATAAGTGTTGTTAATTTAATTCCATTTAAGACAATTAACCCGGATGGGTAATACATTTAATACTCACCATAACTAACTTTAAAAGTCAACACTAATAACTATATTATTGTTATTTATATCCAAACATAATTAATTCTAAAATAGTGAGTGGGTCTAGTAATTAACCCACCTTCGCGTGGAAATCCCGAGAGAACATATCAAATAATAACTAATGAATGTGAAACCAACTCACCCAACTAAATTAATTGACATTTATGCCATTGAACTATTCGAGAAAATAGGTACCTAAAGTATATTATTTTTGGATGGAAATGAATGTTTTGGGGGTTGGGAGTCAGTTGTGTTAGATTTTTATCATTAAGCTAGCAATACATTAGGATCTTTAACTGATAGAATAAAAAGCACAAAAATCAAACACAAGAGACAATGAACACATTGTTCATCCTCAGGGAAACCATAAATGGAGAAAAACCTGCAACTTCCTCAGAGATAGAATCAACACCAAAAGTAAAACCCCAAAATAGTAAGATGATCTCTCGACAGCAGTAACTCTTTCTTCCTAGCCCCAATGTCTTCTTCTCCCTCAGCTATGCGCTATAACTGAGTGTGAGTGAGTGTGTGATAAATAGAGAGGCTAGATCTCTATTTATACTAATTTTCGACTTGACTAAACCCTACTAGGGCCGACTTCTCTATGAGAGTCTAATAACCCTAGTGCCTCGAAACTGCGGGGACTTTAACCCTTGACCAATAGGAGGGTTACCCACAATGACTTGACATGACTTGTTTAGATTATAGGGCATGAAATGACTCAAGTACATTACAAATACATCCTGGAATAAACATCGGGTTACAATACATAAGAAATACAAGTGAATACTTTCTGAAGTTAGAATTACATCAACACTCCCTCTTAACTAGGAAGGTATTCTTTCGACACAATTTTCAGCACAAGTCTTCTTCTCTGTATCATCTAGATCTTCATCAAGTCCTCGTCATCTTCATCTTCAAGCCATCTTCATCATTGGATCTGGATCATCACTCGATTTGGATCATCATCATTGTATCTGGATCATCACTTGATGTTGATCATCACTCGATCTGGATCATCACTGCTGGATCATCATCACTGAATCATCATGGGTTCTATCTCTTGATTCTTATCGTCACAGGAAGTTCTATAGAGCCAACCCTTTTTCATGCTGGATATACATCTACAGAGCTAGTCCTTTTTTATACTGGATGTATCATCACATAGAGCTAGTCCTTTTTCATACTAGATGTGGCATCCACATAGAGCCAGTCCCTTTTCATACTGGATGAGTCTTCACAGAGCCAGCTCTTTTTCATGCTGGGTTTGGCATCCACACAGAGCTAGTCCTTTTTCATACTAGATGAGTCTTCATAGAGCCAACCCTTTTTCATGCTGGGTGTGGCATCCACATAGATCTAGTCCTTTTTCATACTAGATGAGTCATCACATAGCTAGTACTTTTTCATGCTGGGTGTGGCATCCACATAGATCTAGTCCTTTTTCATACTAGATGAGTCATCACATAGCTAGTCCTTTTTCATACTAGATGTGGCATCCACACAGAGCTAGTCCTTTTTCATACTAGATGATTCTTCATAGAGCTAGTCCTTTTTCATACTAGATGTGGCATCCACACAGAGCTAGTCCTTTTTCATAGTAGATGAGTCTTCACAGAGCTATTCTTTTTTCATACTAGATGTGGCATCCACACAGAGCTAGTCCTTTTTCATACTAGATGTGTCTTCATAGAGCCAGCCCTTTTTCATGCTGGATGTGGAATCCAGACATACATCTGACAATGGAAGGAACCAATCCTCTCACCATGTCAGAGCTCTTACATTCGACCATGGAAGGAACCAATCCTCTCACCATGTTGGAAGGGCAAAACACTTACATCTGACCATGGAAGGAACCAATCCTCTCACCATGTCAAAAGGGCTCAGCACGAACACATCACTTCATCTTGGGAGGACTCTCGATCTGGAGAACACCAAGCTTCTCCCTGAAGTACTCAAACTTCACCCTAGCCAATGTATTAGTCAACACATCAACTATCTGTTATTTTGTTGCAACATACTGGAGCTTCACTGCTCCCCTATGCACCATATCCCTGATATAGTGATACTTGATCTCGATATGCTTTGACTTGTCATGGAACATAGGGTTCTCTGATAACTTCACACAACTCTGGTTGTCACAATATATACAAGTAGCATCCAATTGGAGATCAAATAAATTAGATAGTAGCTTCCTTAGCCATACTACCTCATAACTAGATGAACAAGCTGCAACATACTCTACTTCAGCTGTACTAATTAGTGCCACACAGGATTGCTTCATGCTAAACCAAGAGATCACACCTGATCCCATACTGATGCAATACCCTGAAGTGCTCTTCCTATCGATGGCACTGCCTACCCAATCTGAATCAACATATCCTCCAGGTTGATCCTCTAATCAGTATTATAATTAAGCCCATAATCAACTGTACCCTTCAGGTATCTTAGAATATGCTTTGTAGCAATCAAGTGAACATGTCTCGGATCTGTTAAGAACTGGCTCAAGGTGTTCACAGCAAAACAAATATCTGGTCTCATGTTCATCAGGTACATTAAGGACTCAATCATATGAAGATACATCGTGGCATCAATCGACTTAGATGAAGCATCACTCAATAGCTTCAGTTTTGATGCCATAGGTGTGGTTAAAGCCTTGCAATCCATCATCCCAAATCTCTTGAGGATCTCTATTTCATACTTCCCTTGTCCAAGGAATATTCCATCCGCATTATGCCACACCTCCTTGCCTAGAAAATAATGCATCATACCCAAGTCCTTCATTTCGAACTTGGCAGCAAGATTCCTCTTCGTAGCCGCAATCAACCCATCCATACCTGTTACAAATACATCATCTACAAACAGTAGGAGCATCACTGGGTTGCCATCTTCAAACTTGTAGTAAAGGTGGGAATCTTCTTTACTCTTGGTAAATCCCAAACTGGATAGGAAGCTATCAATTCTGCCGTACCATGTCCTGGGTGCCTGTTTCAAGCCATACAGGGATTTCTTCAATCTACAAACATGAGACTCCCTATCATGTGTCTCAAAACCGAGTGGTTGCTCCACATACACTTCCTCTTCCACTACACCATTCAAGAAAATAGTCTTAACATCCATTTGGTGTATCTTCCATTTCATTACTGCAGCCAGAGTAAGTATTGATCTGATGGAAGTGTATCTGGCTACAGGTGCAAAGGTTTCTTCATAGTCTATTCCTTCTTTCTGGGAGAAACCATGAGCAACAAATCTTGCTTTATATTTTTCTATGATACCATATGCAGCATGCTTGATCTTGTAGATCCATTTGGAAGTTACGATAGAATCCATTTTGGTCTTGGGACAACATCCCAAACATCGTTCTTCATGATCGATTGATACTCTTTGATCATAGCATCCTTCCATTCTTTTCGTTCTGTTTCTTCTTCATAATTGGAAGGTTCTTTATCGATGAAATCACATAATAAAGCTACATATCTGGAGCAGGATCTGGTCCTCTTTCTTTCTTTGTGATTCTCTTCTTGAGCCCATATCTTTCTACACCTTAGATAGCTTCTTGTACCCAAGCAGGTTTCCTCTTGTGAGGATTCTTCTCCTGAGGTGGATCTACAGGTTCTTGAGGTTCTTCAAATTCTCGATCTTCTTCTTGAGTTTCTTCATTCATGGTTGTATCATGAATTATTGGTGCTTCTTCTTCTTCAGGTTCTTCAGCAGGTCTCTTTCTGGATTTGTTGTAAGCCAAGTCTTCATCAAATGTTACATCCCTGCTGATGTCGATGTTCTTCTTGAATCCTGGGAAGTATATTATGTAAGCCTTCAAGATTTCATAGTATCCCACAAATATACCCTTGTTTCTTGAAGGATCTAATTTTGTTCTCTTCTCTTTTGGAATGTGTATGTACACTGGAAAACTGAATATTCTGAGAGGGCTGACTTATGGTTTCTTTCTAGAAAAGACTTCTCCGGGTGTCTTGTTCTTGAGTACTCTGTGTGGAGTACGGTTCTATACATACACTGTTGTTCTAGAAGCTTTTTCCCATAGATGCATAGGAAGATCTTGATAATGAAGCATTGCTCTTGCAGCTTCCATGATAGTTCTATTCTTCCTTTCTTCAATCCCATTTTGTTGTGGATTATATGGAGTGGAAAACTCCCTCTTAATCCCTGAGTATTTGCATAACTCTTTGAATTCATTTGATGTGAATTCTCCGCCATTATCTGATCGAAAAGTCTTGATCTTCCTTTTAGTGTGGTTCTCAATCAAGGCTTTGAATTCTTTGAAATTGCTGAATACTACATCTTTGTTCTTCATGAAGTAAATCCATGTCTTCCTATAAAAGTCATCAATAAAAGAAACATAGTATACATACCCGCTTAGTGAACTTGATGACATTGGACTGCATACATTGGAGTGGATGATTTCCAAGATTCCTTTTGCTTTTCTCTCGCTACTTGGAAATGTCTTCTTTGTTTTCTTTCCTTTCGCACATCCTTTGCAGAACCCATCATGTTTTGCTTGAATTTCTGGAAGACCTTCAATAGCTTTGCTTGCAAGTGGTAGTGCCCTGTAATGCACATGTGCAAGTATTCTATGCCAAAGTTCATTTGGTTCAACTGAGTCATGAAACAAAGCTTGTTCTGGTTGGCCCTTCAATTTGTATAGACCTCCTTCTTGTTCTCCAGTCACTATTGCATCGTCAAAATTATTTCCCTTAGGCCACATAAGAACTTGGCCATACACAAAAGCAACCCTCATTCCTTTTGCATCCAATGCATATATGGAGAGGACGTTCTTCTTTAGTCCTAGTATAAATAATACATTTTTCATCTTCATAAACTTTCCAGAGTCTAGTTTATAGGAGGATTCACCACTACCTTTTATTGGATACTAGTAGTCATCCCCAAGTTTCACCTTGTGAGGTGACTCATGTTCTGATAGTTTCACAAATGATTCTTTGAATCCCTTCATATGCTTGGAAGCACCACTATCTATGAGCCAATCATTGCTTCCATGTGAAATAGTTCCCGTGAGAGCAGAGATCAGCACATATTCTTCATCACTTGAAGAATCACTTTCTTGTCTGATTTCTTTGTGGAAGGTTCATCATCCTCTGCAGCATGAGCATGATGTCTTCTCTTGTTTCCCTTCTTCTTCTTTGACTTCCCTTTGTTAGGACAATATTTGGATATGTGACCTTTCTCATCACATGTGTAACATCTAATAGTATCCCAATCTCTTCTAGAGTGATAAGACTTACCTTTGGAGTGATGATGGTCCCTTTTGGTTTTCTTGGTGTGGGATGTGAGAGCTTAATCTTCACTTCCCATATTTTCTTCCCGAGCTACTATCTGAGCTTCTTCTTGAGAGAATTCTTCCCTTAGTCTGCTGAACTTGACTAACTTATTTCTAGCACAAATCCCTTGAATTAAGGAGTCCCATGATATAGGGAGACCATTCAAGGTGGTCATCACAATCTCTGCATTTTCCACTTCTTCATCTACTGCTTCTAGTTGTTCCTTGATCTGAGATACCCTTGTAAAGTAAGACTGGATGGTTTCAGCATTTTGGATCTTTACATTCTTCAGTTGGTTTCTTAGAGTCATCTTCCTCTTTATGTTCTTCCCTTCAAACAATTTGGTTAGGGAATCAAACATAGCTTTAGGTGTCTTTAGGGAGGACACCTGTTGTATGAGGTGATCCTTGATTGAATCAGCAATAATCCTCTTTGCCATAACCAAATTATTCTTGTGTAAGGCCTTAGCCTCATCTCCTTTTGGAACTGTAACCTCCTCATTGATATAGGAGTCCAAATCATTTTCTTCCAAGACTAGGGAGATCCTATACTTCCAGGCTCGGAAGTTATCATCTCCCTCAAGCTTTTCATCAAGCTTGGTATGATGAGACATCTTAACTTAGAACCTCAAATGGACATACAAAATATTTATATCTTACCAAGTCAAGATGCCAGATCTGGATTTGGAGCTGAAATTCTTCAGTGCTGTTTTAGGAGCAGATTAGGGTTTTTCTTTTCTGAAGTTCTGTCCAACCAAATTCTTTGATCTTGATCTCTAAACTTCAATTTTGAGGAGGAGATCAATCCAGGCCTAGGCTCACTGAAAAATTCCACTTTTGTGGAAATCCCTAATTTTCAGTAGGAGTGTCGGGTCCAAAACTAAAAAACCTCAGAATTGGATTCTGCTTCGACAGAAAGATGTTCCCTAGGGAGGAGAGTTATTCCAACCTTATTTTGCTGAAAATCTATGGAGAGAGATCCATAAAGTAGGAATCCCTAGTTCCCGCAACTGCATAGTGTCTTCTTCTCAGGTTAGCTCTGATACCATGTTAGATCTTTATCATTAAGCTAGCAATACATTAGGATCTTTAACTGAGAGAATAACAAGCACAACAATCAAACACAAGAGACAATGAACACCATATTTATCCTTGGGGAAACCATAAATGGATAAAACCCCACAACTTCCTTGGAGATAGAATCAACACCAAAAGTAAAACCCCAAAATTGTAAGATGATCTTCCGAGAGCAGTAACCTCTTTCTTCCTAGCCCTAGTGTCTTCTTCTCCCTCACCTATGCGCTACAACTAAGTGTGAGTGAGTGTGTGATAAATAGAGAGGCTAGCTCTCTATTTATACTAATTCCTGACTTGACTAAACCCTACTAGGGCTAAATTGTCTAGGAGAGTCTAATAACCCTAGTGCCCTAGAACTGCGGGGAATTTAACCCTTGACCAATAGGAGGGTTACCCATAATGACTTGACATGACTTGTTTACATTATAGAACCTCTCGATAGGAACATCAGAGCATGACATGACTCAAGTACTTTACAATTACATCCTGGAATAAACATCGGGTTACAATACATAAGAAATACAAGTGAATACCTTCCGAAGTTACAATTACATCAACAAGTTGACGGGGGTGGTGGAGTAAACCCGAATTCTTATAAAGAGAAAGAAAGTATATAGGGAAGAGTGAATGGGGGAGAAATGGGTTGGATTATTTTATTCAGAAATTGGAAGGTAATGGTGGTAGTGTTTTGAGTGGAGAAGGAAGTTGAGAACAAAGGAAATCTTGCTATAGGATTATTGGTTTATAGGCTCGGAGGCTAGGAAATCTACTGATTTCCTAGGGCCAACACCATAACAACTACTCGGTAGGGTGGTTCATCACTTTGGGGGTTTCTAAGAGGTCAAAAGGGAGCTACTCCAGGAAAACTAAGGAATCCATTTACAACCTGCTGGAAAACTAGGCATTCTACTTGTTAATATGAAAATTTTACTTTGCTTTATAATTTTCATGGCTTAAATAATTGAATGTTGAAATTATCAATTTTATGTGAAAATTCCTAAATATGCTAGAAATTATAGAATAATATGATGTTATGATATGAATGTATAAAACATGAACATTCGGAAAAGTAAATATATTTTTTGAGGGAAAACAAAATGCATATTACTATTAATCTTAGCTCTAAATTAAGTTTTCTACATAGGATGAACCTTATTGTTAGATCCAGTCCCTCTTAAAAGAAGGACACTACACATGGTATTAGAGCCACTGGATCAAACACTAGACCTAAAGGGGCCCTCTTTAAACCAAGAACTACCATGAGATTTAAATTTTGGGGTAATCTACGAAACTTGGACATGAAGCTATATTGAAAATTGTAGAAGTTACCACTATAAACTCTCTGTAACCTCTCTATATAGACCACCTACACAAATATAAACAAAGATAAGGTTATATTTTCTACTATTAATATTTCGAATTGTTAAAATATTGGTTATATGTTGAAATTGTGACCATAAAATCTTGTTGGTATTTACAAATGAAATAATACATTTATGTATTCCAGAAAGCACTTAAATATAAGACAACGAGGAAAGACTTTATTCAATTAGGTACCCCCCTGGTTTCAGTTCACATATTGGAGATAGATTAGAGAGGCATTCGACAGAGTGCTTGGAAAAATGGATTATTCATCCCTTCCTCTATGTCACTTGTATTATCATTGCTCTTGTAAAAAAATAACTAATAATCGAAACCAACTATTATAATTTCACTAGTTAATATTTACATTTTGTGCTGCACTCAGAGAATGGTAAAGATGTAATCCAACAATGGCTACATCGTGCCAATTTTTGTGCTAGGACCATTTTGCACAGTAATTATATTTCGATTTGAAATATAATTATCTTTTGTATAGATTTTTTAAGAAAAATGAAAATGTAATTTTTTTTGGTGTATTTAAAAACCACCCTAAGAAATACTGGCATCACATCCATTCCCAAGGAATTATAAAATAAAAAAATCTGGGTCACTCAAACACCCTCTACCAGTGCCATTAATATTTTGACCCAACGTTAACTCTTACTAGCTAATAAAGCTTTAACCATCACACCTAAAAGGATCGAAACTCACCTGCTAGCTACGAGCCTTTCCATGTGAGTTTTATGCTTTTAGAGGATAAACAAAGGGTTAGTTATTGATTGATAAACAATTAGAAACATACACACACACACATAAACCAAGCAACATCATATTCTTAGGACAAACTAGATATCAGAGATTAAAAGAAAAACAAATTACTTAAGGTCAAAGTGCCAACACCATTAGGGTCCCCTTTTTCCTTTTCTCAAATGATACCAATGTTTCCTTATTTTTGTTAGAATAGTAGAGTCAATCTAAACTAGTTAACCTATCTAAGCAACCAACAACATATCATAAAATATAAGAACAGGAAAAGAAAAGGACAAGAGAACAACAATATACGTGGTTCACCCTAATGGGTTACATCCATAGGAAGGTAGTCTTCTATTATCTCCAGAATGTCTTCTCCAATATTACAAGAGAGAAAATCACAAATACCCCAAAGAATATAGATGATGTACAACAGTGTCACAATAGTACCACTACTACTTCAAGAATACTTGATATGTAGAGACTCACTTGATGAGGAGGATTTACTCTCACATATTGCATGTGGGATAGTATAATTCTCCAAAATAACATCTCTTAATACAATACCTGTTGATGTATTTGTAACTTCGGAATGTATTCATCTATGTATGTTATGTCTTGTACCCCGATGTTTATTTCGGGATGTGTCTGTAATGTGATTGAGTCATGATGTCATGCCCCGATGTTCCGATCGGGAGGATCTATAATGTAAACAAGTCATGTCAAGTCATTGTGGGTAACCCTCCTATTGTCTAAGGGTTAAAGTCCCTGCAATTTCAGGGCACTAGGGTTATTAGACTCACCTAGTGAATTCAACCCTAGTAGGGTTTTAGTCATGCCAGGAATCAGTATAAATAGAGAGGTGACCTCTCTATTTAACACACATCACATACACACTCAAGTGTAGCACATAGTTGAGGAAGGAGAAGACACCGGGGCTAGATAGAAATAAGGTTACTACTATCGGGAGATCATCTTACTATTTTGGGCTTTTCTATTTGGTGCTGATTCTATCTCTGAGGAAGTTGTGGGGTTTTCTCCATTTATGGTTTCTTCGAGGAAAAACACTGTGTTCATTGTCTGTTGTGTTTGATTTCTATGCTTGTTATTCTCTTAGATAAAATATCCTAATAATGCTAGCTTAATGTTAAAAATCTAACATGGAATTAGAGCTAACCTGAGAAGAAGACATTGTGTAGCTGCGGGAACTAGGGATTCCTACTTTGTGGATATTCCTCCACAGATTTTCATCAAAATAAGGTTGGATTAACTCTCCTCCTTAGGGCACATCTTTCTATCGAAGCATAATCCAATTCTGAGGTTTTTCAATTTTCGACCCGACACTACTGCCGAAAATTAGGGCTTTTCACAAAAGATGAATTTTTCAGTGAGCCCAGGCCTGGATTGATCTCCTCCCAAAAATCGAAGTTAGGGATCAATTTCAAAGCATTTGGTTGGATAGAACTCTGGAAAAGCAAAATCCTAATCTGCTTCTGAACCAGTACTGCAGGATTTTAGCTCCAAATCCATATCCGACATCTTGACCTGGTAAGATCTAAATCTTTTGTATTTCCATTTGAGGTTCTTAGTTAAGATGTCTCATCATACCAAGCTTGATGAAAAGATTGAGGGAGCTGATAAATTTTGAGCCTGGAAGTATCGGATCTCCTTGGTTCTAGAAGAGAATGAGTTGGACTCCTACATCAATGAGGAGGTTCCAGTTCCAGAGGGAGATGAGGCTAAGGCCTTACATAAGAATAAGTTGGTAATGGAAAAGAGGATCATTGCTGATTCTATCAAGGATCACCTTATACCACAGGTGTCATCCCTCAAGACACCTAAAGCTATGCTTGATGCCCTAACCAAATTGTTTGAAGGGAAGAACATAAACTGAAAGATGACTTTGAGGAACCAACTGGAGAATGTGAAGATTTAAAATGCAGAGACCATCTAGTCTTACTTCACAAGGGTTTCTTAGATCAGGGAACAATTGGAAGTAGTAGATGAAGAAGTGGAGAATGCAGAGATTGTGATGACCACCTTGAATGGTCTCCCTAGGACATGGGACTCCTTCATTCAAGGGATTTGTTCCAGGAAGAAATTAATCAAGTTCAGCAGACTGTGGGAAGAATGTTCTCAAGAAGAAGCTCGGATAGTCGCTCAAGAAGAGAAAATGGGAAGTGAAGATCAAGCTCTCACAGTACAATCCAAGAAACCCAGATCCAACCATCACAGAAGTAAGTACTCTAATCAAAGAAATAACTCTATAAATCCTAGAGATAAGTCTAAGTTCATTTGCTATACATGTGATGAAAGAGAACACTTTGCTAGAGATTGTCTTAAGAACAAAAGTAGCTCTCACAAGAAGAAGGGAAACAAGAGAATAAATCATGTTCATGTTGCAGAGGATGATGAACCTTCATCAAAGAGAACCAGATATGGAAGTGAAGATTCTTCAAGTGAGGAAGAATATGTTTTGATTTCCGCTCTCACGGGAAACATTACTCATGGAAGCAATGATTGGCTTATAGATAGTGGGGCTTCCAAACATATGACCAGATTCAAGGATTCCTTTGTGAAACTTTCAAAACATGAATCACCCAACAAGGTGAAGCTAGGAGATGACTGCCGGTATCCAATAAAAGGTAGTGGGGAATCCTCCTATAAGATAGACTCTGGAAATTCTATGACAATGAAGGAAGTATTGTTTGTACCAGGACTCAAGAAGAACCTTCTCTCCATATCTGCATTAGATGCAAAAGGAATGAGGGTTGCATTCATAGATGGTCAAGTCATCATGTGGCCAAAAGGAAAGACTATTGATGATGCAATAGTGATTGGGGAACAAGAAGGAGGTTTGTACAAATTGAAGGGCCATCCAAAACAAGCCTTAGTCCATGACACAGTAGAGCCAAATGAAATTTGGCATAGAAGGCTTGCACATGTGCATTACAGAGCACTACCTCTTGCAAGAAAAGTTGTTTAAGGTCTTCCATAAATACAAGCAAAACATGATGGGGTCTGCAAAGGATGTGCAAAAGGAAATAACACAAAGAAGAAATTTCCAAGTTGTGAAAGCAAAGCAAAAGGAATCTTGGAAATCATCCACTCAGATGTATGCGGTCCTATGTCATCAAGCTCACTAAGCGGGTATGTATACTATGTCTCTTTCATTGATGAGTGTTCTAGGAATACATGGATCTACTTCATGAAGAACAAAGACGAAGTAATCAGCAAGTTCAAGGAATTCAAAGCCTTGATTGAGAATCACACTGAAAAGAAGATCAAGACCTTTTGATCAGATAATGGCGGAGAATTCACTTCAAATGAATTCAAAGAGCTATGTAAAGAATAAATGATTAAAAGGTAGTTGTCCACTCCTTATAATCCACAACAGAATGGGATTGCAGAAAGGAAGAATAGAACTATCATGGAAGCTGCAAGATCAATGCTTCATAATCAAGATATTCCTATGCATCTTTGGGCGGAAGCTGCCAAAACAGCAGTGTATGTACAGAACCGTACTCCACATAGAGTACTCGAGAACAAGACTCCCGAAGAAGTCTTCTCTGGAAAGAAACCAGAATTCAGCCATCTTAGAATATTCGGATGTCCTATGTACATACACATTCCAAAAGAGAAGAGAACAAAATTAGATCCTTCAGGAAAGAAGGGTATATTTGTGGGATACTTTGAAAGATTGAAGGCTTACAGAATATATTTCCTGGGATACAAGAAGATTGACATCAGCAAGGATGTGACATTTTATGAAGGCACAACTTACAACAAATCCAGAAAGAGACCTGTTGAAGGAATTGAAGAAGCAGAAGCACCCAGAATTCATGATACAACCATGAACGAAGAAACTCAAGAAGAAGATAGAGAATTTGAAGAACCACAAAGACCTCTAGATCCACCTCAGGAAAAGAATTCTCACAAGAGGAAACCTGCTTGGGTATGAGAAATTATCTAAGGTGTGGAAAGATATGGGGCTACAAAAGAGAATCACAGAGAAATAAAGAGGACCAGATCCCGCTCCAGGTATGTAGCATTAATATGTGATTTCATCGATAAAGAACCTTCCAGTTATGAAGAAGCGGTAGAACGAAAAGAATGGAAGGATGATATGATCGAAGAGTATCAATCGATCATGAAGAATGATGTTTGGATGTTGTCTGAAGAGCAGAAGGGAAGTAAGTTGTAACTTCCAAATGGATCTACAACATCAAGCATGCTGTAGATGGTAGCATCGAAAAATATAAGGCAAGATTTGTGGCTCAAGGTTTCTCACAAAAGGAAGGAATAGATTATGAAGAAACCTTTGCACCTGTAGCCAGATACACTTCCATCAAATCAGTACTTGCTCTGGCTACAATGATGAAATGGAAGATACACCAGATGGATGTCAAGACTGTCTTCTTGAATGGTGTAGTGGAAGAGGAAGTGTATGTAGAACAACCACTTGGTTTTGAGACACATGACAGGGAATCTCATGTGTGTAGATTGAAGAAAGCCCTGTATGATTTGAAACAGGCACCCAGGACATGGTACGGTAGAATTGACAGCTTTCTATCCAGTTTGGGATTTACCAAGAGTAAAGAATATTCCAAACTTTACTACAAGGTTGAAGATGGAAACCTAGTGAAGCTCCTACTATATGTAGATGATTTGTTTGTGACAAGTATGGATGGGTTGATTACTGATACGAAGAGAAAGCTTGCTGCCGAGTTTGAAATGAAGGACTTGGGTATGATGCATTATTTTCTAGGAATGGAGGTGTGGCAGAGTGCAGATGGAATATCCCTTGGATAAGGAAAGTATGTAGTAGAGATCCTGAAGAGGTTTGGGATGATGGACTGCAAATCCATGGCCACACCTATGGCATCGAACCTGAAGCTATTGAGTGATGCTTCATCAGAGTCGGTTGATGCTACGATGTATCCTCAGATGATTGGGTCCTTGATGTACCTGACGAACATGAAACCAGACATTTTCTTTGCTGTGAACCCCTTGAGCGAGTTCTTGACAGATCCGAGAAATGTTCACTTGATTGCTGCAAAGCATATTCTAAGGTACATTAAGGGTACAGTTGATTATGGGCTCAAGTATGAGTCAAATCAGAAGATTAACCTTGAGGGTTATGTTGATTTAGATTGGGCAGGAAGTGCCATCGATAGGAAGAGAACTTCAGGATGTTGCTTTAGTATGGGATCATGTGTGATCTCTTGGTTTAGCAGGAAGCAATCAAGTGTGGCACTGAGTACAGCTGAAGCAGAGTATGTCACAGCTTGTTCAGCTAGTTGTGAGGCAGTTTGGCAAAGGAAGCTACTGTCTGATTTATTTCATCTCCAGTTGGATGCTACTTGTATATAATGTGACAACTAGAGTTGTGTGAAGTTGTCGAAGAACCCAGTTTTCCATGACAAGTCCAAGCATATCGAGATCAAGTATCACTATATCAAGGATATGGTGCAGAGGGGAGCAGTGAAGCTCCAATATGTTGCGACGGACGATCAGATATCTGATGCGTTGATGAAGCCATTGGCTAGGGTGAAGTTTGAGTACTTTAGGGAGAAGCTTGGTGTTCTCCAGATCGAGGTTCCCTCCAAAGGGAAGTGATGAGTCTGTGAGCCATTCTGACATGGGAGAGGATTAAGTTCCTTCCATGTTCAGATGTAAGGGATGAGCCATTCTATCATGGTGAGAGGATTTAGGTTCCTTCCATGTCAGATATGAGTGCTGAGCCATTATCATATGACTATAGGATTAGTTCCTACATGATCATATATAAGGGATATTACCATTCTTGGAATGGAGGTGCCTGGTCAGTTACCAGGAAAACTTAGTCTAGGACTGAGAGCCATTCTGATGTGATAGAGGGATGTGTTCCCATTTGATTAGATGTAAGGGCTGAACCATTCTGTCATGGTTAAAGGATTAGGTTCCTCCCATGTCAGATGTGAGTGTAGGCCATTCTGATGAGTAGGTCAGATGTAAGGGAAACTGCCATTCTCTAGGAGAATGGAGGCGCATGGTCAGTTACCAAGTAGCTTAGTCTAGGACTGAGGGCCATTCTAATGGGACTGTAGGATTGGTTCCTACATGATCAGATGTGAGTGCACGCCCTTTCGAGGCAATGTGTTTACACATGGTCGAATGTAAGTGTAGAGCCTTTCTAACAGGATGAGGTCAGATATAAGTGCTGAGCCATTCTAGCATGATGTGTTTACACATGGTCATATGTGAGTGCTAGCTGTGCCTTTCTGACAAGATGAGGTCAGATGTGAGTGCTAGTTGTGCCTTTCTGACAAGATGAGGTCAGATGTAAGAGTTGGGAGGGCCATTCTGACTTAAGTGTCAGATATAAGCACTGATGAATACCTACATGAAGGGTAGGCCTACAGGATTGAATCTATATAACTTCCTGTGATGAGAAGAATTGAGATAGCACCATTCTAAGATAGCATGTGATGATGATCCAGACTTGATGACGATCCGGATCAAGTGACGATCCAGATGTGATGATGATCCAGACTTGATGACGATCCAGATCAAGTGACGATCCAGATGTGATGATGATCCAGACTTGATGACAATCCAAATCAAGTGACAATCCAGAGGTGATGACGATCCATATCAAGTAATGAACCCGATGTGATGATGATCTAGACTTGATGACGATCCATATCAAGTGATGATGATCCAGTAGTGATGATCCAGTAGTCGTGATGAAGAAGACTTGAAGAATAAGATGACTTAGAAGATGACTTAAAGACTCGAAGACGTAGAATACTTGAAGACGAAGAAGACTTGAAGAATAAGAAGACTTGAAGATGAAGATAATGAAATGACCCAGTTGATACAGAGAAGAAGACCAGTGCTGAAAATTGTGTCAAAAGAACACCTTCCTAGTTAAGAGGAAGTGTTGATGTATTTGTAACTTCGGAATGTATTCATCTATGTATCTTATGTCTTATACTCAGATGTTTATTCTAGGATGTGTCTGTAATGTAATTGAGTGATGATGTCATGCCCTGATGTTCCGATCGAGAGGATCTATAATGTAAACAAGTAATGTCAAGTCATTGTGGGTAACCCTCCTATTGTCTAAGGGTTAAAGTCCCCACAGTTCTGGGGCACTAGGGTTATTAGACTCACCTAGTGAAGTCAACCCTAGTAGGGTTTTAGTCATGCTGGGAATCAGTATAAATAGAGAGGTGACCTCTCTATTTAACACACATCACATACACACTCAAGTGTAGCGCATAGTTGAGGAAGGAGAAGACATTGGGGGTAGATAGAAAGAAGGTTATTGTTGTCGGGAGATCATCTTACTGTTTTGGGCTTTTCTATTTGGTGTTGATTCTATCTCTGAGGAAGTTGGGGGGTTTTCTCCATTTATGGTTTCCCCGAGGAAAACCATCATGGGGTAAAACCCCAAAACAGTAAGATGCACTCCCGACATCAGAAATCTTCTTCTTGTCTAGCCCCAGTGTCTTTACAATCACTCATATGGAAACGAGACAATAGGTCTATAGCATACTTCGGCTGAGGGAGAAACATACAAACTTCCATATGCCAGATTTGAAGACCCAAGAAATAATGCAATAAACCAAGGTCAGTCATTTCAAACTTCTTTTGAAGATCAATTTTTCGATTTTGAATTAATGTAAGCTGGTTGATTGTGATGATTAGATCATCTACATATAAAACAACAATGAGAATATTAGTACCAAAGTTCTGAACATACAGATTTGGATCATATATACAACGCTTAAAACCATTCTTCAAAAAATATGCATCAATTTTATCATACCAAGCCCTAGGTGCTTGTTTGAGACCATATAAAGATTTGTGTAATTTACATACTAAATTTGTTGATTCAGCATTGATAAAACCAGGAGGTTGTTGCATATAAATTTCTTCATTAAGATCACCATTTAAAAAGGCACTTTTAACATCCATTTGGTGTATTTCCCATTTATAAGATGAAGCAATCGATAAAATGGTTCTTATTGTATTCATTTTAGCAACATGAGCAAAAGTTTCATTATAATATATACCTTCCAGTTGATTAAAACCTTTTGCAACTAACCTAGCTTTATACTTTTCAATCTTTCCTTCTACAGTGAACTTAGTTTTATAAACCCATTTACAACCAACTAAACTCTTACCAATAGGAAGAGGAACAAGAGGCCAAGTCAGTTCTTCATAAGAGACTCATACTCAGCAGTCATAGCTCGTTCCCATTGAGGTTTACCTTGAGATTGATCATAAGAGGTAGGATCATGTGTGGCCAAAACTTTGGTCATAAGGGAAAAGTTAGATCTAGTTCTACAAGGGTCGAAAGGGTTACCAACCTCACTGCCTGTAGATTCGAGAGTTTTTCGGGCCCAAACAGGAAGGTTAGAGGAAATAGAAGTTTCTTCAGCTTTAGCACATTTAGGTGGAATACTTGAAGAAGATGGTGAACTAGGATCAACAATAGGAACATAACTGGAAGAATAAATTGAGATAGGAGTAATAAGAGACAATGGGATATTTAGTGTAACATGAGGTTCAACAGAATTAGGTGGTGAAGATAATTCAACAAAGTGAACATCCCTTTGGATGATAACACTCTGAGTAGAGGTATCAAATAACCTGTAATCCTTAGAATCCTTAGAATAACCAATGAATATACATTTGTGAGACTTGGGATCTAAATTTTTCCATTTATCATCAGGAATATGAGCCCAATATTCACAACCAAACACCTTAAAGTTATTAATATCAGGTTTCTGACCATTCCATTTTTCCTCAGGGGTAACATGCTTAACAGATTTTGTAGGAACTTGATTTAAAATAAAGTTTTCACAACTTATAGCTTCAGCCCAAAATGTTTTTATGTAATCCTTTAGAATAAACCATACATCTAGCCATTTCAAGCAAAGTTCCATTTTTCCTTTCAACAACACCATTTTGTTAAGGTGTGTAAGGTACAGTCTTTTGGTGTTGAATACCATGTTTGGATAAAAAAGATTCAATTCATTCTTAAAAAATTCCCCTCATTATCTGATCTTAAAGTCTTAATCTTCATACCATACTCATTTTCAACCAAAGAATTAAAAATTTGAAATATTGAAAAAACTTCACTTTTATTTTTCAAGAAATAAACCCATGATTTTCTACTAAAGTCATTAATAAAAGTAAGAAAATAGACTGTACGATATAAAGAGGGAACTTCAAGAGGACCACAAATGTCACTATGAATTAATTTCAAAGGTTCTTTAGCACGCCAAGCTTTACCTTTCTCAAACATTTCTCTTTGATGTTTACCAAGAACACAACCTTCACAAACATTGTTAGTAGAAGAAATATGAGGCAAGCCATGCACCATTTTAGTTAACAATTTCATTTTACATTAATTCAAATGACCTAATATTTCATACCATAATTTACTTTGTTCATCAGCATGGGCAACATAGGAATAAAAATGTTGTTTTTTAGTTGAGTTAAAACCAACAAATTTATATAGACCAGCAGTATGATCAACAGGACTAGAAGAAACTTCTTTGAAATTTTTATTGATATCTTTAAGAACATATTTGTCAGGCCATGCTTCAAATTTAAACCCGTTTTGACAAGATCGATAAATAGAAAGTAAGTTAATGGGCATGTGTTCAACATGAAAAACATCTTCCAATTGACCATTAGTAACATTAACATTACCAGAACCAATTACAGAAAGTTATTTACCATCACCTATAGAAACTTTCCGAGATATGTGTTTATGATTGTAATAAGAAGTAAATAAAGAAGCATCACCACTCATATGTTTAGATGCACCAGAATCCATTATCCATTCCACATTAGAAAAATAATTATTAGGCAAAACAATAGATGCACATAAATCTACTTGAGAGTCATGAGAAGTTTTATTTTTAGCTTTATCCATTAAACGTTTTTCTTTAAAACAATTCTTTTTAGGATGGTTAGTTTTACCACAATGTTTACAAGGATGATGTACTTTCTTCTGTTTACTATTCCATTAGAAGCATGAGAAGCATGCCCAGAATTAATATTAGAAGGAATAGAACCTTTAGCATTGTTAAAACTTTTCTTATGATGCTTATTAAGTGCAGTTAGAGCTTTATTAGGTGTGAGTTGTCATGAAACAATTAACCTTTATTGCTCATTGATCAATCCTTTACAAAAATCATCAAAAGTTTGCTTCGTAATACTTTGAGACAATTCGAGAGCTCTATTCCTAGTTTGGATGAACATATCAAAACAAGATGGCATTTTACGTTCTACAAGAATAATAAGAGCAGTGTCAGTTTTCTTGTAATCTTTACCACAACTATTTAATTTCTCATTTAAAGTTTTCAATTCAGCAAGATATAACTCAACTCTTTCAAAGTCAGCAGATTCGAGGTCAAGGATCTTCTTTTCAAGATAATATGGAGAAGCATCATCAGATTTATCAAATAAAGAGGATAAAATTTTCCATACATGAACCAGGCTATCTTCTGCCTCAATACTTACCTAAATACTTTATGCAACAGTTTGACCAATGAGCCCCCTTGCTCGATCACTTTTAGCTTCCGATATAGCCAAATCATCAATAGAAATAGGTGTCTTGTGTTCACTATTAACTATCCTCCAAAGATTCTTACTCCTGAGAACATCAATCATCTTTCTCTTCCAGGAAAGATAGTTAGAACCAACTAATTCAGGAACAAAAGCTACTTCAGAAGTCATAATGAGTGAAATTTTGTCAAGAAATAAGAAACCCTAATACTGAAAAATGATAGAAAAATAGTGAAGAACTTGAAAGCAACACACTTTGCTGATATGAATATGTAAAAGCACAGTTAAAAACACAGTAAAGAAAAGAGGAGAAACTTTCACTTACAACCCTGTGAAAAACAAATGTGCCCAGAAAAGCCCAGTTTTCTGTTCTGGCCATGAAGATGGATCCAGAATGGTTGTTTTGATTCCAAAAATAGGTTATAATAAAAAATCCGGTAAGAAATGACCAAGTTACGACCCTTTTTTATACCGAAAGGAATCCCAAAAATGCACAGTTTTCTGTTTTGGTCACGAGGGTGGATCTAGAATGGTTGCTCCAATTCCAAAAACATGTTATAATAAAAATACCAGTAAAAAATGACCAAGTTACGAACCTTTTGTTTAACTGTCACTTTTATTAATTGGAAGAGAGATCTCCTTGAGGAGAGCCCCAAAATCATGTAGATCTACAAAGAAAACATCAAGAAACCCTTGAAATTTTTTTGCAAAAATCTTACACAACAAGTTAGGGTTAGGGTAAAAAAAAATGCCAAAATATGCCCAGATCTGAAGAGAAGCCTAATGGCTACCAAATAGAAATAAAATCTACAACAAAATGATAATGCCCAAATGATAATCGTTATTGATTGAAATCTATAGAAGGTACTAGATCATAGAAACCTGCTCTGATACCATGTTAGAATAGTAGAGTCAAGCTAAACTGGTTAACCTATCTAAGCAACCAACAAGATATCATAAACTATAAGAACAAGAAAAGAAAAGGACAAGAGAACACCGATATACATAGTTCACCCTAATGGGTTACTTCCACGGGAAGGTAGTCTTATATTATCTCCAGAATGTCTTCTCCAATCTTACAAGAGAGCAAAGCACAAATACCCCAAAGAATGTAGATGATGTACAACAGTGTCACAATAGTACCACTACTACATCAAGAATACTTGATACATGTAGAGACTCATTTGACCATATTATATGCTAAGAGATGAGGAGGAATTACTCTCACATATTGCATGTGGGATAATATAATTCTCCAAAATAACATCTCTTAATACAATACCATGGACAAATACTCTACATAGGTAAATTCAACACCATATAACTATGGGTTGAATGTATTACTCTTTTACATAAGATTGTAGAAAAATTCTGACATAATACAAAGACATTATTACCTTCCAAAGAATATAATATATTCCAACAATTTTCCCTAACATTCTAGCAATCGTTGGTTTATTAATTTCTTTATACTTGTTATTGTTCTATAAGGTAAATGGGTTCGAGAAAGGTCATAGAAGGGAAAACATTTTCTCTATAAACTTCTTCAGTATCTAATGTAATAGTAATATTCATGCTCAGTGATCTGTCAGCTCACGGGTCAGACTTTGTTCATCTTTTATGTGTTATTATTCTTATTGGATTCTAGAGATAGTTGCGTGGTCTACATGAATTATAATTTGAGTTAAAGACCTAATAATGGTTAAGACTTATCCATCTATTTCCTATGACTCAAGTCTATATTCTAATATATGATTTTGAATTTAAATGATGTTTGAATTCAGAGTATCTCTTTGTGAATCTATAATTTACATCTTATATATTTATAATCCTTCCTTCGATCTCTTGATGTTTACCTTGTGTTTGGACCTTTGAGTTAAATGCTATTGAGTCTATGAATTAATGCTCATTATGTTGGATGCACTTGATTTGTAGCTTTAGAGTATTTAGGACCTTATGATCTACTCAACCTATCTTATCAATTTAAATCAAAATAATCTTAAATCCAATATGTAAAAGGGTTGTCTCCCTAGCAGTCAAGAGACAACTTCTAGCGCTAACACGTAGTTTATGAAATTGTCATAGAAGGTGGTCATTGATACTTGTAAGCATGGGGGAGGATCCCCACCAGGTGTAATATGATGCCACAATTCTAATAGAATTTACGGTTCGTTGATCTGAGGCATGATTATTAACTTGTGATGCATTGTAACTCACCTCCTTAAACCCTCTAGGGACACATGGTAAATTTGTTCTTGCGGCGTAAAAACTACACTGAGAAACATAAATGAGTTTTGTAATATATTGAAAGTTTTTTTTGTGTAGGACCTATGTGGGAATGATACCCATTGTCTCACAATCAAGGTATTTCCAAATTTTACCTCACAATATGATAAATACATTGTCCCCTACTGATCAAAACTCTGGTTTGTGAAATCATCATTGAAGGTGGTCATCAAACCATGGAATCACAGGAGAGTCCCCCCAATGGTAATGCGGTGTCATGAGTCCAATGGAATATACTATTTATTAATCTGTGGCATGTTCAACAACTTATGGTGAGTTACAACTCACCTCCTTGAGCCTTTTAGGAACATTGGGTGAATTTGTGCTCGAGGCTTAAAAACCACAACGAGCATTAGAAATTAGTTACATAAGTTGCTCCCAACATATTTGGGAAAGGCTGACATGGGGATTATAACCATAGTATCACGACTTAGTTTTTTCCACATTTGACCTTGTAATAGTACTAGGGAATTTTCTATTAGGTCTTTCTTTTGTCATTATAATTCCTCAAGCCTCTTCCAAACTAGTACATTTTTCCCTTCCTATCATATTTCATGTTGTATACTTCTATGCGTAGGGTGTTTCCTACTTTTGGTTATGTTTGATCCCTTTCTTTCCTTAAATGATGTATTAGAGATATCCTGAAGTAGGGAATTATTTTTTTGATGCTTCTCCTACTAGTTTCCAACAATTATCTCCACCAACAATGAAATAAATGTAGTGTGAGCCATGTACTCCTTCCTCTGGAGGAATTTGAGATGGTGAAATTTATAGGATACTTGTTGATCTAGTGGAGTAGGTACATCTAGAAGCCATTTTGGATTAGTGTCATGTTAGCTTTTGTGGATACAATTTCGAAACTATTATGGCATTAGTTATTGATCCCATGCATGCAACTAAGAAGTGTACTAAAGATTACCAATACATGTTTATTTTTGAAGGAATATCTCAGAAAGATGAAGTTAAACTTCATGAAACCCTCACTCCAGTTATGAGAGGATTCTCCCCGAAATAGGGAATTGATATTATTGAGGATTTTCCTCTAATTGTGGAAGTTTTTGAGGTTCTAAATTCAAATTGAAGATGGCCTTATATAGGCTAATGCATCAATTAGTGGGATTTCAATATAAATTATTTTTTTACTCAATTTGGGCTTTTCCAAGTTTAGTGTAGATTTTAATTCTTTATTTGATAGATCAGATCCACTTATTTTTAACCTACATACATCAAAGTTTATTATTGGAGGATGTCCTAGAAAATTCATAAAATGGTGTGAGAATAATTTGACTCATGATGTTGACATAAATGATGGAGGCTGACAAGTTTCTCATGAAGTTTTCCTTGTATAAAGGGATTTATGCATTGAATATTTGAAAGAGATTTCATAGTATAGAAGTGAGCAGTAGTGTTGGTTTACTATCCTCTGGATTCACAAGCAGTCCAAGTTCTTTTAAAAATCCTATCAAATGGGAAGTTCAGGATACAAAGTGTGAGATTTGGATTATTATAGGGGTGTTAGTTTTTAATGGTTTCTCAATCATTGTTCTCCCTCAAAATAACTTGCCATGCTTCAACATATATATTATTCCTTGATTTTTATGCATCATTGAATATGTATGGATGAGGGTGGAACAATAGTATTATCATAACTCTACATGTGTGCAACAAATATAATCATAATGAGGAAAAAACAAAGATGCCTCTTTTGAGGAACAATAATTAAAAAAGAAATTGTAAAGACAAACACATGCACATACCATGCTTATACTTGATTTATTTAGAGGCGATGTTCAATATAGTAGGAATTGAGTGGTTTGTAGTGTATGCATGTGTTTCCATTAGACAAATTTAAAAGGTTTAGTGCACACCAGTCAACCGCAAATCCAACGTTAAATTAGGTTATTGCATGAGGGTGCTCCATTTTAAGAGCTAGCAATGTTTCCAAGCAAAATACAGATGCATACATGTAGACACAAACTTCTTATTACATGCTTAGATGCTTCTTTTGGCCATTAGGGCACTCCATAAAAAACTCAAACTTCTATTATCCAATTTTTAATCCTAATTTCAACTACAACAATGATATAATCAAAATTCATTTACAAATGTAAACCAACTTTGGAAATGACCATCCATATTTTGAATTCATTCATTAACATATTCCAATACAAATTATTCAACAAATATACAAGCATGAACACTTATTGTAAATGAAGTGAAAGTCCACCAAACTAGTAGGTGAGGAGTGATTCGTTACCCTAACATAGGAATTAGCTATGGATTTTTCACCCAAGATAGAGACTCATAACCCCAAGGTGAAGCAAGGTCCTATAAGGCTCTAATATCACTTATCACAACCCCTTACTCTATTGACATAGCCAATATTTTCGCAACTGAGAACTCCATACCTTCATCCAACTAACAACCATGATGGCCACTCTCTCCTCCTTGCAACCATAATGAAAACCTTCTCTTTCTTTTCTCCAAAGGCTCTCAAGAATCTTCTTTCCTGCCAATGATAGTAGAAAGAGTCTGTGAATACAAGTTTTCTACCTTCAATGACCTATAGGGGAACAATTGGATCAAAATATCCATGAGTAGCACTAACAAGGTTGCATGTTTTAATGGTTTTTCCTTTCCCTCAAAACCATCCAATTTCTTCTCATTCTCAACAACAAATCCCTAACTCGCCATAGGACCTTCCCAACACTACTAGATTTTGATCCAAAATCCGACGGTTTTTTCCGACGGCGCGTGGATTTTTTATTTTAACCATGCCAAAAATCAGAAAGATTAATTTTTTTTTGAAATAATGGGCATAAGCGTCGCTTAAGCGATGGCGCTAAAAGTGCTATCCTCCTAAGTGTCGCTTAAGCGACGGTTTTCCTCCAAGTGTCGCTTAAGCGACGATTTTTTTTCCTAAGTGTCGCTTAAGCGACGGGTTTCCTCTCCATGTTAAAAGATTATAGGTTTAAACGTGGAGGGGTGGATGGCATGTTCATATTTCATCATGGGAAGGCCAGAAAGTGAGGAGAGAGAATCATGTAGTTCAAAACTCACTATCAAGGTGAACGACGATGACTCCTAAACCTATGAGAAAATATTAGCATGGGAACAAAAAGACAACAAAGGTATTAACTAGGATACCCA
>LPNX010341730.1:0-17078 GCA_001517045.1 Pseudotsuga menziesii
CCCCATTAAAAGGACTTCAACTCCCTCTATTATGGCTTAACTATAATAGGGTTAGACATCTCGGCTACGACATCCTTGTTGGGACAAAATTTAGTGAAGTACAAACCCCTTCTAGGGTGGACCTTATCTCTAATACCGACAATACTTCAAATGATAACTAAGACTAAGTTATCACTTAAGGTTATTTTAGTTGTTCTCCATTAGCCCTTGTTAAGTGCCATTGATGTCCCGAGTCTCCTTAGCTCGTCCTTTTTGGTAAGGAACTCATATTGAGTTCCAGTTCTTGTTTCTGGTGGGGCCTTGGCCTTGAGCTCCTCACCATAACAATTACACTTTAACATTTTTACAATCACAAAGCATTTAGGGTACAACAAGAGGGACATTACATCCTTTCCCCCTAAAAAAAAATAACACCGTCCTCGGTGTTCCTATTTTCAACCAATATCGTTCTTCTTTTTTATCGTCCTTTCTTGTTTTCATCATTTTTATCTGCTCTCCTTCGATCTTTCCTGTCTCTTATCAAGTTGCTATTGCTCAAGACCTGAAGCTTCCTGCATAAGGTTCGGGTCTAGACCAAAAATCTTACTCAGTAATTCATGTTCAAAGTTGCAATTCAATTTAAAACAAGATCTATAGGTCCCTTTTGCATTGCAATTTTCTAGTTTTCTTTTTATTGGTGCCCAATCATTTTCATAATGCAATTCATTCATCAATAAATGTAATTACTATCATTTTCAGGGTTGGTCCGCCCTTTGGATAGTTATGTTGTTCTCGACCATAACAGTTTAATTACTTAAAAGTTTGTTAACATGTTTTATGTTCGTTACATTTTCAAAACATATTTGAGTTTGTTTTCATTCTTGTGTGGACTTATAGCAATTTCTGAGGTTACTCTCCCTTTTAACCACTAGTTAAAAGTTTTCCCCTCAGTGACATCAAACAGCGTCCTGTCTTCCAGATGTCCAAAAATTTTGCCTATGTCTTTTTCCACACCATATGGCTAACACCAATGTGCTCACACGACAATCGCTTTCCTAACACCATTGTGCTCTTGCGGCATATGTGCCTAACACCGATGTGCTCATGCGGCAATCACTTGCCTAACACCCTCGTGCTCCCGCGGTAATTTTTTTTTTTTTTTTGTACTCAATGTTTGATAACGCACACTCCTTGGTGCTCAGCATGATTTACTATCATTGTCCCGATTCATGAATCGGCTACATGGTCAGTCAAAGCATTTATGGATAATCCAAAATTTAATTCATCAATTACCAGAATTTCATCATTAGCAGTGATTTTAATCGTCTTTAACGAGTTCTATCGCCCTGTAATTTATCGAGAAGAGTTACCTTTTACTCTCTTCTAAGAAATTGGGCGTAACTTATAAACGCAGGAGGATTCTACACACCGTAGTGCACGTCAATTGCATCAATGGTCAGAATCTTAATGAAGACTGCAATGTTAGTATAACGTCTTCCATGGTTAATCCTTGGTTTATCAAAACTTGAAATTCAACAATTTATAATGAGTAAGACTTCACCCATACTTAATCCTTATCAATCAAGGCACTGAATTACTAACAGCCACTTTCCGATTGATAGTATTCCTAGCATATACTGCAATATTAGAATATCACATTGTACAACATTCATTAATTTTTTTCTACATCTTCAGACATCCTTACTTGTCTATATATTTGGATATTTGCTAGTGAAGGGATATTCCATCTTTATTCCACATTCATGAGTGGAGATGCTAGGCGCACGAAACATTGCAATATCATTAGTAAATCAAGGTAAAACATAATTCCAACTACTTATGTCCTATCGTACAACTTTTCTAGTTCATTCAAATGCAAGCCTTTTCATAGTTGCACTCTTTCTATACAACTAGTAACATTAGGTATAACACACCATGCTTTTACCTTAGCTGAGTTGTAGGCCAAGTCGTCTGGTTCCCTTTCTAAGAAATCCTGTAAGGAATGTCATCGTCATGGTGAAAATGTGTAAGAGATCAATAATGCCAATGAATATTTATAACTAGATGCATAACCCAAAGTCTTGCATACTAATAATTTCCCTTTAAGGTTACATTACAACAGTGGTGTTATTATAACTAACTTGAGTACTCCTCGCAACTACTCTGGAACCCAAGTTCTACCTTACTTAGCATCCATTTAGTATGCTAAGGGTATTCAATATTCACAAGTTAACCCGCAACTTATGATCAGGAGGCTAACCTCTATTGTTATACTCAGCTTTAGAAACCAAATTTACTTCTCTCATCATTTACTTATCATGTGCATCAATGAACCATTCCTAGGTTTATTAGTTCACACTAGTGAGACAAACATCAAAACATAATTCCTCTTTATCACATGCAATTGTAGCTATTTTGATTAACAGGTAATCATGTGTTAAAATATTGTGTTTCCTGGCTTACCCGAAAGAGGTGTTTCACATTAAATACATTTTATTTAATGTTAGTATTAGCATCTTTAATACCTCTGACATTTATTTGATACAATTTGTATTTGTACAATTCTTGACCATATAATATAAGTCATTTAGAATAGCTACTTCCTTTAGCATCACTTACCCTTTTTTCTTAACCCATTTTCTTACAATTGCGGCAAATCTTTGTAGAGTGTCAAGGTAATACGACGATCCCTAATTGGTTGCTTATTAGGTTTTAATTCATGTATGCATTGGTAAGATATATCTATACTCTACGTTTTGATATCAATTGTGTGATAGTATAAAGATGGGAATGACCTGCCGGATGATTATCTTTGCATTCCCTCGATAGAATTATACGCTGCTATTGAATATTATAGGGTTGTCTATTAGATAAGGAAAGAAATTCCATATGGAAAGAAAGTCCATGATGTATTTTTTTTACCAATGGTCTCGTAGATTTGCAATCTAACCAATTTATGATCACATCTTTGTATACAATATTCCCATTTGTCTGCATTGTGGGTGTAATATTTTACTATTTGCAATCTTTCCCAAATGCCAACATAGGGTAGATATCTGGGTCCAAACCGTTGCTTTCTCATTTACTTATTGTATGCTTTGAAGGATGGCAAAAGAAAAATAAACTTAGAAATCAGCTCGCCATGTCATCTCTTTAAGTTGGAAGCACGACTTTCCTTTGTTATAATAGTCATATAGGGAATCTTTTTATGCGGTTTTTCTAGGAATGGAAACAGTTTTAAACAAGGAACGTTTGGTTACATTTTTCCCACCCAAACAGGAAATAGCTGGAATGTGAGGAGGATTTTACTCCACCCAAAATGGAAAACCAGTCAGTAATCCTGCCACTTGTCCTCACAATTTTTTCCTATAAAAATAGGGCGAAATGCTGAGGGGAGGCATTCGGGACTAAGGGTTTGCTCTGGAATTTGCATTGAACATATTCCTCTCACCGGATGTTCAGAACGAGAGTAAGGGGGAGTTATCTATGGGTATACGCTTTTAACTAGTGTCTTTAGCATCTCCCTTAGGGGGAGGATCTCACAGATTTGGAATTGATACGGGTTTCCATCATCACAGAAATCTCTGGTTTAGAACGGTGGTATTCAGAAAACCTGAACCAATTTATTGCAAATGTTATGCATGTATTTATTTTTATATATAGGTATTGAGGGATAAAAACGTTAATCCTTTTGTTGCAACGAATATATGTAAAATCGTTTAGATATTTACATTCAGAAAAACCGTAACCAGTTTATTTGCCAGGGTCTGTGGTAGCGTTGTATCTGTAATGACCTCCATGTATTTTGGTTTGCTGGAAAACAGTAACCCATATGGAAATGCTAACCCCCCCTTTTTATTGTTGATGGGATCGGAGAACATAGTCGTAGACTCTCCTTGTAATTATTCAGATGTGTGGTTTGAATTTATAACTGCCCGATACCTACCCTGTCAACGCTTTCAACTTGCAGTTGTGTGTAAATTACTCGGAACCTTAGTGCATTTTGTGTATGGTTTGTCTTGGAGCGATGTTATGAAATACACTCTGTATGTGGAACGTGGCATAATGTTTACAGTCAGTGATTTCAAATCGCTAGTCCCAACCATTTCGGCCGGATCTCCAGGTTATTAAATGGGAAATTGCTGATGTATATGCCGTCCCTTAATCTTTCCCATTGGATGATTGTGGAATAGTTGTCCCTTGGCATTTTGGTCTTACGATTCTTTTTTCCTTCGCTGGATCGAAAAGTTGTAATACATTTTGGAATCTGGTAGATTTATCTTTCCTGAATATGTTTTCTTATTAATGTATATCTACCTGCATTTTAATAATCCATAGATTGGACATGAATGCATAGATTTTTGGTTATTGGTTTGAAATGTTGTTTTTTGTATTGATGCGTTTGATCTCGAATATTTCGATACAAATAGCTTGAATTCATGCTGTTAAAACCCTTGTGAGTTGTCTTTCCTTATGCTCAGGATATGGTGGCTTGAGTTCACACTACTAAAAACTCTGTGTGTTGGCGTTACTTAATCCCACGATATGGTGGATACAGCAACGGCTTGAATTTTACTGTGTTAAAAACTTTGTGTGTTGTCTGTCTTTATGCCCACGATCTGGTGAAAATACATATCAATGACACATAAGCTTCATGGGTTAGATATTAATGAACAAGACATATATCTGGATTGGCTGGTATATGATTTACTGGTGAGTATTTCAGGAACATGATTACACCTGAATAGCAGATATATACTATGAATTACCAATTGTCAAGTATTACCGTTAAGGGTTACTACACCAAGCAAATTTGGATAACGTGAAAAGCACAATGGTCTGAATCTATACGTGATTCCTTACCTTCTATGCCCACGATTCCTAGAAAAGGAAATCGATTGAAGGTTTGTTTTTTTAATTGCTTATAACCTATGTGTTTTTATACCACGATTTCCAGGAAAGAAATCGGTTCAAGGCTTGATTGTTATGTTTTTATAATCTCTACTTATTTGCACCATGATTTCCTGGAAAGAAAATCGTTTTGAAGGATGGATTATATTCTTTATCGACTATGTGTCTTTATACCATGATTTTTCCAGGATGGAAGCCGAATCGGATGCGTCAATTTTATTACTTTAGGATCTCTGTTTGAGCAACAAATCGATCTAGAGTTAGAGAGTTATTTCCTTATTTTCTTACTCTATCGCTTGTGCGTGATTACAGAAAAAGGGGTTTTGATTCGGAGTTTGATTTTTATGAATCTGTTCCTTTCCATTGATGAATTCCTTGGATGTTCTTAGTTAAACTTTGTTTGTGATACCGATATGCTTATAGTTTGAATAACGTGTTAATTAAGACCTCTGCTATTTTGATGCACATGATTTGAGGTATTCTGGATATGTTTAATTGCATTTTCAATATTATAGAGATTCGACAATTTTATAATGTACAAAGTTGTTTCTGTTTGAAGGATGATATGGAAAACGACTGATTTTGTTGTGTTTGATGTGGGCTGGAGATTTGTTTGGTATAATTGCCAAAAAGGGTTGCACAAACCATTGACCACATAATTGTTATCTCTTGTATGATACAGTATTTAAACTAAGGTTAAAATGTAGATAATGGAATGGCAGACGTTGCAATAGCATCTATACCCTCTGTTCTCGCAATCTTAAGTTTAGGGTTTTATTTTGAATGTGTTATTTACTTTTTAGTTGTTGATATTTTACTACAACAGATCATACCTTAAAAAGGTGTGATTCAGTCAGGAGATTTTGATTTAAAGCCAAAGTTCGTCATTATTATGAGTTGTAATAAAGAAGGCAATTTCAAGTTGCAAACGTCTCTCTAAGGAGACTTCAGACAAGTTGAACCAGCCATGAAGGTGGATGCACCATGACATTGTAATTAATCTACCATAAGCAATAAAAGAAAGCAAATTGGTGGACGTAGCCTCATGGACGAGGTGAACCACGTTAATATGGTTGTCTCTGGTTATCTCATCCTTTGTACTTTTATGTTGTGCATGTTTAATTTGTTTATGGTGATGTTAGTATGAATGCACTATAAAGGTTTGTTGAATGGAAAAGTTACTAAGCTTATTTTTGCAGACTCCTAATTAGGAAACACATTACTTGGAGAGTGTAAAGCTTTAATAAATGAAAGAAACAAGAAAAAATTTTACCCCATTTTTCCTCATTACGCAACCAGATAACTTGGGGGACGTTACATATGGTATCAGAGCCAGCTGCAACACTGGACCCCTAAGAATACGCTAACATGATGATTTTGTAGGAAGGATGAATTAAATTGGGAAGAAGTCACAACATGGTTGTCAACGGTCGAATTGAAACCAGATAAGTACCATACCAAACACTGTTTAAGTTTCTTTGCATGCTGAAAGATTGGTCTCTAGAGTAAAAGTATCTTTTCCAGGAATACAAAAGGGACGAATATAGACATATTGTTAAAGTGAGCTAGAATGTTTTCTAAATTATTTTAGTGGCAAGAATGGAAGTCTCTATCCTTACACCTATTTTTCTTATAAAGGGATTTCTTTCTATAACGCTATTCTTATGGCATGGCATGTCCTGCTCAAAGTTAGCTGATAAGGGTGCTGACTTGGATGGAAGTTGAATTTATCATTCTTGCTTGCTCTTTCCTTTTTTCTTATGAGAACAAACGTAATTTTCCATCTTAATGTCATTGACCATGTATAAAAGAAGAATCGTCCGCCATACAAAAATCAACACCATCTAGATATCAAATTTAGACCTGGTTTTATTACCAAGAAATACTTTTACCCAAGTGCTGATTCAACGATATTGTTGGTTAATGGTTAAGAAAACAATACTGCCCAGCTCCTCTCACATTAAGCAATATACACCAAATTTTCAAGATGTAATCCTTACTGAATTGGGCCTATGTGTATCTTGAATAAAGAAATAATTGTAGATGTTCTCATCTGGGCGGTGTTAAACTGAGTTGTAGACCTCACTGTATTTTAGCTATGAGAAGAGTTGGAAAAAAAAAATCTGAAAAAAAAAACTTGCTATACTACCATTAACAATATTACGTCTAAGATTGGAAATATTCATTGAAGACACTGCTGGGCAATTTATTAATGATATTTAAGCAGATGGCACAAAAAATATATAACAAGTAATGGGATCATGTTTAAGGATTAGCTGAGGGAGTTGTCTTCTTGAGGTCATCTTGATATAACTAATGTCCAAAACCAACATGTTGCATTGAAGATGCTAAACTCAATTCTATATTGATTTTCCCTCTACTAAAGTCAGGTATTAAATTTGGCAATGTAAATAAATATTGGAAAGTTTTTACAACCATATATGTGGACTAAGAATCATAGGAGCTGTTGTCAGACTTTCCATTCTATGAAAGTAGTTTAGGAGAACTAAATATGTGACATGATTATGTTTGAAGTTTCACACGACATTTGTATTTTCAGCTATCATGGTCTTTTATAATGGTAACTTTTTCTCTTCTGCCTCGAAACATGAGCGGAAGTGAGTTTCGACATGTTGAATATATGAGGCATAGGATCAAATGACAAGTGGTGTTATGCAATGGAATTCACTTGTACTTTCATCCAAGCACTAAATGTAGTATAAGAGCATGATTAACTAGACTGATTACAAATGCACCATTAAAAAGTTTTTAGGCTCTTAACAGGGCTTGCAACAGTACCTGTAATTTCCAAGGTAAGTTAAACTTGTGTCATACATTGCTTAGGATGATGCATTTAACACCTTATAGTAGGTCCCGTAGTACATTTTGGGAGCCTAAATGCATTATGTTTATTATGAGCATTTTTCTTAAACAACACTGACTGAGGCCTAGCAAAGAGTAAAACTGTAAAGCAAAAAAGGGTGACTGTAGTACAAAAGGAGAAGTCACTTTAGAATTCTTGGAATCATAGAATGGTATTCAAGTGGTGTATTAACATTAATTCTGTACACACAAAGGAAATTTAGTTAATGTTAAGGAAATGTGTTAATGCTTATTTGTTAAAATCTATTGTTTGTTGCACTTCTTTAAAGACATTGTTTTGGTACTTGCTTAACTTGTTTTCTGCACCACAATAGAATGAAAAATGTACATGGTGTCTAATGGAAGTGTTAGAATGCATAAACACTAATGTTTTATTAACAATTGTTTGTCATTGAAGACAACTGTGATGATTGGGCTTGCTCGACTAATCGAACAAATTTTTTTATTCCAAAGGTGGCTCGACCAGACCCTTGATGCTCATCCTACAGGTGTGCACATGACCTTGCATCCAAAATGGACATAAACTTGAGGTAAAGCTTGTCATAAAATTGCTATCTTCTTGCCCTAAAAAATAGCTTTGGAAATAGTGGTGAGTGATGATATAAGGTGCTATCTTGTAAACTATTATAAAGTAGAATGGGGATGGCTGTGAGAAGAATTTCTTATTAGATTTCATTAAACTACTAAATGAATGCTAAGTGCATGCAGATATGGAATGAGAGGTTGTGATTAGGTACAAGAATAAAACCAATGTGATAACATGCGTGCAAGTGAAGCATCACGCAGTACACATGGAGACTATTGATCTCGCAAGATACGACAACAAATATTTCAAGTCATGGAAGTAGATTTACTTATGAACTTGGGCTATGGTGCAGCTGAGGTGAGCAATAAAATGCGTTGTGCTTAAGGAATCCATAGAATGCCTTAGTGGTAAGGAGATTTCACTAGTCTGATGAATGAAGTAAGACATGACTTATGCAAAAAGGTTTGATGTTCTTTAAATCAATGATATGATGAGCTGACTACCTATGGAGTGATTGCAGGCATAGGAGATTTTGGCCATGAGGAAGGCTAAAGCTCCAGGGCTGTAATGAGTTCGTCACCACAAGGAAATGGTGATGGAGGTAGTGGATGAGAGCTACCTTGTTTTCCCCGGGCCAGCGAGGGACCACTATGCATTCTGGGGACGCCTAGATGTAAGACATTTTGGTTAAGACTCGTTCTGCACACATTGAGAGGACTGTCACAAGAGTGGGGGACTCTGTGAAGAGAATAACCTCTAGGCGCTGTGCTGGTGTGTGAGAATGGAAGTGCCTTAGCTTGGTGAAGCACCCTAAATAGCACAAGAAGGATATATGCCTAAGGAAGGGTATCGTCCTTGTGTTGGGTGGCTTGGATTGGTACTTGGAGTGCTTGGATGGAGGACATCCAGAGAAAAGAATAATGCCTGAAAGATGTATGTTCATTACAGGTAAACTTGTACCCATGAGGTAATATGTCTGTTTTTGGCAAAATAAAACTGACATGTATATTGGAACCACTATGGATTGCGGAAATTGTATAATGTTGGATTTCTGAGTTATACATTGTTTTCAATGTCGATGCTAGTATATTTTGATGTGTATGGTTATAAATGTAGGATGAGGACCCAATCCCAATGATCAGAGGGATTAGGAAATACAAAACACAAGCAATAAATAAAAAGGTAACACCGAGGACAGTGTTAACTCTAAGGGGGAAAGAATGTAAAGTTCCCTCATGACCCCAAATCCAAAAATGCAAATCTAGCACAAGGAACCATACGTTGTATACTAAAAGAATTAAAATGCAGACCCCATATATATATATATATATATATATATATATAGTCAAATCTAGAGAATTTGAAAAACGCAATCCAATTGGGGTTTTCTGGGTGAAGGCTCAATGTTACGGCTCAGTGTAAGTTTGGATTTCATCATGGATTTGGTAAGAGACCATACATATACACTTTTAACCTATATGAACTTACCATTGTATATATGAATTTATTTTTCTACAGTTAAATTGACTTGGGATGGTTATTGACACTATAGTTTTAAGATGCTGAAATCGTTTTCATGCCTCAGTTTCTTACATGGATATGAAATACCAATTCGATTNAATACCAAGTCGATTATTCATGTCTATGTTGTAAGATCTGGAATACCATCTTGTTAATTCATGTATGCATTGGTAAGATATATCTATACTCTACGTTTTGATATCAATTGTGTGATAGTATAAAGATGGGAATGACCTGCCGGATGATTATCTTTGCATTCCCTTGATAGAATTATACACTGCTATCGAATATTATAGGGCTGTTTGTTAGATAAGGAAAGAAATTACATATGGAAAGAAATTCGATGATGTATTTTGTTTACCAATGGTCTCCTAGATTTGCAATCTAACCAATTTATGACCACATCTTTGTATACAATATTCCCATTTGTCTGCATCGTGGGTGTAATATTTTACTATTTGCAATCTTTCCCAAATGCCAACATAGGGTAGATATGTGGGTCCAAACCGTTGCTTTTTCATTTCCTTATTGTATGCTTTGAATGATGACAAAAGAAAAATAAACTTAGAAATCATCTCGCCATGTCATCTCTTTAAGTTGGAAGCACGACATTCCTTTGTTATAATAGTCATATAGGGAATCTTTTTATGCGGTTTTTCTAGCAATGGAAATAGTTTTAAAACAAGGAAAGTTTGGCTGCATTTTTCCCACCAAAACAGGAAACAGCTGGAATCCGAGGAGGATTTTACTCTATATGAGATTTGCATGAATATAACATATTCAGAACTATATATATACTCCATGTGAGACTTGCAACAATATAAACCACTACATCACTATAAGAAATTTAGGACAATATACTCATATAGAGGTGATTATGTCAGTGATAACTGCAACCACCCAATTGACCACGAGCAGTTGTACGCATATAAAAAAATAAAAAAATAAAAAAGATTACATTAGGTAATCCCCCTACGAACAACCAACAGAAGGAGCATGCTGGCCCCTTAGATGTTCTTTGATGCGATTATATTGACAAAAATGAATGATAAGGGCATCTCATGTGTTCAGATATTAAAACAGATAGTTTGCATCTACATGTCTCAAGTAATTTGAACATACATCGTGTGCAGATTTATAAGTTGGAAAAACCACCTACCAACTATCAGCCCACAAATGAAGTAAATTGTTTCTTCAATACTAAAACAGACAAGGATGTGTATTCAAGCTTCATTCAAATCTAACACAAAAAGAGATTAAAATTTGAGTTCTATACATGTAACCATACTTACCATTAGTTGTACACAAGCAACGATAGGAACACATATTCATAGGTCAGAACCTGGTTAATCGCAAGAAAATATCCAAAAGTCGGCATGTATTTAATGTTTACCATGATCCACATATCATTATCAAATGGTAGGTAGAGATCAAGGGAGGGCGTGGTCTTGATGCATGCAGGATATATATCCAGCGTGGGAATGGTTATTGCCTTTACTGCATTCCACACTTCATTATGAAGTCATAGGTAGGGATGCAACGCAGAGAGTAGATCTAGATCACCAGCGAAAGAATGGAACTGGTTTTGAGTGTTTGGATTCTGCCCCGTTCTGCCCCATTCGTACACCTTTCCCCAAACTTAAAGAAATGGTAGGAATGCCCCATCTAATCACAAACAGACCTTTGGATTTAAGAAAGACAGCCGACTAAAATGCCATTCAAAACGCAGGCTATTAGCATTCATGACTCAGGCATTCAATCAGGTTCAAAAAAGGTAAGGGTCATGATTCATAACTCGGATATATACAAGGCAACATATACAACTACTTTTTCAGACACAATTTACTTCATCGCTCGAATCCAGACGCATTTTCCTTCTAAATTCTGAAATGGTAAGGATTGTAGAAATATACCAATACGTGAGGCGCATAGATATTTTCTGAATCTGAGAAGGTACACATGAGTATCTTCCTACCCTAGACGCCTTCCTTAGTGTTCAGATCTTGGGAAAACTCAAATCGATAGCTCGGCTATGTCTTACCCAATAGAATGTTAGCAAAAAAAAAACATCTATGCTTTCAGATCCCAACATGCATAATCGAAACGCAGGCATGAGCAAAACGCTGATAAGGATTAGTATGTGTCCGAGACCTTCAAAAAAAACATGCTGAGGTGTTTCTCCCCATCAACACACAGAGGATTCTCCTCTTGCTGAATATGTAGAGATGTATTTGCTCTCCAAGAAAACGTAGAGGTATGTTAATGTTCTTATTTCCACAAATGACTAAATAACAAATAACAAAAAGGAAGGAATCTGCAATCAAACTTTCCATGTTATTGCTTAACCAATGAATTCAAGAAAATACCGAATACTAATTGCATCTATACAAAGTTACAAATCTGTAGAAGGCCCAATAGCTCCAGAGTTGTAACCTCGCTCTGATACCATATGTAAAATACCCCTGATACATTAAAGCAACAAACCCTTTAGGAAGTCTGCAAAACAAAATTTTAGTAATCTTCTCACCAATTAAAGCATTTACATTGCATTCATAACAACATCATCATGTAAAAGAAATAAACATGCACAACATAATAATACAAGAATGAGACAACCATATTCACGTGGTTCACCTCGTCCGCAAGGCTACATCCACCAATTTATTTCTTCTTTTATTTCTTTATCAAAATAGAGTGCTTACAAAAATCACGGCTCATTCATGACCAGTTTTATCTTACCTCACGGCTCTTCGCAGAGAGACCCATGTAACTCGACAGCCCTCTTTTAGGACTCTTATAGCTAGATCGTAGAAGAAATCATTAATAGCCCCCTTTGGGCACATGGTGAACTATTGAATTTACTACAACAATTTTAATCAGAACCTAAAGTCATACCATAATTTTCCCTTAAACATTAAGAATTAGTTTTCAAGAAAAGAGCTCAATCTCCTTTTATCACACTTAAATAAATTGCCATTTACTATAATCATGAAATCATATCAATTTAGTAGGAAAAGGATGCCCTACTTCCAATCAAATGGAGTGATATCCAGGATAGATTCAGACCTTGGACTCAAAGCTTATAGAATCAGAATTCTATAAGCTCCTCACTGATCATTATTGATACGTATATATATATATATATATATAATTTCATACTCTAGCAATAGATTTAAAATGCTGACCCTATTCTCTAGTCAAATCGTGGACAAGAGACATAACGTGGATCGTTCCCATGACCCAAACACATATAGCAAATCCTAGTAAGATCAAGGATGGGATTATTCCTTTATTTAAATGAACACCCTATACTCAACAGAAAAAAAATGCATATCAAGGCTAGCTCCCAAAAGGATGAAGCATACCATTTTCTGATGAGGACGCATCCTTCTTCTTCCCTCATCTTGCAGACAGAAAGGAAACCTGGGCCATGCTGGGTGAGCCATTCTATCTCGAGCTCAAAGCCTCCAGCACAAACCAAGATCACTGGATCCTTCCCAAAACGCATGGCAGGGAACCTTCCCAAGCGACACAGTGATCATCTATAAAAAATGCAGAGGTTAGGAGAGGGGTCCTTCCTCTTCTTAAACGTAGCGTTCCCCTACAGAATAATACATTGCTCATTGTTTAAAGGAAAACTTAGAGGTTTTTCCTCAAAAGGAATAGCTCGCTCTTCACACACATACCTCGGCACACCTGAAGTTTTTCTGAAGAGTGTCGTCCCCCCTCCCGAAACGGTCTTGATTGTCTCTTTATAAATTGAAGGGGTTGTTGGTAGTGGCCTGCATTCTCCTCCTCTATCAGTTCCTACGCATGCCCTAAGATGCCTCCTCAAATGGTGCTGGCTTGCTCAGGACAATTAAAACCTGCTGGTTCAATGTTCCTTAACACAAATCGTGGGTAGTAATTAAGGGTTTTCATAACTCCAATAACCATTTCCACTATTATTTCCCTTTTTCCATAATCAAAGGAAACTTAAATCGGTGACTAAATATCCTGTAACAGTTCCTAAACTCATGGCTGATACAGAGGATAGAATCATACTCCATCTAATGTGGGTATTCATTCTTATAACGGTTATCCATATGTAATAAATGTATATATATATAATCTCTCTGCTTTTGCATATATCAAGCCTTTGTTTACTCTATACATATATATATGTCTCTAATTCTTTTGGAATTGTTTTCTCATTGGTTCTTTTTTTTTTTAACCCCCTCAACCCTCTCGTCCAGGTTACTAGGATTGAGTATCTTGCTAAGGCGTCTCGAGTTGGAATAAGTTTTTACCCATGGTGGGTTTAGTTAGCCCTTATGTTTAAGTTGTGACATTGCATTTTCATCTTCTAAGTAACTTCACTTAGGTTGTTAAATTTTTATAAGCCACAAGGTGTTTTCTTGGTGGGGCCTTGGCCTTGATCTCCTCACCGAGACAAGTACATTGATATGCGAAATTACAAAATATTCGAGGGCATAAGAGAGGGATATTACAAGAAGGTTCTTGAGCTAAACCATTGTTGATATATATTTATGCGATGTTAACCTAGGTTTAGTTTTTGAGATATATATTGAATATATGCATAGCATCATTTTTTTCTTATTCCTAGGATATTTCTTACAACTGAAGGTTAATATATAATCGGTAAATGATGATAGTAATGATATTATACTATTTAGGTAAGACCTAGAAAGTTTTCCTCATTAAATTACATAGTTTTAAACTAAATAGACATGTATTCAAGCCTTTTGGTGTTACAAAACAACTAAAAGCAAGGTTGATGATTATCAACAATTATGTTATATAATTTATTGCTAAACAAATAATTTTCTAATGAAAATCAAACTTGCTACCTAAATAAGATAATTATGGTTATAGAATCGAGAGTATCTTACACTTTGATTATTAAAGACAAAAAGTGTTGTAAGAATTTTCTTCTTGACTTACTTTTATAATATTCAAAGATTTAGCATTATACCTTGTAACCTGAAAGAAACTTTACCTGTCAGACCTCTCCCAGCATCGTTTTCTGGATTAGCTTTGAGAAATCTAAGTAAGCCTCAGGCCAACCTCAAGCCCCTTCAGTAAGACAAGAAACAACTATCATAATCATACACATGCTGTAAAATAAACAAACGATGTGAATTGATTAAGTCTCTAACTCTTTACTTTTTAATTACTAAAAGAAAATGATCATGTATTGAATGTTGTCAATAGTAGATGTATTACAAATTAGTCAATAGTTATGGAATATCTAGTTATAGTTAGTCAAGAATCTTTAACTGCTAAGTTTCTCTTATAGTCATATCTTGAAATTTGTCTCCTAATTAAACTAGATATAGTTGTAAAACTATCATTTTCAAACTATGACTGAGCATTTTAATGTCTCAAAGAAATTTTTTAATTTTTTGTGATTTATGGAGTCTAACATATGGTATCAAATCACACATTCAGACACTAGGCCTAAAGTGGCTCAAGTCACGTAAACATAAAAGTAAATAGAAAGTATGTGTATTGATTTATGACTTCAAATGTTGTTGTACAAAAAAAAATTCTGTAATAGAATTTTTGAAATGGAAGGAGTCAAAGAGTATGCTGAAGAGGGGACCCCATTAAATGAACAAAGTAATTGTAGAAAGGAACCTATTAAATAAGATATAACTAATAATTATTCATAATTAATTCAAAGAGTTAAAGAATTAAAAACTTAAATGGAGACTATTAAAAAAGAGAATGAGAGAATCCTAAGAGCTCAATAAGAGCTGAACCAAATATTGCTGAAAATGTTTCAGAACAAAGGAAAGGATAAACAAATAGAATCTGATAATACATCCTCAAACATAAAATTAAAAAGTCAAAACACTCTAAGATTGAAAGCAGTTCTTCTTCTAGAATTTTACGATGACTCACGCAGGAAGAAACATGAGTATTCTAGAGACCGCAGTGAGGATAATTATCATTATAGGAGGATGAATATAATCCCTACGAAGAGATTTCTAGAGAGTTTAAAAAGACTAAAACACTAACTTTTAATGGTGAAACAAAGAAAGGAGAGGAAGCCGAAGGATCACTGTCCGAAATGAAAAATTACTTTCAAATATGTAATTACTCAAATCAGTTAAAAGCTAGAATGGCAATCTATAACTTAGTTGAAAAATCCAATATATGGTGGAAGGACATAAAACAAGTAAAGGGCATAGAATAAAAGAATATAAATTGGAGAACTTTTAAAAATTACTTCAAAAATAAATTTCTGTCGAAGCAATATTACAAAAAATGAGCTAAATAATTTCACGACCTAAAGTTGGGAACTATGAATATGAAATAGTTAAATAGTAAATTTTTAAGCTTACTGCGATATGTGCCTTATATTGTTGATGAAAAACACAAGGTGCAGTGGTTTACGAGATGTTTAGATTTTCATATTAAGTATATAATTGAATATGATAACCCCAAAACCCTTAAAGAGGCCATGCGAAAAGAAAATTTATGCTATGAGAAGAACTGAAAAAAGGAGAACATGGAAAACTAGAAAAAAATGGGTTTAATAATTTTTACCCAAGAAAGAAAAATTTCACACCTTATTGGAATTTTGAGCATAATAACTCACGCAATCTTCCTAAAAAAAAATTTCAAGAAAATAATTTAAAAAGTAAGTGACAGGAAAATGCTATGGTCACAAGGAGTAAGGAATTTGAAAATAATCACAGTAACTATGTTAAGAATAATGAACGTAAGGAATACGTAAAATGTTGGGAATGCCAAGGACCTCACTATGCATTAGTCTGCCCTAACAGAAAGAAGACTATAAACAAAATTCATACTGTGCAGGAATAAACAACGGTTGGTGACTTAGCGAGAGGGATGCCTAGAATCAATGTAGCGCTAGAAAATATACATGTTGAATATGAGACTTCCATGGTGGAAGTTGGAGGTATGATGAACCATAAACCCATTTCTATTTTATTTGACCCAAGGGATAGCCTGAGTTTTGTTTATCCTAGTTTAGCAGAGAAAAGTAAACTTCCCGTAAAGAAATTTGAAAAAAATCATGGATGGTTCAATTAGCTACAAGGGAAAAAAGGACAGTAATTAATGAATAAGTTTGAAACTTTTGTAAAGATAAATGTACTTCTGTTAGTCTCCTCTCATGGGTTAATTAGAATGGATTGTTTGGAACATCATTGAGTAGTGTTAAATTGTTTTGATAAAACTTTTACCTCTTTAAATAATGAAGGAGAAACGGTAATAGTAAAAGGAA
>LPNX010341762.1:0-37213 GCA_001517045.1 Pseudotsuga menziesii
GTGAAGATCCACAAATCAAGGTATAATTATGTTTTCTTTTGTTTGATTGAGCTATGTATTGGGTATTTATGCATGTGCACACACATACATTTAGTTGATGATTATGATTACCATACAATGAGACGAACTTTGTTCTATCTGATCTAAACAATTACCTTAAATAGTTTGATTTATCATGATAACTGGCCCCTTGGTAATACTTTACCAGTTCCATGTAGCTAGGAAAACAAAATTAAATGTAGGCATTTCATTACACGAAATATGATAGGAATTTGAGTTTGATGGGAATATGAAAGGTCAAACGACAAAAAAAATAGATAGACTTGTGAGGAAAATGGAATCTGAAGCGTTGTTTCCCTATTATTCTTCATGAGTATATTGTTATCTGCCCAAGTTTATTTTTCTCCAGTAGTTTTGTAATTTGTATCTTAATCTCATATCTTGTTCAACTTTCATGTTTGATTGTGCAGTGGAAAACCTATGTTTATAGTTGTGCTTATCCCTATAGGTTGTGATTTGGGCATGGTGCACATTGGTATTTTCAGTTTCCATTGTAACTTTTCCCCCCAACATCACTATGCATTTTATTACTCATAATTTCTAATTTGTTACAAAGTCTTCTTTGTGAAAATCTTTTATTAGGCATTTATATCTTTCTTTATTGCTTCCAATTTATCACCGAGTTTAAAGTGGTCACTCAGAGCAAACATCTCAACTCTGGAATACAAAAGAAGAATAACTTCATTGATCATTATGGTAACAAAGTATTGAGATCTACTTGAAAAAATAAAGATCTATTTGATACTTTATTTCTGGAAGGCATTGTTTGAAAGCTTAAGTTATAAAAATTGTTTATTTTTGTTGTTTTCAGGAAATCTTCCAGAGGTATCCGTGGCCTGGAAAAGAGTATCAGTCATTTTCACTGATTTACAATGATAGATCACTAGATTTGGTATGACATCTTTTCGCTAAAGGCAACAGTTTCACATTTGTTGGAAACAATTTTGGGGTTCTTTCCCAAGGAAAAAATGTTTTTATTGAAGAAATCCCATTTGCAGCCATGACTTTTGGTGGTGTCGATCCTAATCACTTCAAGGGTAAACGTCAATATGCTCCTGTTACTTGAAAGGGTTCCTGGAAGGTATGTAATAGAATCATGTTATTTTTCCAAGTTTAAGATTGACTGTATTTAAGGATAAACACATGCATACCATGTTCTTTGTATGAGTCATAGTTACTAGTAGGTATGTCATGGGATTAATATATTCTAATAAATCGATTTTGCTATTTCCTTCAGTTTGACATGGGAAACTTCCTCATTGATTATCAATCATCAGGTCAGCATACAGTCCATCTTATTCAATTGGGTACATGATTGCTTCTTAAGGAATCTTATGAAAATATTGATGGCATTTTATGAACATTTAGTTGCAAGTTTATGTGCTGGAGGTTGTGTTTCTATTGAAGATTCTGGAACTTCTTTGCTAGCTGGTCCATCAGTAAAGCTTGCATACCTTTGATCTTTTGGAAATTTCTTGTATAAGTTAGTGGTGTTTTCTAAGTCTGTGCACGATAAAAGAATATAAACCACAAAGGCTGATGCTTGTATGCTCAAGCAATCAATGAATGTTTAATAATGCTCATTTGATAAATTGATATGCTATCTTTGTAGTATGAAATGTATATAGTTGAACCCTCATGAAACAACATGAAATTCCCTCAAGAATGGTCGAAAGGTATCACACACAGAACAAATCTCTTAGTATATTTGTTTTGATCAACCATATCTTATTCACCTAGACATATTGGGGATACTATATTCATGAATTTTACCATTTATATTGTGTCTGTCAGTGTAATTCATTCTTTTGATTATCATGATGTTGGGGCCACTTCCTAGCAATCATTATTTCAAAACCAATAAGGAAAACCTATACTTCTGATATAGATCTACCATATGTCGTAGACAATAATATGAATAGGTTTTTTTGCATAAGTTTGATTCATTGTATTTGTGTGATAAAATTTTGATGGGTATCTCCATAGATTATCATGATTCATGTGGATGTCTTCATATTTTAAGGGACCTGCCTTTTAGGAATTTATTTCTGTACAAAATATTTGGTCTTACTCAGTGGAAATTAAATTCAATCCTTCTTTCTTAGAGAAAATGAATTTATCATTTTTGTATTTTTAATGCTTGTTGCAATTGTGTTGTTATTCATAGTATCAAAAAACTTGTATTTCTACACTAGAGAAATATCCTATTGAAACATTGAAAGGTGATTGAAATATCCTATTGAAACATTGAAAAGTGATTTACATCAATTTGTTCGTGTGAAAAAAATTGTTTCAAATGTACAAAAGAGGATCATTGTACTGTTGCAATGTGTGATTTCCATGCATGATGCATATTTAAAATTATATGCATCTACCATTCTAGGTAAAACTTTTGATTTCCATGTACGTTCTTAAAAAACAGCCCTTCCAGCTTACCAAAAAACTCAATAATATGCTATAGAATCCAACTGGCTCATTTTGAGGGAAGTTTTTCTTCACAAAGAAAAGTATGCAGATATTTCCAATGAGATAAACCAATGTAATCCCATGGAAATGGATATTGGAACATGGGAAAGCGATACTTGACAAGTCGTGTATGCCATTTAACTTGAAGGATAAGTGGTGTAATATGAAGAAGAGTAATTACTGAAGCATGTACATACATGGATGAATTAATTATGTCTATCTTGTTCCCAATCTTCCTCTTCGGAGGAAAACTGCTTGGAATCTCATGTGTAATCTCAACATATCCTTCTAGCATTCTACTCAATTATAGTAATACGTCCTTCTTAGTGTCACATTTTTCAACATTATTGGACTTTATGCCATCTAAGACTCTTATTTACACCATTCCACAACACTCGTTGGTATCCTTTATTGCATTTATGAAGTTCTTTGTAAATAACAACACTTCTCTCTAGCCCTTATCTTTAATTGACAACTAAATTATTTTTCTCTCCTTTATAATGTCCTGAGTTCTTCTCAAATGATTTATATCTCCATTGGGCATCCACAAACTACTTATATTTTACATTTTAGTCCTTCGGTTGACTTAGACTTGAGCATGCATTTTATTTATATGTTTGACAAAATGATTCTATATCATCACTCATTTGGACATGTTGACTGAAAATCTATCATATCTAAAACACTTCTTAGATTATTTTGATGCATAGAATTCAATGATCACTGGCAGAGTGTGTGCTCTGGAATGAAAAAGATATATAGAAGCATACTATACTGATATGTCATAAGAGTTGTCAGGTAATGAACTGTAAATAAAAACAGATTATCAACATTGTCTGTCAGAAGAGTTGTATCACGTCTGTTTGTCTGTGTTTGAAGTTTCAACCACGCTATCTCCACTTATGCTAATGTTTCTATCTACACGAATAATAGGTGTTTGGTATTTTTGCAAGTCTAGACTAGCTTGAATCTCCAAAGCTTCATATATGCAAGGCAATTTTCTATGACATTCTATTATCACTTCGGATGTTTTGTAAGTAAGTAAAGACATACTCGTGGTTTAAGCGAATTTGTGAGCTCAACAAGTTTACAATAATCAATATTTGTTTTGCATGAGGGAACAAATTGAGGCCACATTCAGAAGTAATAATGAAACAATGATTCATCATCCCTGTATTTTATGTTGAACAAAAGTTTCATGCCAATATCATAGGTCTAGCTATGTCAAAATGTCCAACAAAGGAATCTATGACTTGTTGGAAGTGACTAATAGATTCAGTGCTAGGTGGTGAAACCATCTAAGAGCTTCATCCCTAAATGAATCAGGGGAAGTTTCAATATAATTTTGTTTTGAGGCATCCACTCAGAACAAGTATCAACAAAATCATCAACATGGTCAGCATGGTCTTGGCTAGGGATTCAACTATTGATATTTTGGCTTCCTTTATTATTATTATTATTTTAATGCTAAATGTTAAAATTGGTTCTATTTCAATTTGCAGGCTAGGTTTCTACAAGCAACAGTCAATTGGAAGAAGAGTATAGGCTTCAATGGTAACATTTTTTCTTAAACCTATACTTCTAGCAGATTAGGAAAAATTGTGCTTGGGTAATATTGTGAAGGAACCCAGTGCCTTTGATCATGTTGACTGTTAGAATGTAACCCTTTACTTGCTTTTTATCCAGAGAAGTCTCTAATTGCTTTCATGTTTATGAATGTCATAAAAATTGTAAAATCCTACTTCGACAACATCTTTACCTTTTATTCAGTGTGGGATTGCACCTGGTGGTTTCAACTTTGATGCAAAAATGTAAGTACTCTAGAAGTCGTCAACTTATACATTCCTCATTATGACCAACCACAAAATATTCATGTGTTCAAGACATTCAAATGTTACCACTGTTACTACATGTTTAAGTGAACTTCACTACTCCGCTTCCTAAATGGAAACCTGTCATATTTGTTTTTGTTAATTCTACCACCAGGCATCGCTTTTTCGATGGCATTCCGACGCTTTTGTTGAAGCTTCGACACCTCCAGTCGACAGTCAACCAATGCTTTTGTTGAAGCTATAACACCTTTCTCGTTGAATATTCGACACTTTCCGAAAAACCACCGACGACTTTGCCATGACTCCAACACTTCAGCCCATTGGAAGACCGACCCTTCAAGTGTCGGTACGTGTCGGATATTCGAAAATTTTGCCATGACTCTGACACTTCAGCTCGTCGGATGACCGACCCTTCAAGTGTCGGTACATATCAGATATTCGACGGTTTTTGCAAGTTTTTAGTGACACTTTGAAACAAATAACTGTCAAATATGCGACACCATGGTTGCATCGGATCTTCGACCGACATTGATTACATGTCAAATATCCGACGGTATTCCACCGACGGCCAAAAAAAGTGCATGTGTCGAATATGCGACAGAGAAGTGTCGAATTTCAAACATGCAAGGTGTCAGATTTTGGGCTCAATTTCTGTTGTGATGGGAGATTGAAGATTCATGGTTATATCAAATGAAATAGCTAGGGTAAAGTGTTTTTCTACCATATGGAAAGGGGAAGCAAAGAAGATCGATGATGATGGTCTTTCCAGGGAATATCATCTATAGACATGAATTCCATAATGGATTCATTTGTGGGAAGTGTATGTGAAAGATAATCTAGAGATTGGGGGGGGTTGTCGAGACAATATGGAAGATGATAACAATTTGAGGCCACCAATAAATGGTCGTTGATGGCAGAATCACTGGTGGATTGGATAGCGTTATAAACTTCTTCAAAAGGAGTGAGAGACGTTGATTCATCAGCAATCGATTTTCCTTTGTCTATAAAAGTGCTAGAAATCATATTGATAGATGCAGTTTGTGAAGTAGGAGGAGGATTAGATAATGGAAAGACTCCCATGAGTGATGAGTCTTTGATAAGGCCTACTCCTATGTCTTAATACTATGGGGTATTCAGAAGCGGAACTCTATCTGAATCGTTGGTGATAGCAACTGGTGTGATGAAATCTAACTGGTCTATAGTGATAATCCTTCCTTGGAATGGGAACTGGACGATCTGAAAAATGGTCGATGCTACAACTGGCATAGCATAAAACCAGTTACGAGCTAGGAGTAGGTTATATTCCAAAGGAACGTCAACGAATTCAATGTGAATGGAGACTGACTTTCCCCCCAGATCAAAATGGATGGCAGGTAGTAATCCATAAGGTTGAAAGCTACAACCATGAAAAGCCTTAAGGGTGGTAGGTGAATGGTTGATTTCAGGAGAATCGATGGCTCTCCAACAAGATAAAGACATGACGAATGTAGGGTCTCCCTCATCCAAAACAGTGTGACGAATGGTCTTCCCAGCAATTTTAGTGGATATCTGAAAAGCCAATTGGTGTGAGAGTTGTGTTTAAAATCATCCAGTTTGAAAGTGATGACATTACTATTTTTAGGATCCATAGATCCAAGTGCAGTAAGCAAGTTTTTTTGTTGAGTGGGACAATTTTGGAGTACTTATAACGACGACATAGTGCAGGGTTCTTGAGCCAAATATTCTACTATGTTATAATATTGGGAAGCACATGCGTTAGGGTTGATAATGGACTTACGAAGAGTAGCATTGGGTGGGCAGAAAATTGCTTTTGGAATGGGTTTTCAATGTGAATACCGTTACTAGGAGGAGGTGTGGAAGCTGAAGGTTTTTTAGGTGGAACTTCATCAGATTTATTTTCCGAAGGAGGGTCATAGTTATGTGATATTGTGTTTAAGTTAACCATTTTGCTAGACATCATTCTAACTTCATCAGTAGATGAAGATGACGCATGCAAGGATTGATGATCAAATAATTATTGTTGAGTGGGGAAAGGATCTTTAAGAACTGCAGGGGTGGGTGAAGTTTTAAAAAATTTACTAACTTCCTCGTGATAAGGACATTCCTTAGTGAAATGATCCCCCCCACAGATTAAACAAGGGTATTTTGCCTTTCTTTTATTTTTTGAATCAGCATCTGAATTTTGTGGTTTATTACCCTCCTATTGGTTATCATGTTTTATTTATTTATTTTTCCCTTTCTTCTTTCCACCGAAAGATTCAGCAGATTGAATCGCATTTACTTCAGTAGAAGCAACAAGAGAGGGTACAGTTTTGGAAGGTGGACTTGCTGGTGAGGCGGTTTGATTTTGCTTCTTAGAATATTTTTTCGTCGTTTGTGTCTGAACTGAACTAAGTATGCCATCAATAGGTGGTTCAGTTGCAGGTATTGACGGATCATTTGTGGGCCGAGGGGCATGACGAATCAAATCATACAAAGTTCCTGATTGGGAATAAACCAAATCAAGGTACTAAGCGAGGCTAATAGCCTACTCCTCGGTAACAACACCTCCCATGGCGACATCTCTAGCAATGGGAAGAAGTAAAGACTCTGTAAACCAATCAACCAGTAATTGATCAAGAATGGGAGCCTTGATTAACCTACGTGTTCTTCTCCATTCATGGATATGATCGGAGATGTGGGTTGATGTGGTCTATCGAAGTGAGGTCAACAGGTCTGTACCTATTTCGTACCAAATGGATAACTAAAAGTGCATTAAGAAAGCCATAGCTAGAGCATTAAAATCCCAAAAAGAGTGCCGTGGTAGCTCTATATACCATTTGGCATCAATTCCTATGAGATTTCTTTGGAATATTCGAAGACGGACCGAACCATCCATCAAAGAATTGGATGAACACCATAGATGAAAAGTCATCACATGGTTCTTAAGATATTTTCCAGGTTTACCATAGGTATATCTAAAGGTAACTTAACTGAAATAGCAGGCTAAGAGGGGTCATGATGAATTGGGTCATTGATCAATATGGACAAATCTAATGTTGCCAAAAATGGCAATTGTTGATTGCGTTGTGGGTACTGGTAGTACTTATATGGAATTTGCTGACTAGTAGGACTGTAGGAAGATTGAAAAATAGGTATAGATGATGACCCCGAGGCTTGTTGATTAGGTTATTGGTTATTCAAAGGTCCCCCAAATGAAGGGTTTCCCGAAGGAGGTGGTCCTCCAGATCTTCCGGGTCCTCCAGGTGGTGGTCCACCGGATCCACTAGATCCACCAGGTGGTGGTCAGTCGGATCCACCAAGTGGTGGTCCACCAAATCCATAGGATCCTCTAGCTCCTCCAGGTCCACTAGGTCCTCCAGGTCTTCTAAGAGGTCCTCCAGGTGGGGGTCCTCTAGGTGGAGGCCCGTATCCTCCAGTAGTAGGGACATAAGCTCTTCCATAAGATGGAACATTGCACCAATTCAGTTGTCCCCATGGTACAAAGGCATTTCCAAGGTAGGGAACTCCGGGATAGGATCCCCTCGGGGGAATAGGTTGATAAGATGATTGAATTGGGGGGGGTTGATTCTTGGGATATGTATATCCCCAAGAAAGCGGAGTAATGGTAGGTTGGACCCATGAGGGCCCTCCTTGACCGAAAGTAAGAGAAACCATAGTGGAACTGGGAGGAGGATGGTTTGTTGTTGGTGGTCCAGTAGGTAAGTTTTTCCCCATGATAGAAATAGTCCCTCCAGTAGGCAATGAAGTTTGAACTAGGGTTTTCCCCCCATGTCCAGATTCTTTTGGAGAGTTTGGAATAGATGGGGACTTTTGACTGCGAGCGGGTGTCTGAATCATATTATGACCAGGAGATGGGGTGGACACCAGATTCTATGTAACCAGATTTTGAATTGGTAATTCTGGAAGTTGAGCTACATGTGGTGATGAAAGGGCACAATATCCAGGTGGGGTGGTTCTTTAAAGTTTGGGATGAGGAGAAGTACCCCTCGTTTTAATTTTTCCATCTTGTACGCGCTGCCTGCATGTACGCTCAAAAGATTCTCAGGAAGATTCTTCATTTGATGGAGCATTTTGAAATATTGTTATCAAAGGAGAAAGTATATCAGGCTCTGATTCAGTGGTAGTAATTCTGTATCCAGCAATATTTTTTCCTAAGGATGTTCTCCAAAAAGGAGCATTTGGGCCATATTCTACTCTTGTAGTTACATCAGGTGGATGATTACCAATCTAGTCAGATGAGCCAGGTCGACCCTCCATTGGAAATTGAAAGGATGTGTTAACTTCAGGAGTCAGCTGGACCAAAGGGTTTTTATAAACCGATAACTCTTCTCTAGGTTCAATAGCTGGAGTGGTTTCCATACGAGCTTCAGTCCATGGTTACCCCTTCTTGTCCTTCCATGGATGGAGGAGAGTCAGGAGGTAAACCCTGCAACCTGCGGGATTGACGCCTCACAAGTTGCTCAGCCATGGTGGTGGCCGAAAGTCTTCTAATCTATTCCAAAAAAGGAGGAAAAATCACACAAACAAACCTACATAGAGCTAAAGGTCGCAAGTAGTCTTAAGTGATAGGACGGGTTTAGAATAGTCGGTCTCTCACCAGGATTGTTAAGAAGGTGCAACTCACAATATACCTCAAGGGCATGTGCGTAGTAATCTCCCTGAATGTTGTTTTCGGTGTATTGCTCCAAACAAGACGGCCAAAGGGTTTTTCTCGGTTGGATAAGGAATCCTAGTGGGGTCTCCCGATATACGCAAGGTACGTGGGAGCTCAAATTGGTAGTAGTGCTATCTAATGCACAACCATCACAAGGGGCATTCTGATATACAATCGAGTACGTGAAGTACCTTTCTATATACCTCAAGGGTACGTGAAAGGCCGTTCGATATACCGACAATACGTGGAAGAACCATGCGAGTCCCAGGTTGTAGTGTAGACAAATTAATGACAGCTGCTACGTTTTACGACACTCGAACACGTCACTAACCTATCACAATTTTCTATACAATTTTAACCTAAAACTACCGTTACTTTTATTTGAATGATTAGGTGAATTTTTGTGAGGTGTTGTCTCCAATAATGCAAATTAAATCTATATGCAAAAGCACTTCTTTGACTTTGATGAGACCTAATTAGGGTAAGGAAGAGACCTTTTCTTTTCCTTAAAAAACATACCAAAAAATTCCACTTTCAACAATGAAAACAAGATATTAATCAAGAGATGCAAAAGAGAATTCTTTCAAACACAAATATTTTTCAAATAAGCACTCAAAAGTCTTTGAAATGCAGGAAAGAAAATTGAGCCTCTAACATGCATGCAAAGTTTAATTTTTGCTACAATGTCAAAAATACCTATTCTTCTAAATCACTCATGCAAATGAAAATTAAATTTTCTTAAGCATAACCAAGACGAAAATAACACGATTCTTTTTGTATTTTTCTAGAAAATATGAGGCACACAAAGCATTTTTTAAAGGAAAACTAACTCTAGAAAGAGGCTATGGGTTTTCTTTTTAAAACAAAACTTTTCAGACACGAAGAAGATAAAAGCTTTGGAACTAAGCTCAAAAGAGAATCAGATTCACAAAAACAAGTAAACTCAGACAGAAAGCAGACAAGTAGAACACAGGAAAATTTTCAGAGAAACAAGCAACCAAAACAAGTTTGAAAATTAACTTTTTTCAAGCAAAATTAAAAAAAATTACAGGCAGTTTTGAAGGCCTACCTTGGCACACTAAAGATGTTTGCACCAGAGCATCATAAGTTGAACTGACGCTTTCTACCCTTTGCACGCTGGCACCGTCGGGACTCTGTCAAGTCTACAAAAGGCACTATCGGTGCACTTGAGAAAAGGACGAAAGGCGCCCTAGGGAGATCAGCACTCTTTCATCCAAATAGAGGTGCGCCATCCAAACAATAGAATGAAAGGCCAAAGATCTGCAGGAGAAACCAGAAAAGACTAATTTGGGCTGAAAAGCAGTGAAAAATACTCAAAAAAGGCAATAATCATAAAAGTAAGATGAATGGCTTACCTTGTTAACTGAAATGACTAAAAGGAGAGAGAATAACCTTCATAGATTGAATGGTTACCGAAGTTTGTAGATCTGACTAGATATCCACCAGATCTGACTGGATATTCCCTAGATCTAACTGAATTAAGCTCCCCAGTATGGTCGCCACATTTGTTATCATGAATTCTCAATTAGTGCGAACACTGTTTGTTCCTCTGCACTGTAAGTCACAAGCACATAACAAAAACACATAGCAACAAATCCTTTCCTTAAATAATCAAATTAAATGACATGAAACACAATATACCTCAACCCTAGATCTCTTTGTCTTTTCTCCAATAGCTCTTTGCAATGGTTCAATACCTGCAAAACAGATCAAAAAAAAAACAAGATGAGAGCATCATGATAAATTGATTATTTATATCAGTGATCAAGGATTCTGGTAACATCTAATTAAAATCAATACATCAAATATAGGAAAGGGGAATGTCTTTGTATTAATTATGAAAGAGATAGAAGTAAAACAAAAAATCCTTGATGTTGATGGCTTCGATCTCTACAAGAACATCTACAATCCTCTATGACTATGAATATCTCTCCACACACAAGCTAGCTCTACTTTGCCTCTAATCCAACAGCATAAGGGTACTTTTCTTGGCCTCCCTCACTCACATCATGAAGGCTTCAATTATAGGCCCAAAACCATGAGATTGACTTGGGAAAATGGATAGAATGTGATATCTACAGGTGAGGGAAGCGAATGCCACCTCTCCCAAGCATGTAGGAGCTGACTCCATGGGGCTTTCCACATGGAAGCTTCTAGAACCTTCTTTTTTCCTATTTTTTGACCATCGATGCTCTTGGTAGAAAGGACAGGTGCGTCGACCTAGGGTTTTGTCAAAGAAAAAGGGAAATGAAGCTCTTTACTCCACTGTGAGAAGCACCATCGGTGCTCTGTGCAAAAATGAGAAAGGTGCCGACCCTTCAAGATAAGGAAAAAAGACATCCAAGGTATCTCAGATCAAGTTTCTCAGAAGGCAAATGATCCATGTGGAATTTCCAAAAAGACTGATGGACAGTGTGGAATTTCTAGGTGCAACAATCATCTGCACTGAGTCTTCTTCTACATCATTCACCACTGTTCTCTCGGTCACTGTGGTGATTTTGGGTTGAGTACCCATCTTCAAAGTTTTCTCGGTCCTCCAAACAATTGATTTCCTCTTGGGATCAAAAAATACATCTTCTAATTTTGCAAATTGATGTTTCTTTAACAGGGTAAATGGTACCAACCCCAATTCAACCATAAGGAGATGCCCTCCTATGAGTATACTTCCTGAAGTGGAAGGGAGGTTCTCGGTGTTGTCCTGAGTAGGATCTTGTCCCTAATTCTCATTATCTATCTCTTCTTGATCTTTCTTCCTTTGTTCTTCTATCACCTCTCCCTGGTTTTGTGTTTCTTGTTCTTGATTTTGTGCTTCCTTAGCTATTGATCTTTCTAACTCTGCAATCTTTTCTTTGATGGCCTTCCTTCTATTTTCTGGTAGCTTCTTCTTCCTATTTTTCTTGTTGGGATTCTTCAGCTAATGGTTTCCTTGCCCCTTTTGCTAGTCTACATGCTATTTCTTCTTTTTCTTTTCATGCAACTTCTTCTTCCTGTCCCTTTGGTTCCGGATGAATTCTCCTGCTTCCTTTAACTCTAGATATTGTGGTCTTCCTTTTGAGCCACTTGTTCAAAGCGGTCATGTTGCAAATATTCTGGTACCTTTCTTTATCCTTATCCATGTGATCAACGTGTTCAAAATTTACCTTTAGGGGTGCTCGATGGGATGCAACCTTACCTTGGGAATCATTCCTATGAAAGCTCTTTTCACCTAAATGAAATATTTCTAGTTCCTTAATGAACTCAGGTGCACTCTTTACTTTAGAAAACTTATGGCTCCCCACATAGAAAGGTAGTGGTGGAAACACATCCTTTTTCAGGTCGAACAAATGACTTCCAAATCCATCCAAGAAAAGTTGTCTCACAGCCTCCTTATGTACTATATAATATGTGGCGTATTTAGGAAATAATGAGGGTGCTTTAGTCCCCCCAAACTCCTTTATAGATTCCAAATAACCTTCAGATAGGAACTTACACTCCTCCAAAAAAACTAGTTGGTATAAGGGCATCAAGAACTCGTCATAGATTAGCTTGTAATGACTGTGGTATTTGCGAGCCCATAGTATTTGATATGCTGCATAAATAGGGGCTTTTCCTCCTTTCCATTTGTAGTTGAGCTTCTCAAAAGGGTGAAATAAAAGTATGTAGTCAATTAAAAAAGTTCCCATATAGAACTCGGATTTTCGTTGATGCAATCCTTCTTAGGCTGCATTTATGCAGGAAGATATACTATTGGCTACTATGTCAGCCCAATTGAAAACTATCCCCTTCATGGCTACATGGTAGATAATTGGGATCCATCCAAGCTTATAAGACCTTCTGTTGGCTCTGCCGAAAATTTTATTTATCATTAGTACTACCATCCTGTATGGGGTACGCAGATGGGCAGTTTCGTATTCCCCAGATTTCTTATGCCGGAAAGTCTTTCCTTCAGCCACCATCATCTTTGTTGTAGCCATGTAATCAAGAGTTAGGCCTTTTACCCAGGCAGTTGTCATGTTGACTTCTGAGGGTGGCAAGCTGTATGCTTTTGCTATGAGCGCAGGTGTGAAGGATGCAAATCCTTTATCCTCCACGTCGTACATGATCATCCATGTTGCGTCCACTTTGGACAGAATCCATCCAATGAACTCAGGACAAGGAAAAATATTTGTTCTTGTGGATACCTTTGTGATTCCAAATTTCAATATGTTATCATATAAGACTAGGTCCTCCAACCTTACCTCTGGGACCTTCTTCTCCTTGAGCATGTGATAGATCTAACCCCATTTGAATTCAGGTTTAGCCCCGATGATGGATTTGGTATCTTCGTATATTATCTTGACCCTTGGTGTGGGTGATAATTCTACATCTGACTCATAGTCTACAATCTTGGCCTTCTTTTTTCCCTTCTTCGTCATGTTATCTGGTACAAACTACGACTGTAGCAACACAGAAAAAATGTATTAGCATTTATGATACTAAAAAACCTCATGCATTTGAATGAGAAAAAATAAATGACTATGGAATCAAAATATTTTCACATTGGGAAAACCATTTTCTTTAAGAAACAAGCTTAACCAGTATGTTATTTTACCACATTCTCTTCACCCATCAGAACAAGAAAACACATCCTATCCCAGCAAGGTCAAAACTCAGGTTAACAAAACCTTGTCACGCACTCATGTTTTGGCTAGGGAATCCCCTTCAGTTCTAACCTAGAAAATAGCCTTAAAAGCTTAATTACCCTCTCCCTGTCATGCATGAATATCTCTAAGAGGCTCATAGTCTGTAGGTAGCACAACAGAGGATAAAGGGCAGTGATGCCCTAGCTTCAACCACTAGCGTCAAAATCCCTCTGCGAGGAGATAGGGGAAAATAACCAAAACCTACAAGGCTCTCCTGATTCGAAAAGTCCGCAACCTTTTTCACCGCACAGGAGAAAGAACCAAGTCAGAACCAAGCCAACGAAAATCTCAGGCCGCTCAGGATCCATCATTAGATTCCAAGCACGTTGGCGAAACGCCTCAGACTGAAAACGGCAAGGCTCCATGGGAGAAGGTAGGGAAACCAGGGCTAGGTCAAAACCTAAAACAAAAGCTACTAAACTAACAAAGGCAAGGAGAGATAGATTTTAAAACCAAATAACCTAACAGCCAAAACCCCTGCATGGAGTATCGAAAACCGACAGGTTGCAATCTCTACCAACCTCCCAATCAAAAGAAAGTAAACGGCAAAAAACCTACCTAACAGGCTGGGCTTGACAATGGTCGTAGATGCGGCGTCCAACGCACCACGTGAGCTATAGATGTTAGTGCCAACAACTCACAATGGATGCCCCAAAATGGGATAAACTTGCAACTTCCATCTCTTATGCGCTTACCGTCAATCAACAACAATGGTAAAACCCCCTCTTCGATCTATATATTAAACAAAGGTTAAAACCACTTAAAAGTGGTAGGTGGGACATTGAAACTACATGCATGAGAAATAAACGTCATTAGCGCTAATAACACAGCGCATCAAAGGACCAAAGTGAAGTCAAAGTGAAAAGAACCTTGATAGCGGTGGCTGAAACATCCCAACGTTGCCACTACCATCGGCTCCCCTCTCGGTAAAACATCCAACCTAAGTTGCGGCTTTGGTAGATGGAAGGCATCGGAGGAAAACATTAAAGGACATCCGTTGTAGTGGCTCGAAAAAATGAAGGTGAGAATTGGGTAGGCAAGGAGAAAACTTTTCCTCGTTGCGGCAAAAAGTTGAACGATCGTCCAACGTAGCGAATCGGAAAGAATTCCGACAATAAAAGAAAACCATCTGTCGTTGCAGCACAATCCTTAGAAGGCTTCCGATGCATCAAATAATAATGAGCTGCTCTGTGTTTAAGAAAATAAAAGAAAAACATCCGCTACAGTGGATCCAATCAATAGAATCCACCTGTTCTTGTGACTGAAGTCTTGCGAAAACCCCTGATGTAACGGATAAAAACAAACCAAACAAAGCGCATAAACCACCCATTGTTGCGGCTCAAACTTTAAAAATTCATCCACCATAGCGGGTCAAAACTTGAAATTCATCCACCGATTGAGATAAACATTGAAACTCACCCGCCACTACGAATCAAACATGAAAACTCATCTGCCGTTGCGGATCAAAAAGACTTTCTGCCTTAGAGTACAAAATCAACTTTTTTGAATTTTTGTAGGGTGAAAACAAGTCATGAGTGATGGACTTTCAAAGCTTAAAAGGTGTAAGTAGAAAAAGCTAAAAAATAAAGGGGGTTCCTGAAAAATGCAAATTTTTTTGGGGTAATAGTTGCGGAAGCAACAGTAGATGCATAGTTTTCTCCTTCTTCAACAAAATTCTGAATATTGGTGCATGCAATCATGTAGGAATTTGTTGGAAGCTCAAGATAAATGAGAGTGAATGGATCACTCCTAAAATCTGATATTTCTTCCAAAACATCCAAATTATTACTTATCTACACACCACCAGCAATATTAGAGAGAGAAAGATAAAATTCCTCTTTATTTTATGAAGCAATCACTGGTAAACTATGCACATAATTTAAAATAGAATAATCACTAGAGAATGTTTTCATAGAATGGAAGGATATTTTTTATTCAATGACAGAGATTCGAATGTCTTCTTCTGGATCAGCCATATGAGAAGATGAGAAATCAAAGATCTCATAAACTTCTGGAGCAGCAAGAGAATGAGTCACTCCAAGGAGACTTTCTTCAATTCGAATTGACTGTGTTGAATATTCTGCTTCTTCTTCATTTTGAACAACTTTCTTTGCTGCAAGAGAGGGCACGTAGAGTACATTCTTGAACTCATCATGTTGTATTTTATTAGAACCTCTCCCATCAGTTGGGATTTGGAATTCATCTCCCATATGAGTGCTAGGTCTTCCTGGTAGAGTGAGAGTCAGTGAAGGATTCCTTGGAGGAAACCACGTGGTTGGATGCTCCAGAATCTATCAAGTAAGCCTTTGACGGAGTGAGGCCTGCTTTCAAAGCATGTCACCTCTCATATTATTCAGTCTTCTCTCTAGCATCAGACATCTCTTCACTTTGTCGAAGGGTGATATTGTTCTATTCAAGGAGTGTTGTCAAATGGTAGAGGGTCTTCTTCATGCACTAGCTTTCTGGATGAAAGCCTCTCATATAGTATGGACACCTGGTCTTCTTTTTCTTAGAACTCGAGGCTCCTTCGAAATAATTATGATTCTCTTTTGGCTTCGAATCATAGGATTTGGGATCCTTCCCCTTGTGCTTCCCTTTGGCTTGCACATTGTTTGAATTTGACATCAAGAGAACTTGATTCTTGGAAGTTTGAATCACTCCCAGTTGAACCAACTTATCTTGCTCATGTAGTAAGGACTCAACAAAGCCATCTAGAGACGAAGGTAGGGTACTCTAATAGAACCAGTTGCTCATCTTTCCTCTATATTCCACATTTCTTACACTACATTGCTAGTGACTTGAATTTTATGAAAAACTACTATATGGGTTTGAAATTGATGGGATGCAATGCAATTAGTTCATTCTCCAATATGCGCCCTCAAAGCTCACCTTTTTTTCCAAACAATGATTCGAGATTATCCCAAGATTCTTTAGGATTCTTCAATCCCTCAAGATGAAAGAGGAGATCCCTAGAGATGTGAGTGCACTGAGAAGCCAAATGCTTCATCCAAGCGATTCAAGAACTTATTTTTCTCACTAGGATGATGAGGCTCTATCTCTCTTCCCATTGTCATCCTAAACATGCCAAGCTTGCGTAAGGAGACCTGCATATCTTCCCTCCAATCAACATAGTTTAAGGGTGTAAGGATATGAGGTACAAGAGCTAAGGAATCCATCGAACTTTCTTCTGAGCAGACAATTCTTTCAATAGGTTACGTAGGTACCTGCATGTATCACTGAAAAAACAAAAAACCATTCGCAATCATGTCAAAATCAAGCTTTCCATCTATACATGTACACTTTCTCAAAGTTTGTGACACCTACAAAGACTTCTCTGGATAAATCCTGATTTAGCAAGGCTAAGATTGGAGGAATTATCTGGAAACCCAGCTGCTTCTGGTGTACAATGGAGATTGGACATACTTGTTGTTTTCCTGAATAGGCTATGATACCATGTTTGAATTATTGTGTCATTGATCTACATGCAATGAGTGTAATTGAATTGAACAATTGTGCAGTAGAATGGAATGAAAAATGTACAGTGAACAAGACAAATTTTAGGCAAAACTGATAAGAAATGATCAGTAATTACAACATTAATATTCATTAATCCCAACATTATACAACAGTGTTACAATAAGGAGAATTCGAATCATGTGGATAAGATTCGAATCTACCAACTCAATCCTGACTGACTGGCTAACTATAAGTGTCTAAATCACTATTGGAGCTCACTAGTCTAACTCCATATGCCTAATTCAGTCTATGAATCAGTTAAACCAGTTAAACTGATGAGGTATAAGAGAATAGGTGCCTACTCCCATGCAGTAATGCAAGACTGGTGCTAACTTAACTGAAAGACATCTAATTGAATGTAACTGGAGGTTAACTTAGCATAACTAGGTACCTACCACAACCAATTGATGGAGGTTGCTGGTGGCACTCAAAGTGGCTCCTAAATTTTAGGGATTGGTCTCAGAGGCACATAAACTGATGCATGAACATGTAGTGAGTGTCAGTTAACCTCTATATGTGTTCCCCACACTCTAGTGGTTGGTACTAGTGGCACCAATGGCCCAAGTGGACCCAATGGTACTAGTGGACCCAATATCAAGTAATGACTCCTAAGTTAGGAAATATGATCTAATAGACTATATATGGACAAGGGAGGATTATAAATCCTGACAACACTTAGGATCATTGCAGAGGAATGTCGTAATAATAAGTCTAACCTATTTTGTTTCTTTGTGGATTTTAGAAAAGCTTTGGATACGGTGCCTAGAAATAACCTGTGGAATAGGCTAGTGGAGCTTAAGGTTCCTTTTGAGTTGAGAGCTGCCGCGATAAGGTTATACGAACAGGTCATTTCCAATTTAAGAATAATGAGGGGTGGAAAATAGATATAAAGTGTAATATTGGAGTAAAAGAAGGTTTCCCCCTCTCCCCTACCCTTTTTGGATTTTACATTGATAAGCTAGAAAAGTGTTTAAAAGAAGCAGGTTACGTCGGTAAAATCTTAGCCGGGATAGTTATCATCCTCCTACTTTATGCTGATGATATTGTTCTTATGGCAAGGTGTCCTTCTGATCTCGATAAGCAATTAATAATGCTTAAATATTTTTTTCTCTAACATGAGTATGACAATTAACATCAACGAGACAAAAATTATGATTATAAAATATAAGAAAGACACCTATGCAAATTTGAATTATCATAATAGAAATCTAGAGGATGTGACTTCTTACAAGTATCTCGGAATTGATATTCATCGCAAGCTCAATTGGAAATATAGCATTGAGAAAAGGATTAATGGAGGGTGGAAAGCTTATTTTGGTCTTAAAAATAACTGTAAATCAGCCAATCTAGTCATGTGGGATAAATATAAGTTCATAGAAACTATTGCCATCCCTGTTATCTTGTATGGTTGTGAAGTATGGGGGTGCAACATTTCTAGAGAATTATTGGAGGAAAATTGAGCAAATCCAGAAGCGGTTTATAACTTATAACCTCAAAATTAAAAACAATACGCCTTATCTTATTCTCCTCATAGAAGTGGGTCTTTCCCCCATCAAGAGCATTGGTATGACTAAGTACCTGATGTACAAGCATAAGATAAATAACATGGGAAACGAGAGACTTCCTAAAATTGATTTAAAATCAAGTCAAAACCAAATACGACTCAAACGGTGTTGGTATAAAGATACCATGGCTTGGTTAAACCATTGGGGGATTAATGAAAACGACATTTTGCAGAACATTGACAATGTCAAAAATATTATTACTTCTAAGTTTAAAGGGAAATTCTGGTGTGAGGACAATTTAGCGATTACAAGAAAATTAAGATACTATAAGGAGGCCATTAATCATAACTTGGAGGATCAAAAGTATCTCTCGGTAGTAACTAGCTCATAGAAGAAAATTAATATAGCCAAAATTAGAACGAACTCTCATGAACTCCATAAAAAAACAGAGCGTTGGTCTATTCCTAAAAATCCATCGGTGGAAAGGGATTTCCATATGTGTGAGTCTATGAGCATTGAGGATGAAAATCACTTTCTTTTAGAGTGCCTTGCTTACACACACATTAGATTTGAGTTTCATAGTATTTTCTACAATACAAACCTTTATAACCTCCTAACTTGCAAAAACTATAGAGAGCTTGGAAAGTTTCCTGGCAAGCTTTTTGAGCACAAGAACAAGATTTTAAAGTAAACCAAGTATTTTCTTTCTTAAGATTCGATAGACCAAAGTTGGTCTCAAACTTCAGTGTACGTTCATCATCATCATCATCATCATAGCTTTGTTTTAGTATTTTTTTGTTAATTTAATAAACTTTGTTTTAATATTTTTTAATTTAATAAGCTTTGTTATCTCTCAGTATAATGTGTTAATATTATTATTATATTAATATTAATTTATTTTATTATGTGTTAATTTAAGCATGATAATTAGAAACCAAGACATTTATAAAATACAAAGATAATTTATATGTGAAAGGGTTAAATATTATTTGAATATTGATTTAGTGTGTTTAAGGTTGCTTTATTCACACTAGTCTAATTTTTATGTGAATGAGTTAGACAGACTGCCACTGTGAATGAGCCTTTTTCATTTTTATTTGAAAGAATATGATTGGAAATAGGTAGATTTAAAGTTATTATAATTTATAAAATAAGATGATTGTGACATGAGATTTAGAAAATGTATATCTCGCATCTTTAAATTAAATTTGGGAGATGTTTATAATGTTGAAAACTATTACGTAATTGGGGAGGTTTATGTGGGGATGGCTGGTTGGTTTATTCCAATAAGCAAAACGGGGTGCTTGCTGAATGAGCCTTTTTCATTTTTATTTGAAAGAATATGATTGGAAAAAGGTAGATTTAAAGTTATTATAATTTATAATATAAGATGATTGTGACATGAGATTTAAAAAATGTATATCTCACATCTTTAAATTAAATTTGGGAGATGTTTATAACGTTGAAAACAATTATGTAACTGGGGAGGTTTATGTGGGGATGGCTGGTTGGTTTATTCCTATAAGTAAACGGGTGCTTGCCAAGTTGCTGGTTACTTTAGAGAGAGAGTTTTTGTCTAGAGGAGTTTAAGGTTCTTTGTGGGTTGAGAGTTGTCGTGATAAGGTTATACGAACAAGTCATTTCCAATTTAAGAATAATGAGGGGTGGAAAACGGATATAAATTGTAATATTGGAGTTAAACAAGGTTGCCCGCTCTCCCATACCCTTTTTGGAATTTACATTGATAACCCAGAAAAGTGTTTAAAATAAGCAGGTTGCATCGGTACAATCTTAGTTGGGATAGTTATCATCATCCTACTTTGTGCTGATGATATTGTTCTTATGGAAAGGTGTCCTTCTGATCTCGATAAGCAATTAATAATTCTTAAATATTTTTTCTCTAACATGGATATGACAATTAACGTAGACAAGACAAAAATCATGATTATAAAATCTAAGAAAGACACCTATGCAAATTTGATTTATGATAATAGAAATCTAGAGGAAGTGACTTCTTACAAGTATNTGTAAATCAACCAATCTAGTAATGTGGGATAAATAGAAGTTCCTATTTGAAATTATTGTCATCCTTGTTATCTTGTATGGTTGTCAAGTACTGGTGTGCAACATTTCTAGAGAAATCTTGGAGGAATATTGTGCAAATCTAGAAGCGGTTTATAACTTATAACCTCAAAATTAAAAGCAATACACCTTATCTTATTCTCCTCATAGAAGTGGGGTCTTTCCCCCATCAAGAGCATTGCTATGACTAGGTACCTGATGTACAAGCATAAAATAAATAACATGGGAAACGAGATACTTCCTAAAATTGCTTTAAACTCAAGTCAAAACCAACTATGCCTCAAGCGGTGTTGGTATAAGGATACCATGGCTCGGTTAAACCATTGGGGCATTAATGAAAATGACATTTTGCAGAACATTGACAATGTCAAAAATATTATCACTTCTCAGTTTAAAGGGAAATTCCGGTGTGAGGAAAATTTAGTGGTTAAGAGAAAATTAAGATACTATAAGGAGGTCATTAATCCTAACTTGGAGGATCGGAAGTATCTCTCGGTAGTAACTAGCTCATGGAAGAAAATTAATATAGCCAAGATTAGAGCAAACTCTCATGAACTCCATAGAAAAACAGAGCATTGGTCTATTTCTAAAAATCCATGGGCGGAAAGGGATTTCCATATGTGTGAGTCTATGAGTGTTGAGGATGAAAATCACTTTCTCTTAGAGTGCCTTGCTTACACACACATTAGCCTTGAGTTTCATAGTATTTTTTACAATACAAACCTTTATAACCTCCTAACTTGCAAAAACTATAGAGAGCTTGGAAAGTTTCTTGGCAAGCTTTTTGAGCACAAGAACAAGATTTTAAAGTAAACCAAGGATTTTCCTTCTTATGGTTCGATAAACCAAAGTTGGTCTCAAACTTCACTGTACATTAATCATCATCATCATCATCAATATAGCTTTGTTTTAATATTTTTTGTTAATTTAATCAGCTTTGTTTTAATATTTTGTTAATTTAATAATCTTTGTTATCTTTCAATATAATGTGTTAATATTATTATTATATTAATATTAATTTATTTTATTATTTTTAATTTAAGCACGATAATTAGAAACCAAGACATTTATAAAATACAAAGATAATCTATATGTGAAAGGGTTAAATATTATTTGAATATTAATTAAGTGTGTTTAAGGTTGCTTTATTCACACTAGTCTAACATAAAAATGTGAATGAGTTAGACAGACTAATGTGAATGAGCCTTTTTCGTTAGATTTAAAGTTATTATAATTTATAATATAAGATGATAATGACATGAGATTTAAAAAATGTATATCTCACATCTTTAAATTAAATTTGGCAGATGTTTATAACGTTGAAAACAATTATGTAATTGGGGAGGTTTATGTGGGGATGGCTCGTTGGTTTGTTCCAATAAGTAAATGGGGTGCTTGCTGAGGGAGTAAACTACTTAATCGATCATTTGCATCGATCGGACGACCTGGCTCGCGTGAGCGGTCACATCCGACGTTGCCGGTCGTCCGATCAGTGCAAATGGTCGGTTAAATAGGTCAATCTCTTGCCGAGTTACCGGTTACTTTAGAGAGAGAGTTTTTGTTTGCCAAGAGCTTGGAACAATATAGAAAGGGTTTAACAAGATGCACGATCAGTAATGTATGATGGATGGTTATTAAATGTTGGGAGAGTACAAATTTAAAATTTGTATGTACTGTAAATGTATGCCTATACTTTAATGTGTACATTTTTTTTAAGTCAAAATTAATTATTAACTATGAAAATGTTGACGGGCACATGAAAATGAAATTGTCAAAAAAACAGACAAATTTTTATTTTTTTTTAGGTTAGGGAAATCGGTAACTCGTCGGGATTACCTAGGCGAGGCCCATGTTCAAAGACGCCGGCTGCCACTATAAACCCCAGATATATCCAACAGCTCGCAAGCCAAATATACCAGAAACTTGTGACTCAGCAAGGGCCGAGGCGTCCCGGACTCCAATCCCGTCCAGGGGCAGTAGTCTATCCCAGGGGGCGTCTACCCTTCGAGCCTTATCACAGCGGGCCATATCTCGGTGGGATTTGATCCCTGGTGGGCTGGGTGAAAACAACAGACAAAATTATTACCCAAGTTCATATTTTCACGACTACGGGCCACCCTTTCACTTACCAGGTATGAGCGAGTGTTCTATGAAGGGGTAGGGTAATTAATATAATTAGTATATTTTAATATCTTTTTTTATGTAAAATATTGTTTATGTTCAATAATAAATTCAACAAAATTTAATGTATAATTTTTTTATTTATAAATATTTATTTGCAGATTTAATTATAAAATATCAATATATATGAATGTCATATATTTGTTATCTTTGAATTTATTGATATATTTGTCATAATTATATTATGAAAAATACAATATGACATTTAATTATAAAATTTTGTTAATATTATATATTCAAACATTATATTAGAGGATATTTATGATTACAAAAATACAATTTTTTTAATTTATTTTTATGACAAGTTCATATAAATGATGAGAAAACCATTTTTAAATTTTGGAAAATATTAGTTAACTGTGATTGAAAATTTATATCATATTTAAAAAGCTTTGCATTATCAATATAGGAAAGTTTCTACACTTACTAAAAGTGTTTAATGTTTTCAATGTTTAATAAAAGTTATTGAGTTAATAAAAAGGAGAATTTGAAAGTATTGTTTTCGCTCTAGCTTCATTTGTTAGGTTTTGAGGCAGTTATACCTTATTTTCTATAAATAAAAGTTATATATTTTGGAAGGTGATCCGATTATCTACATGTCATCTTTTTAGACCTAATTCTAAAAGGTTTTGTAGGTACCTACAATAATTCAGTTTATTAATCATATTTATTAAGAGAGAGAATCTTCACAATAATTTTTTAAATCGATGTTTCAAACGAGACAAGTGGTCTATCATCAATAAATATGAACCTCCCCTTGCCAAACTCTTCTAACTCTTATCATAATGCCCATCTCATCCCATACCTGTATTGAATAAGAACAAAAGATTAACCAAATGGCTTATTGTTAATCCTTGAAATTCTTAATTTTATTCATTAATTCCTGGTCCGTTAATTTATACAATCTCTTTAATGATCTTAAAACAAAAATAGATTATCTTGCATATATTTGACAATGGATTTATTGTTGATTTGAATTGTTGTATGTTTACTTTCAATTTGAGAGTTTAATTGTGCAAGTTGTTCATCATTGCTTATGCCAATAGAGTTTTCTCCAGCAATTAAAACTGGAACAACTGATTAACAGGGAAAACACATACACACATTCCTCTAGGTGACTTCATGTGGAACAATTCTTGATTTTTTTTCTCTACATCAGCAATCATAATAAATTGTTGTAGTTAAAGAGAAAGTTAGAATTCAAAGAATTAATGTACAACATGACAGGTGTGGGTGGGGATATCACATAATTTACTATTCCTTAATAACTAATATAGGTAAAACTTGACAAGGTGTAATAAAAGCTTGCAGATCCAAGCTATCAATTAAACCATGACTGCAATTTATAAGGGCACTTAAGAACAACTCTCATACACAGAAAGCATTATATCTTATGCATGGATTAACTGAAAGCAGTTGGCAATTTATTGGGCACTGATAACAAACCTTGGGTATCCCACACCACGAAGAAATAAGCATTTAAGGACAGCTTAAATGTTGTATAAATGGAATTGAAAAGTGTGGAAGGTGATTATTGATTGAATTCCTTCATGAAGATGCGTAAATGCAGGGGCCTATAGTAAAAGAAAGAGGGGCTTCACAGTCACTGCTTACCTACGATATCTCTTACAATCTTGCCATGTTCATTCTTCTTACATTCTCTCAATGCAATCAATTAATACCCTACCCAATGCAAATACCATAAGTTTGTACTCCAAGTGACTTCTCATTTTGTTTCCACCACTTGGGAGTTATGGAACATTACGCAGTAACTGTATAAGCAATTTAATATGCAGAGAAAATTTCAAGGATTTTAATATTGGCTTCCATCTTTAAGAGAAATTGTGCAATGTTCAATCACATTCAATACAGATGTCTCTCCTAGAGTTATTATATACTTCAAATGTTCATTAGCATTTATGTATACAATATGCATGCCTTTCATAATTCTCACGTGAATCTGTAGCTTATATCAATTTGGAATTTCTCTCCCCAGCCTATGGTCGTTTTCCTTTAAACCCTAGTCGGCCCCTTGAAACCTTAGATTTTTTCAAGGTTCAGTACTACTAGAGGCTTGTAGGATCTAAGAAGATGTTTGAAGACGTATCTAGGAAGAAAAAATGGAATTTGAATTCAACCAATTCTAAACATGGTGATGAGATTGGTGACAATGGATAGAAATTGGAACTATAAAGTATTGCTATTGAGCTTCAGGTTGACTCTCCACTGCCTCCAGCATGTGAGCAATGTTTAGACCTTCAGGTTTCTTTCCTTCTATTTTTTTTCTTGAGTATATATTGTGTTTTTCGTTTATCCATGATTTTATTTTTTGTTGTTGTTGATGTTGTCATTGAATTTACATTCAAGTTTGTTTCATTTGTGTCATTGAATTCACTTCAACTAGTCGTCTATTTTATTTTTCCTTTCTACATTGCATTGCACTTTCTAATAAAATTGCTAGTATAAAAAACAATTATTTATTGGTTTACAAATTTATATTTGCTCGTATAAAAAAATTATTTATTGATTTACAAATTTATATTTGCTAGTATAAAAAACAATTATTTATTGGTTTACAAATTTATATTTTTTAGTTTTAGTTTTTTATGATTTACATTTAGTACCTATAATCAATTTATGGTTTATTTATTTTCTATCGTGGTTATATTAAAGATATACAATCATCTTTTAATTTCAGAGACCAAAAATATACCATCATCTTTTTAACTCACAGACCACGGATCATTCTGAGTTTATGCTTCACCTTTGATTCTAAGAGATAGAATATCAAAGTGTCTTTTTCAACTGAAAAATAAAAATAAAAAATCAAGGTGTCTTTGTATCTTTATCAATATGCAACATGCTATACATTATTTAATACTGCACGGCAGCATTTTGAGCCATTGAGATCCAATGCCCTCACAGTGCTACCGCCCCCACATTAAATAACTCATAACACATAGCATGTTATTTATTTTTAGCCGTGTCGGTACCCTGTATACGGCTGTATTTCTTTTAATTCTTCCAAGTGTATCCTGTTCAATACAGACATAAAAGCCGACTCAGTGAGCTACAACGGCGGCAGCAAAAATGGATAGGAGGCCTCACATTCTGGTATTCCCATTTCCGACAGAGGGCCATATGATTCCCCTGCTCGACCTCACTCATACCCTTGCCTGTCATGCCCTCTCACTAACAGTCCTCACAACTCCTCAGAATCAACATTTCTTGAATCCTCTTTTGCACAAAGCCTCTACGGAGGGCCTTTCTATTCAACCCCTTCTCATTCCACTTCCTCCTGTTGAAGGACTTCATCCTGGATGTGAAAACATTGCTCAACCTCCTCGAGATCGGAACTCACTCTTCATGAATTCGTTAAAGGAGCTCGCTCAACCAATTGAAGACTGGTTCCAACAGCAGAAGAAGAACACAGATCTTGGGTTCGGCCCTCCTGTATGTATTATCAGCGATTTCTTCCTCGGATGGACTCAGAACACAGCTGCAAATCTCGGGATACCCAGGATAGTATTCCACCCAAATAGTGCTTTTACAGTTTCTGTAACTTATTCTCTCTGGAAATACATGCCGCATGAAGAATTATCATTGGATAATGATATAGTCCACATTCCTGAACTTCCTCATCCTGTTAGTTTTCCCAAGTATCAAATCTCGCGCCGTGCACAAATGTATAAGAGATCTGATCCCGTCTCTGAATTCGTAAGATATAGTATGAATTTGAATGTAGAAAGCTGGGGTACTATCATCAACACCTTCTATGATCTAGAATCTCTCTATATAGATTCTCTTCACAGGGTTGTTTCAAGTAGGCCTGTTTGGTCTTTGGGTCCTCTGCTTCCTCCTGTTGTTTTCAAGGCGAATCAGAGAGAAAATATAATTGAGAGAGGGAAATCTAGTTCAATCAATGAATCAGTATGCCTGCAATGGCTGGACTCTCGGGAAGAGAAATCTGTCATTTATATTTGCTTTGGTAGCCAGGTCTGCCTTTCAAATACACAAATTGAGGAGATGGCAGCAGGGCTGGAGGCAGGTGAAGAGTTCTTCATATGGGTTATCAGGGATTTGCCTAGTAGCATGCCAGCTGATGAATATGGTGTGCTTCCCCTAGGTTTTGAAGAGAGAACAAAGGGAAGAGGTCTGATAATCAGAGGCTGGGCACCTCAGCTCTTGATCCTCTCACACCCTTCTGTTGGGGGTTTTCTCACCCACTGTGGGTGGAATTCTACACTAGAGAGCATCACACTGGGAGTCCCATTGATAACATGGCCCATGACTGCTGATCAATACTATAATGCTAGGTTATTGGTTGAATATCTCAAGGTCGGAGTCAGGTTTTGTGAAGGTGCCACCACAGTTCCCAACAGAAATGACATGAAAATTGCAGTTAAACAAGTGCTGGTGAGAGAAGGAGAAGAAAGGAAAAGAATAGAGGAGTTGAGGATGGCAGCGACAATGGCAGTCCAGGAAGGGGGATCCTCCCATAGGAACATGGAAGCCTTTGTGAGTGAGATGAAGAAGCTGATCCCACAACCTAATTAATTTTGAATACCAAGGTAACACTGCAACCTAATCAATCTCTGCATACCAAGTTAACATAGTCCACATGGATTATGATGGTTTTTTTTGGTTGATTTTCAGTCAATAGAACAAAGATTTAACATAATCCTAGAGCTGCAGTTTGGTGTTTTGCTTGATAAATTTCATTAAAATAGGCCTGAGAGTTCCTATTTGGAACATCTCTTACTGTAAAATCTTATGTTGGACAAGAAGATAGAGGAACAGCTTATTAGTTTGCACAAATATTGCAATGCTTCGGCTATACCTATAGGGCCATTCAATTTGGTCTGCATCAGATTTTCTTGATTCTTATTATTGTTAGAATCTTTCCTAAACTGCTGTTATCTTACTAGGACAATTGTTTTTCCTAACTCTGCACAAGTTTTCTGTTGTTCTACACATGTTATACCTAAGTTTCACGAAACGTGGAAACGTTTAGAAGTTTCTAGAAACGGGGATGACAGGAAGCGAGACCTTCCAAAAGTGGAAACGTTGTATATATAAATATATATTTATATATATATATAACACATTATCTTACAAGAAAAATATAATGGCACACATAAATAACATTTTAGAAGGAAAACCATGACTATATCATTGATTCCATATTCAACTGTGTATTTTTTTAAAAATGGAAAAAAACTAAATTTTGATTCCATTTGAGGGACCTGTAGCCCTCTTGGCTGCCTGTACAAGCCCACAAAAGGAAGAATCGATGTTGAAACGCCACCTGCATGGGCCAAAATGTCAATAGTCGTACAGTATGACGTTTTGCAATTGCGAAACGCCATACAGTACGGCTATTGACATTTCGACGGCGTTTCATACCCGTTTCGGTGTTTCCATAAGTTTTCGGTACTGATAGGCTTGTTACCTAGGCGTTTCCTGCAACATAGTGTTATACTGTGACAATTTTTTTCCTCACTCTGCTCAAGTATTATGTTGTTCTACACATGTTATACTTTTTGACGAAATGTTTTTCTAACTCTGCTCAAGTATTATGTTGTTCTACTCTGTTATATATTTGTGAGAATTTTTTTGATGCATTAAAGATTTCATTTCATGTTTTCCTCATTCAATATAATTCTATTGATTTCTTTGACTCAAACAACATTTTTTTTTAAATTCGAATTCTAGATTTCTTTGACTCAAACAATTTTTTTTTTAAATTTGAATTCTATTAAAAACTTAAAAAACTATAAAAAAAGCTATGACAATCAAAAGAGAGTCCACATGTCAATAACAATCAAAAGAGAGCCCACATGTCAACAGCAAGCAACAAGAGACCACCACATGGACAAAAAAAACAAGAGCTATGCTATCAGACACCACATGGACAAAAAAAACAAGAGCTATGCTATCAGACAGATTGCTAAAACCAAGAGTTGAGAGAGTTTATCCAAAGTCCCCCACAGGAATTTACCTGTGGCGATGTCTCCATGAGTTGCAAAACATAGCCTAGATCCTTCGACATGAGGTCAGTAAAAGATCTACTACTTTGCACAAGCGAGTTGTGAACGCCAAACTAAACAAACAATAATGTTGATGAATATAAGACTTTCCTGGCATACCTAAATGCCTGATAGACCATCCTCCCAATGGTTGTCCTTGCTAATCACCTCGTGGAGGATTCAATATAGGGCACGTGGGCATGGCTAGAATGACACCCAACGTGGGGAATTGATGCATGTAGATTTTAAAATACGACAATATGTTTTAGACTAAACATTAAAGGTTCAAACATGAACACAACAATTTCTTGATACAATGTTGGGTTGTGATGTTTCCAAAGATTCAACTGAAAGCATAAAACAAGACATGAAAGAAAATTCAATAATTTCCATGGGAGGGTCCTTGAAGAATGTTTCTACATAAAGTTTATTTTTTATTTAATAAATACCAATTATAATTATTAGCATACATCATTGGTATAAAATACTTAAAAGACTACCAAATTAAGCCACTTATTATTTATACTCTTATTCCCAAATATATGACCAATCATCATTGAAATTCTTATTTTGTTTTGGAGTAAGAAAGACTACCAAATTAAGCCACTTATCATTGATACTCTTATTCCCAAATATATGACCAATCATCATTGAAATTCTTATTTTGTTTTGGAGTAAGATTTGGGTTAAATAGAATAATCATGTAAACCACATAAGTGGTAAAACATTGTAAATATGTACTTCACATGCCTTCGAATTTATAATAATGTAATTATGATATTTACTAAAATTCAAAGCCAAGTCATTGTGTTTTTCTTCACAAAAAATTATTTTCCTACTATTTATATTAAATCAAGGAAAGAATACAACCTTCTTAGAGTCCCTTACAAAACTTTTCAGAAAACTTTCTTTCAGATATACAGTACATAACCCAAAATTATTCAATCTTCTAGCTAGTTCAGAAGACTATTCCTTCCAGTGCTTCAACAACTGATAAAAAACACAAAAGAAGATCTTCTCTATAGTCTAACATCTTCAAATTCTTCTCTAAATATAAGCTTCTTCAGATAAAAAAAAGCCTTCAATGGTCTTCTTCCCTTCCATATATTCATGAATACTTGCAAATCCAAACAAATATGAGAGTGCTTCTTTTGAAAGTGAGTCTGTTGTAGCATTGAAGCACCTCGAAATATGGTTGAAAGTAATGCTTGCAAAAGACTTTTTAATCAGTTGGATTTTATGACTCCAATGACTAAGAGATAAAACCCGCAGTTTTGAAATACCATTCTGCCAGTCTATAATAATCTTTGAGTCACCATGAATACTGATATCGGATACTCCAATAAGAGAAGCTATAAGAAGAAGACCATATAAACTTAAGAATTCAGTGTTTGTGTTTGTCTCCGGACCCCCACCAAAACTAAAATACAAAAATTGATCTTTACTTAAGTTAAGGACCAAGCCACATCCACAATTATACAATTTGGATGCACCATCAAAGAATCCAATTGCCCCATTTGAAACCACTGCTGGCTTAAATAGCATTTTGGTGATCCTTTTGTAGACAAGATTCTCATATTCCTTAAATAGGTTCAGACTTCTCATGCTGCAAATATGAACATTTGGCCGATTATCTAGAAAAACAGAGGAATTCCTAGAAATCCATATAGACGAGGAGACAAAAATCGGCAGCAATTTATAAAGATCTTCCTTGGTAAACTAGTTTTGAAAAGAGTTTTCTAAACTACCAATTCCCCAACAAGAACTAATACCAAGATGGTATTTTATACTTTTCCAAACATCCAAATAGAAAGAACATTCCATAAATAAATGAGAAGTAGATTCACCTTTATTTCTGCACAAAAGACAAATACTAGGACCCTTCCAACCTCTATTCAGTAAATTTTTCCAAGTAAGGATTTTTTCCTTAAGGGCTAACCACCAGAAGCATCTTAATTTGGTTGGGATGTTCCATGTCCACAAACCTTATGACCACCATGATGCCTCCATATGACTAACTTTTTTTACCATGAACTCATATGCCAATTTAGCTATCAAGACCCCATTTTTCTTGTTTTCAGACCATACCAAAGTGTCTTTTTCATTGCTGAGCTTTATACTAGCAATCTTTAGAACTTCAGTGTAAGAGTCCCATTTGTCTACCCACTGACCACTAAGTCCCAGATCTCTTGCATTTAACTAGTATCCACCTTTAAGGATAACCCACTTAGGCCTCACCATAACATTCAGAGTCTTCATATCAATCCATTCGAGATGATCTATAAGTTCTGTTGGAAGATAGGGTCGGCCAGAATGACCTATAAAAGGATCAATGCCAATTAGAATATTTTTCTCACTTCCAATATTCCATCTTATGCCTTTTTTCAGCTAGTGAATTACTTTCATCATGCTACTCCAAATTACCGATGCATTTGCACAATAGAGCTTAGACTTCCTAATCCAAGTATTGACAAAAATATTCTTCAAATATTTTGATTTCATTACCTCACTCCACAAACTCTAAGAAAAGAGATATCTCCAGAGTGATTTAAGGCATAGAGCATAGTTAAATCCAGATAGATTTTTTATGCCCCAACCATCTTGATCCATTGGAGAAGCTAATAACTCCCACGATGCTAAATGGAATTTTTTTTCACCAGTTGATCCAAACCATAGAAAACGAAAAATATTTTTCTTTATAGAAGAGATGACAGATGCTGGAAGTTTGATCGAGAACACCAGTATACATGGATGCTTTGTAGAGTGGCTTTAATCAATGTTAACCTACCCCGAAGAGTTAGAAATCTGTATGACCAATTTGAAATCCTTTTTTCAATCATTTTAATGATCCAATTCCAGTCCTTCACTATGTAGCTGTTGGGTTTTATATAGCAACCCAAGTATTTAAAACCAGACTCCAGCTGCTCAAATTTATATTGGAAAAGATCTTTTAAATCGTTTTTGCACTCTTGCTGAATATTATGAGTATATATGCATGATTTTTCAATATTGTAACTTCGAAGAATATTCTATATGTATTTCTTTGTGGTCCCCGATGGTCCTACCGGGAGAACCACTTGTATTACTTTGTACCCCGATGCTCCTAATCGGAAGAACTAATAAAAGTCATGAGGCAGTCCCCTCTAATTGTAAAGGTGGGTCATTAGCACCCAGTGTGGTTACTTGAGCCTACATGTGTAACTCGAGCCTACATGATTAACTCGAGCCTACATGACAGATGAGTTAACTTAAGTGAACAGATGAATATAAATAGAGGTGTAGTGCTCCTCATTTGGAACACACACTCTCACTTGTGTAGCGTATTAGTGGAGAAGAGAAGAGTAGCTGGAGAAGGAGGAGGATCAGGCTTTGATCTCCTTGTTGGTTTTACCTTTTATCTTTTTGGGGCATCTATATTGAGGAAGCTTTTGCTGGGTTTTTTCCCTTTAGGGTTTTCCCAGGATAAATCTTTGTGTTCTTTTTGTATGGTTGTGCTTGTCTATCTTTCAATGATCCTGTTTATATGCTTTGGTTATAAATTCGAAATGAAATACTAATGATCTAGCTTAGCATATGAAAATTTAACATGGGATCAGAGCCACCCTAAAAGAAGACATTGTGCATCTACAGAAGCTAGGGCTTCTTACTTTTTGGGTCTCTATCCACAATCGATTAGCAAAAGAAGGCTAGACTGACTCTCCATTGAAGGGCGCATCTTTCTGTCGAAGCGGAATTCGATTCCGAGCATTTTCAGTTTTGGTGTGGAAAATTAGGGCTTTCTACATAAGAGGAATTTTTGAGTGAGCCCGGCATATGATTTTTCTCCTCATCAAAATCGAAGTTTAGAGACCTGGATCAAGAAATTTGGTTGGGTGAAACTCCCGGAAAGTCAAACCCTAGTTTGACCCCGAGTTAGAAAACCCTAAATACTAAAACTGCTAAGTTTTGGTACTTTCGCTATATTCAGAGATTGGCGAAGGCTCGGGAGTTGAAAATTGCAGAGGCCGAAGATACAATCCTGATGTACACTGTGTCCAAAATTCAGCCTCAGATTCGCTATATTCTGGGAAATATGATCCATCCAAGTTAGGGTTCCAGCCTCTTCCAGAATTCATCCCTAAACAGGACACCTGGGGAAAATTGCTATATCTTGGGCTACCGAAGTCCAAATGGAATTTCTAAAGATGTTCCAAAAAGATCACGGATTGTAATTTCTATGATCCGAATATTAGACTCAGAAGATGAACAAGTGACACGTGGCATGTCGTACAACTTCGTTGTTCTGAACAGTCCTGTAACAGGTCACCTTGGGAAGAGAATCATAAATCTCAATTGGTGAAACCAAGTCTGATGAAACCTATGGTGTTGGATCAGGGACATGCGATTCTACCTCAATACGAAATTTCAGACACAGAGGAGCATTAATTTCAGAGATATCATAGAGATAGTGACAGGCATTTCTGCAGAAGAAATTGGAAAACTAGGGCTTCCTGTTTCGGGAGCTTCCCTCCACTGTTTTCAGAAAATGAGTACATTGGACAGCTCCATTTGAAGAGATCTATCTTTCTATCCAGTAAAATCTAAAAGATTCCAAGTTTTGAAAATTAGGGTTTCTCTGACAAGCCCTATATCAGCCAGCTTCGAAAACAGGATGGACATCTCAAATCGGTAAGATCTAATATTTTGCTATTTGAATTTGAGATTCTCATTTCAAAGTGATCTATAACATCAGCTTGTTGATGAGCTTGATGAAGTTGATAACTTCCAAGCATGGAAGTATTTGATCTCTCTGAAGAAAATGAATTGGACACCTACATGAGTAGAGAGGTTCCAGTTCTAGAGGGAGATGAGGCTCAAAGCCGTACACAAGAAGAACTTGATCAAGGCCAAGAAGATCATTGTTGATTCAATCACGGATCAAATTTTACCACAAGTGTCTTCCCTAAAGACACCGAAGATGTTTTATTCCTTGATCAAGCTATTTGAAGATAAGAACTTAAATCAGAAGATGGCTTTGAGAAAATAGTTGAAGAATGTGAAGATCCAGAATGCAGAACAACTTGAAGCGGTAGAAGAAGAAGTGGAGAATGCAGAAGTGGTGATAGCCACCTTGAATGGCCTCCCAGGATCATGGGATTCATTCATGCGAAGAATGTATGCCAAAAGGAAGTAATTACTTTCGGCTCGACTCATAAGAAGAGAAGAAGAAGATGGGAGCAATTGAAGATCAAGCTCTCACCATTCAAAGAAGATCCCTCAAGCGATGAGGAATATGAAAAACTCAATTCTTGAAGAACCTCTTATTCATCTTATCATTTGGATAAGAAATGATGATTTCATGAATGAAGAAGATGATAAAGCAGAATGATCAAGATGGAGTCTACCCACGAAACAAATAAAAAATAAGTATTCGATTGTCATTTCATGATATTGTTTTGTTATACATTTGATTATATTCAGTTGATGTGTTATGCATGATGGATTGTTTGCATTAATGACTGTATACTACTAATATGAATGTGATGGTTAAGTAGCTCATGGTGCTATACAACTCTCCATTGCTACTTATCAAATCTCTTTGCTGACATATTGGATTAGTGCACAATCTGAATGATGTCATGGTAGAGATGGAAGGCATCTAGAAAGTTTCTGTGAGATATGGATGAATGTTGTATTGGCTAAACAGTTGCATGATGCATAAAAATTTGTCGTTATGCATATGAAATAGTTCTAACCATGAAATTTGTGCATTTGAATTGTAGGAAAGGTCCTGTACAACCTCCTACAAGAAAAGAAGGATGATACTTGTTCTGAAGAACAAGTGATGACAATTCAATAAACATGAATCTGAAGCTCCCAAGGTCAAAGACACCTTCAGAGAGCGGTAGATCCACCTCGAAGGATGAAGATCACCATGGGTATGAGAGATAACTCAAGATGAAGAAAAGAATGCTATGAAAGAAGCTATGATCAAAGAATGACAGTTGATCATACGATATGATTTCGAGACATAAAGGAAAGTATGTAGTATCCTCCATATGGATCTACAAGAACAAGTGTACAAAGCAAGGTTCGTGATTTGCCTCAGAAAGAATAGACTATGACATGACATACTCTATTGACCAGTATATATCAAGCATAGAACCACCTGTACAGAATGAAGAAGGAAGATAATACTCCACTTCAGGGGGAGTGACTACAGAAGATATCTGATTTTGACATAGTACGACATGATGGACAGCTTCCTGATGGATCGAGACTTTACCAAGAGTAAAGTGGGTTACAACCTTTAAAGTTGAATGCAGAAGACTAGGATATGTTGATGATCTGACAAGACGAACTCATGGAAGATGTTATGATGAAAGACTACTAGAATGATATTTGTGATATAGTACTCAAACCAGAAAGCAAGAATGTGGTATCTTACAAATGGATTTGCAAGATAAAATATGCCGCTGATAGAAGTAAGGAAAGACTTGTGGCTAGAGGTTTCTATAAGTAAGAGGGAATTAATTCTGAAGAGACACTTACTCCAGGAAGCAAGGTACACTTCCTTTAGAACTATGATGGTAGTTTCTCCCATGATGAAGTAAAGACAATCCTTCCTTAATGGTATGATTGTGGAAGAGTTTTACATCGAAAGGATTTGAAGTTGAAGACAGATGGACTCATATATGTAAGTTAAAGAAGGCCCTCTATGGCATGAAGCAAGATCCCAGAACTTGGTATGGAAGGATAGACAGTTTCCTGTCAATTATGGGCTTTACCAAGAGTAAAGCTAATCCTAACCTTTATCTCAAGGTTGTAGAAGATGAAACTATCATCCTATTATTATATGTGGATGACTTATTCTTGACAGGGAATGAGAAACAGATCATGGAAAGCAAGAAGAAACTAGCAGAAGAATTTGAGATGAAAGACCTTGGGTTAATGCACTATTTCCTAGGTCTGGAAGTATGACAAAGTTCAGAAGGAATCTTTCTCAACCAAGGAAAGTATGCGGTAGAGATATTGAAGAGATTCAATATGTTGGAATGCAAAGCCATGGCCACACCCATGGACTCCAACCTGAATCTGTTAGCCGATGACTCATTAGAGTTAGTGGATGCGACTCATTACAGACAGATCATTGGGTCATTGATGTACTTAACAAATAACAGACCAGACATTTGTTTTGCTGTGAACACCTTAAGTCAATATCTTGTTCAAAAACGGGTTCACCTAGTAGCTACAAAACATGTGATGAGATATCTGAAAGGGACTATAGACCTTGGTCTATACTATGATGGTAGCCATGACTACAGATTGTATGGCTATACAGATGCAGATTGGGCTGGAAGTATTTCAGACAGGAAAAACACATCAGGTAGATGCTTTTGTTTGGGGTCTACTATGAGTTCATGGTTTAGTAGGAAACAGTCTAGTGTTTCTCTTAGAATGACAATACATCGCAGATTGCTCTGCTAAGTTGTGAAGCCATATGGCTTCGAAAGCTGATATCAGGTCTCCTTGACTTGAAGATGGATACTACATTGATTCTATGTGATAACGAGAGTTGTGATAACAGAGAACCCTGTGTTCCGTCATAACACATAGAAATTTGATATTTCTACATACAAGATAAAGATGCAGATGATGATGTTTCAGTATTCCCATACTGAAGATATAGATGATGTTTCAGTATTTACATACTGTAGATGTAGATGATGGTGACTCTGTATTTCTATACTGAAGATATAGATGATGATACTTTCAGTATTCACATACTGGAGATACATATGGTGATAGTTCAGTATTCACATACTGAAGATGTAGATGAAGATGGTTTAGATGATGATGCGCTAACAAAGCCTCTGTCTCAGGTAAAGTTTGAACACTTTTTGGACAAGCTTGGTGTGGTTTGGAAAGACCTTCCTCGAAAGGGGGAGTAATGATGTTGCAGTGGGATTGTATCATCCCTGGGCACTTGCCCTAAAGTGATCCGGAGACCTTGGTTTTCGAGAATGAAGAGGGATTGTATCCTCCTGGGACAAATGTCCAAAAGTGATCCGGTGACCTTGGTCATCAAGAATGTGGTAGGATTGTATCATCCTTGAACTTCAGTTCAGAATGGATCCGATGTAACTTTGGTCATCGAGAATGTGGTAGGATTGTATCATCCTTGAACTTCGGTTCAGAACGGATCCGGTGTAACTTTGGTCAT